>CM077233.1:32899650-33274650 GCA_039654775.1 Spinibarbus caldwelli | reverse complement strand
ACACAACTCTCTGTGTCACTTGAATACTGATAACACTTTCTGACCTTGCCTTCAGGTCCTTGGCTGGGACTGTTTCTGGGGCTGGCTGTGGATTCCTCAATGTGCTTGTCAGAGTGGCAGGATTTGAAACCTGAGCAGACAGATAATTCCTCATCAGTTTTGGGCTCAGTCATCTCCTGAGTGTCGGCAGACCTTCTAATCCGTGACCTCTTGAAATCAAAATGGAGGGGGTTGCAACTGAAAGACAGGGACGGCTCTGTCCTTGTGAAGGTCACCATCTCTGAGGGCCACTGGAAGATGGTATTACCGTCCCTGCTTAGGACAGAGAAAAAAGGCTGGCTGGGTTTTGTGAACGGGTGAGGTGTCTTTGCAGTTGCATCCTCCACTTGCTCTTGTTGTTGAGGGCAGTCGTTCTTAGGTGGCACATCTGAGAAAGTCTTTTCTGGAGGCTCACTGATGGTTGAGTGCCCCTCCTCTGTAATGCCGCTCTCCTCTACTGTCACATCCTCAGAGGTCTCAGGTTTACTTTCAGCAATGCTGCTTTTCAGACTCTCAACAGAGTCCTCAGAGTCAAGAACAATATCAGCCCTGTTTAAATGAAAAGAGGAAGTGTTTAAGAGGGAGACGGCTGGACTGGGCACATGTTCTGAGTAAACGAGCAAAGCACACAAATCTGAGGCCGCTGATGAGGGGCTCTCCCTCGCCACAGGCGTATCTGATGACCCCTGACTTCCGGCGCTGTCACTTTTTTGGAAGTGCTTGCCCTGCTGTGTGCCAATGCTGTAAATTGCCTCTTCACAATTTAGTACTTTTCCGTCCGTGGGGGAGCCGGGGAGGTCAAGCTCGACAGGGGGTGCTCTGAGTCTTTGTCTGTGGCTCCGCTCCATCGATCCCTCTTCCATGCTCTCACAGAAAACCGCCGCTGATGACTCAAGCTTAACAGATGCTTTCTTTGGAAAGGAAAAAGAGAATGCAATTTTGCGTCTGAAAGTTTGCTTTTTGGCCCTCCCATTGTAAGGCCACTGTGACTGCTTATTAGCTAAGCCACAACCGCTGGAATGGATCTGACCCCCTGGATCTTGAGCTGCACAGCTTTGGTTCTCTTCTTGGGCATCACAGCAGGACTCCCTGAAAGAACCTTCCACTGCCACTGTGGTAGACTTGAACATAGGACCACTTCCTGGGGCACTGTACCAGAAAAGAGAGGAAGATATAGCTTAGATTTTATTTTAAGGTGTTCTTATTACAGTTCAATTATACTTTTAAGTACCGAGTAATATTAATTAACTACATGTACTTACTATATGGTTAGGGTTAGAATTAGGGTTTGGCTTAGTGTTACTTGCATGTAATTATGTATAATTTATTGTTATTATAATAGTAAGTACAAGTAACGTAACAATGTGTTACCAAGATATTAGGTATCTTTAAATACTATGTACTTAATATAATAAAATAATGAATTGACAGGTAGAGTGTATCTATTGTGTTCATGTTGAACTGCTAAACACTTTTACTGCTATTGAGCTGGGAAACGTGATTATAGGAAGATTATAGGCACGTTTGGTGGTATGGTTATGTTTAAGGGGTAGAGGTAGGACCATCAGTGTAATTATAGATGTAACTATAGAAATTAATTACAGATGTAATTACAGGACAGTATTTTCAAATATAAGTACAATGTAAAAACAGGTACATAAACAATAAGTGCATTATATCAAATGATTAATTTAGATGTAAGTACATAGTAGTTAAGGACACTTAATATAAAGTGGGTCTGAAAAATAAAGTTAAATGCATGTGCCAGGTTCATTTATACTTTTAACTAATAAGAAAAGGGGCTGATATTGAGGATTAGACTTCACAGGGGAAGCCTGATGACTGCACCATGGTATCCAAGAAGATTTGAGAATAAAATTACATCTTGCATGCTTAGATGGAAGCAAGAACATCTGACGTTTTGTAATAAGGAGTGTACATGATCAAACAAAATTTGACAAAATTTGTGACAAAATTTGATTAGTGACTTAAAAATAGTGCAGAAACTTTTCATCTTGATTTACCTAATATACAGTATATATATATATATATATATATATATATATATATATATATATATATATATATATATATATATATATATATATATATTATTCTCTTTATTTCCTTGCTTCAAATAAAATTTAAGATTTTCTGACTTTTAGACCCCATTCTATTTATGCATACACTGGCACATTGTATATAAATAACATGAAATAACAATGTATGGAAATAACAATTTAACAAAACGTCCCCCACCATTGCACCTCTCTGCGTTGTTCAGCGAGCTCATGTAGGCGTCTGAGAGCTCTCTCCTGTTTCCTCTCGTCTTTCCAGGATTTGGAGGCCACGTTGCGGGCAAACTCTCTCTGCTTCAGTTCCTTCAGCCTCTGAGGGGGGACAAAATATATCTCATTCATTCACCTATCTCAGTCTGTCAACTACGCCACTGCAACAAAAGCTATTTGAATAATAATCCTCTTTGAGACCATGAATCTTTTTTCCATGCTTTAACAACCTTTCATTATGAAGACTGGGTATCGTTGTGTATCACACATTGAGGGATACACAGCAAAAAAGATTAAAAATCTCTTCATGAGAGAAACAAGGTAATTAAGGTGTTTGCACACCAATGTTATGTTTCATCAAATCCATTTTCTGTGCAAATGAAAAGAAGCTGAGGATGAGGTTGCTAAACTCCATGAAATTGTCCTATTTATTTGAGATAAAACAATTTGCATTTGTTTCCTGGTCTGAAAGGCTTTGTGCTTTGAATGCAAGATTGATGGAAGCCGCCAGGACAGGGCCATAAATGTATCTCAGGTAGTGAGATGTATTGATTAGGATTACGTCTGAACATACAGTGTCCACTTACATTAAGTCAGTTAGATAATCTAAATTAACTTCCATTAATTATTCACAAGGGTATGATATTTATGGGTGTTTAAAGACCACACTCCTTTTGAAAGCATCAGACGTCTCCAAGCAACAACCAGCTCTAGAACAGTTATCACATCCAATTAATCCTGAAAGCTTTCATTCAATTATCCATTAATACATGATGCTTAGCTTTAAGACAGATGACGAGCTCTTCTGAAAAGCATCTTTATAGCACAATGAACTATGTCTTGTACTTTGGCCAGGCAGATTTTGTGTTCGCGAAAGCTGAGAGTAAAACCAGCGATGGCTTTTCCAGGCAGCCAAGAAGAGTCATCTGGCCCAACATTACGCATTCCACTCAGGTTGCACAGTTATACACAGTTCAGTGGCGCCGTAACCTCTCCTATTTGAGAAGGCTTCAGTGATTGCATTTACCGTGGCTGGGGCTCATAGTCAGGGGAATGCGAGGCGGTCACATCAGATATAATTTTGTCATGTTAAAGGGCCGCTCAGTGTGGAGCGGGCACATCAGGGTAACTAGTTTGATCCCATCAG
Organism: Spinibarbus caldwelli; assembly: GCA_039654775.1. Taxonomy (NCBI): domain Eukaryota; kingdom Metazoa; phylum Chordata; class Actinopteri; order Cypriniformes; family Cyprinidae; genus Spinibarbus; species Spinibarbus caldwelli. Next base: position 33,271,176 of record CM077233.1, on the reverse strand, counting down.
GATAGGGTCTCTTTGTGCACTTGCCCTCTATCCTTCAGTGCCTATCTTGTCCTCTCTGCTGGCACTGTATGGGCAAACTCAGGCCTGATGCACTGCGCTGGTTCGCTGTCAGCCAGCCTTGCAGAAAATAGCAAACAGGTTGGCGTGGGCTATATTTATTTGACTCTCAGGTGCATTTCTTGGAGCTGTTCTTCATTGATTGTTAATGTATTTGGCGAGAGAAGCTCTGGAATGAGCCGTTAATGCATGTAGCCTGTATTTCACATGACTGCGTATGGTTACATCATTTATAGTAGGATGCAGCCCTGATGCGAGAGAGCACATGCACAGTGAAATCCTTTCATGTACAGTGGGGGCAGACATGACTGACAGGCCACTTGAGAATGAATGAAAATTTTAACACAGAAATTTTCTGACCGGACATGTATTCTTAATTAAAAGCAACATTGAGACCAGTCAGAGGCAGACAGTGAAGGCTTGGCAGTGATGATTCACACACTGACAGGAACACCAGCCTTTTCTGTAGCTCTGGGCTTCCTGTGGGGCAACGAGTCTCCCGTACTCCATTATATTCTCAGCAGACATGCTCTACCAGCTCCTGAGGGTTGCTGGGAAATTGTGCTATTCATCCATCAACCCCCATTCGTGGAGAAGCTGAATGGTAGCGTGCGCCGGTGCTGTAGAATAGTTTGAACCGTGCAGATAGGAGGCCATGTGATAAACACATCTGAACGACACAAACTAGCAAGTGTAGCACCCATATCAGAGAGCGAGGGGGAGTGGCTTTTTCCTTCATAATCTGTTCATTTCGCTCCTTTTGCTGTGTTCAATAGCAAGGTCATGGGTGGAGGGTTTGTAGATGGTGTTCAGTCAATAGTTCAGTGAGCCTTGTTATTGACAGCGCAGCAGGCCCCAGAGACTCCGTGCATTTAGAGTGAGTCAGAGCACAGGGGTCAGGGCCGATATCAAACAGCAGCACAAGTGGTGGAATTAAAGCTTTAACAGGCTATTAAAGGATACACTGCTATTTTTGGATGCTGGGGGCTGTTAAATCAACATATACTGAGTGTGAAACTGCACTGAAGTTATGATATGTTTGTTTGCTGCAGAATATCTCAGAACTGAAGAAGACAATTTTCTGAATTACAACTGAAACAATTTTAACAAATAGGCAATGCATTCTGGGAAGTGGGGTGTTCTTCCACCCTGCTTTATCAATCCATCCATGTATCCATCCATCCATCCATTCATCCCTCCAAAAAAAAATAAATTTTTGCAGTGATGCCACAGGAGAACCATTTTGGGTTCCCCAAAGTGAACAATTTTAAAATGAACCATGTTTTTCCTAGTCTAAAGAACATTTGAATAATCTAAAGAACCTTTTTCCATTATAAAGAACCTTTAGTGCAATGGAACGTTTCCATGGATGTTGAAGGTTCTTCATGGAACCATAGATCTACATTTTTATTTTGACCTGTTAACTTTTGAATGATGCTCTCAATGATGTGTTTGCTATCTATCACTTTCGTTCACCTACAATACTCAAATATGTATAATATTCCTATGCCTCAGTGGACCTGGTTACGGAACGAGACTAAATGCATTCCAATTGAGCTATTCTCGGCAAAAGTGCATGGATGTTGGCTTTATGGCTTAATGAATTTGCTGTGCTTAAGAACAGGTCAACAAAACACTCTAACTTGTTTATGCAGCATGCTGCTGGAGAAATAGATTTAACGCTGTCCTGAGAAAAGGGGATAAACAGCAGGAACAAACAACAACAAAGCACTAGGACTTCCAATTGTCCTGCCTGCTTTTGATCTATGGCTTTCTAAATTAAAACTCCATAAGACCACTACCACTCCACTGACTCTGTGTCGAAGGGGAAGCCATTTGTCTTGTGCTGTACATGTGTGCTACAAAATCCATTTGTTGTCATCTTCTAAAACACTGTATTATTGCTATGCATTGCATCAGTGGAAGTCTCAAGGGGCAGACAACAGGCCCATTACCTGCTTGTGAGCGTGGTCATAGGAGTTGATGTGGTTGTCAAACTCTTGATGCTTGTAATATTGTTTGTCACACAGCTGACAGTAGAAGTTGGCCTTGAGGTCCTCCAGGGCTTTGGCCAAGGTTTTCTCCTTCTCGGCATAATCCTGAAGTAAAAGGAAACAGCATAATCCATCAGGATAATAGCTTCCAATTTGTTTAAAAATGCTTTATTTCATTTCATTTCATTTCACTTTATTTATAGAGCACTTTACAACTGCACCTGCAGACCAAAGTGCTGAACAATCAAGAAACAGTCATTAAAACACAGAACATAAGACAACACACATTCAACTAACAGCAAAAACTAGCCCACACTCTCAAAGGCTAAGGACAAGAAATAGTTTTTGACTTCAACTTTAAAAGCATTTAACGATGAGACCTCTCTAAGTACCTGAGGCAGACTATTCCAGAGCTTCGGCCCTGCAACAGCAAAGGCCTGATCCCCTTTTAACTTTAAATGAGTACGAGGGACAGTAAGCAATAACTTATTATTGGATCTTAGAGACCTAGGTGCTTGACGAACAGCAATGAGCTCCGACACGTAAGCAGGGGCCATCCCATGCAATGCTTTAAAAACATATAAAATCACATACAGTAATTTAGAGTGACACTCTGTCATGTAATGTCCTTCATTAGGTCCTTGACTTGAGACATAGTAGATGTTTTTAGAGGGTTTTTTTTCACCTTTCTTATGACTGAGAAGAAAGAATGTCATGAGAAAAATCATTATACAAAACACAAAACTTTTAATTATTTTTCTATTGTACATAGCTATTCTATTGTCTTATTTTTCTTATATAGAAAGACTATAGCCCTTCAAGAAACACTTTATTTACTAGATATGGTCAAATAAACTCACAAATATAAACACAAATATTGGTAGAAAAATTTATGTATATAGTACACATGTTGCTGTCATATTGATATATATATATTCATAATTTGTGAGGGTGAATATTTGTGTTGCTCTTCTTTGAAAATGATGCTCATATATCCAAACTCAGTTCCCATGACGCCATCCTCATTTTCTTCCTTTTCTTTAATACTCTTTATTAAATATTGATTTACAACAAATCTTAGATGGGAATACTTTCACCAGGGGCAGATTGCATTTCAAATGTTTCTTTAAAGCTCTGGATATATGGAAACGTGCAGATTAAAAAACAAGACACACACAAAAAAAAAAAAAAAAACCCTTCTCCCAAAAGGTCTTCAATCCAAATGACCGCAGGGAAGAGGAAAAGCACTTGCATTTTAATTGGAATCAGTTTACCATAAAACCCAATTGCAGAGTCAAATGTGAGCCTGTCACTTCTGTGAAGAACAGCACACGGAGGAGGACTGGTAAATCAGCCAAGGATGATTAAGTCAACCATCAGACTTGTCAACCAGAATGAGATGGCCAATAAATGATATATGATTGTCATCATCAGTCAAAGCCGACAAACATATGCCTGGTGTTATTACTGACATGATCGTGAGCTTTTCACAACTGCATCAAACCCATTAGACTGAGAGACAGGGAAGCCCGGCCCATTCAGATGATCTGATGTCTTGTGAAAATAGGCTGTCTCTCACTCATCTTAGGTGAGAATACGCTGCTGCTAAACACTCATCTGTGATATGCAAAAATAATAACATCCCTCTCATTCACTCCCACTGTGAGACAGCATGAAACAATTGGCGTGTAATTGTATTTAATAAGTGGCTAGCTTACAGGTAATGAAAACTGAATCACTTGATTAGCTGGATGTGCTAGGAAAAGTGACCCTTATTTTCTTCAACTCAATAGCACTGAAAGCTTAGACCAAAATCACTCACTCTATATCAGGAACTGGTTATGCCTTTTGGGAAAATCCTTCCATAAGCATCTGTGCTAGTGCGAAGCAAGCTCGTGATTTTACAGACTTATTAGCAACCCACTGCATCTCAAGAAAACAGCTCAGCCAAGGGAGTTTTCACCCCCCCCAAAAAGTTGACTTTTTTACTTGAAAGTGTTAGGGAGCAAAATTAAACAACAGAGTTAATATGTGGAAAAAAGAAAAAAAAAGAAGAAGAAAAAAAAGCTGTGAACTCATTTACACAGTAGATAGATCTAAACACTGCATGGGGGAAAGCAGCCACTTAACAACAACTTTGTGTCAAGCTGAGAAATCCCCCATACCTCTCTGTTCCTTTCAATATTTCAAAATAGAATGAGGTTGTTCTCAAGGGCATGTGACCGTAGGCACAATCTGAGGGTTAAAAAAAACAAAACAAAAACAAATCATAATAAAATCAAATAAAATTCATGACTTTTAGTGGTACTTTCTAAGGCAAACATCACTATTACTGTTTCAAACTTAGAACAATACTGAAATTACTGCACATAATGCATCTCCCACGGTTTATACAAACATAACAGATACCTGAAATCATGCAGAGAGTTGATAAGAGGTATACTATAAGTCATAGTTAATTGTTTGTTAATAGAACTGAACCATGAAATAAAGTGTGACCAAATAATGAATTCATTATTTTTATTTTTGTGACTAAACTAATAACAGAGAACTATATTAAAACACCAGCTGCTTGCATTATAAGTATGTTTTTGCACTGGCACTTCAGTCTCACAGCACCAGTCTATTGTTTTCTGTAGGCCATGCACAAAAATCAACAATCAATCAAATCTTTCCAGCACATTAAACACTGTTGTGAGTCCTGTGTAAGTGATTGCAGACTGTGCATTATTAAATCACTGTAAACACACCTTTTCGAGGTACATTTGCCACCCCGACGCCCGAAGCACAAAAACGAAACTTCAGTCTCAGCTCATGATTCCAGCAGCCTAGGTGTTAAGGTGCAGTGGATGGGGAAATAAGGATCGTCCTCAATCTTTTAAACGCAGTCTCAAGACTAATCTAACGCAGGAATAATTAATGCGGGCCACATTTGGAAACATTTTGCAAACTAAACATTTGCCTTTTGTTTAATATTTGTAGCAGCAGACTTCTTCAATCTGGCATTCCATTAAAAGATCAAAAGACAAGGGTATTTACATACAGTGGATTACTGCCTGACTTAAAACAAATCCTGCGATGAGTTGACACACAGGGGGGTGTTCATATAAATAGCACACTTCTGAAGCATCACAATGCATCTCCAAAATCTGAAGCGATACTTAACATGGCTTCTCTTTTTACTGAACATCAAGCACGAGAACACGAAGCACTGAAGATCAAGTGGCTCTTTATGCATTTATGGGACTGCCTAACAAGGTCAACCACGAGGGTGGGAACCACAAAGACACCTCACATCCAGAAATTTATTGAAACATAAAGACAAAATATGATTGACATGATTGGTGATCCGAGAGACTGTGATTGCTCTTTTTATAGCACACCTGGGTTATGAGAGATGTCTTTTATGTGGCAATTTCTGAGCAGAGGGTTGAGAGAGTGTATTTTGGTGCAAACAGAGAAAATGAAGATGGTCCTTCACAAAATCACATCAAGTGATTCATGAATTAAACAGTAAATTAAACTCTGTCTCAAATAACATTAATTAAAAACAACGTGTTGATTAATTAATGCACATTTCCAGAAGCCTTAGAACAATATCTAGTCAAGAAAATCAAAAATTCAATTTCATCAGGGATCGTTTCATTTTTACAGATTCTCGCATAATTTATGAGGAAATAGAAAATATTAACATTGCATATTGCTCACGGGCAAATCTGTTGTAAATCTCATGCATATTTTCAGCCTGTTCTATTGAAGACTCGACAGTCTTCTAACCAGCAGTGATGGCAACACTTCACAAATCACATAGATGAGTGCTGCTTCATACTAACAAATACCAAACACCATTATTCAGTCTGACCTGGAGTGAAATTGTCACAATTATGTCATGAGAACAGCAACATGCGATTGCCCATTTTATATACATATCAAACCTGTTCAGTGTTCAGCAACCCTGATGAAGTATGAACTACAATGATACACAAATGGTAGACGGTTCTACCAGGAGTCATTTAAATACAACAATAATAATTTTGACTGGGTGCAAGAAGCTAATCCTACCAGATGTTATTTAATAATAATAATAATAATAATAATAATAATCTACTACATTACATTTTAATAATTACAATTACTACAAAATATTTTATTATTATTATTATTATTATTATTATTATTATTAAAATGTAATATACAATAAATCTTAACAATTTTAACAGTCTTATCATTTTAAAACAAAGTTATGACTAGGTGCAAGAAGCCGATCCTACCAGAAATGATTCAATAATAATAATAATAATAATAATAATAATAATAATCTGATAAATTTTTATACAACATTACTTTTTAATAATTACAATTACTACAATACTCTTCTTCTTCTTCTTCTTCTTATTATTAAAATATAATATACAATAAACCTTAAAAGTACTGAAAGCAGTACCAAAATTATACCTGGGTGGAAGAAACCTTGACTAACATTATAAGTGGGGACAAACGCTATAGGATAAGAAAATTATGGCATATGGCTCCTTTAAATATGGCATAGCATTTTCTTACTGCCTCTAATTGCATTGTTCTGTGTTTAAACAGTTTCAATTATCAAAGAGCCTGGAATGATTCAGTTCTTGATTATCACATTTTCTCATTCATGCCTTTTTAAATTAAAATTCTAATTAAAATATACACTGTACACACTGTGTTCCACTTCAAGCTAGAGCAAGCAGCAGAAAACCACAACACAGACTCTGCTGGCTGCATGACGGAACCGTAGCGTAAATGTATTTTGACATGATCCGCTTGTTTCCGCCCACTCAAGTAGTTTTTAGAGGAGTAATTTTACTCTTCCTCGAGCGGATCGGTTGTGATGGAACATTGACTGTACTGTTCTCAATACACAGTGCTCTAATAGCACACAACTCACTACTGCTTCTACAGTTTATAGACGAGACAATTCAAGGTTCAAGCCACACTTCACGGCAATGTGAGGTGAACTCATTTTCACTAACTGCACACTCTGACTTTGAAGCAGCGTAATAAGCCAACAGGCTCCAGTCTTAATAATGATGCAGTTGCATTTTACGCTGAAGACTGCGGGAGAGCGAGATTTCTCCGAGCAGACGCTTACATCTCGCCTGTTGTGATTAATTGTATCCCTTCTGGTGGGATTCCTGTTGGCTGTTGTTTCTACATTGCTGACACACACAGAATCTATCTCCATTATTGACTGAAGAGTCTCCTCTAGAGGGCATGATGGGAGCTCCTGCATTTGTCTCCAGCTCTCGCTCGCTGTAATGTGCTCTTCCAACGACCACCTGATTACGACACGTAATTGTATGAGGATTAAGAAAAAGTGTTGTGGGTGTCTAGGGAACAACACATTTGATAAGATTTGAAATAACACAATTTTCCACCAACGGGCAACACGATGGTGCACTGCTCCTAGGACAACAACATAACTGCACCAGAAATCTAAAAATATACTTATAATCAGCATGCATTTATGATTTGTGGATTGGAGTTTTAATTGGATTTTAATAGTGCAGTGTGTATACATATAGAGCTATTGAAACTGAATGGAATCTATATATGTCTTGGTTACTTTAGGAGGTCAGTTGAACCATTGTCTTGCATTTTAAAGTGATGGTAAAGCAAGTGACTGTTTCCCCAGGCTTAAGTAAATCGCAAGAGATTCTTGAACGTTGTATATTGTAACTTAACTAACTTGCAATGCATTCATTCTATTATGGGTGAAGAGGGTACATCAGCCTCATTTAGCGCAGGGTTTCAAAACAGCCTTCAGCTGTGTTTTGTCATGGGAAGCATGGAAAGTTACTGCTGAATAAACATTGCTGAGGGGATGTACAGTATCGCACATTGTATAGCAGTGCATATGGCACTGTATACCATTTATATTTATAAGCTGCATGTTCAGGATGCTGTGAATACATAAACAAACACAGGGTGCTATTTTCACTTTTGTATGCATGTGTCTTCCTGTTTTTATTAGAGAGATAAAGATGTAGGTTTAGAATTTAAATAAATAAAACTGTCAAGAATTTATTGAAAAAAAAAAACCTTTTCAGTTGTTTGGTAGATAATGGCTGAACTTGTGGGAGGACAAAGACAGATACTGAGCTCAAAAGATGGTTTTCATTTTAGCAATTTTTTGACTCATGTTTCAGCAACCTTGAGGCTCCCTGTAAAATATTTTTCTTAATCTGTATTTTTGCGTTGTTTTCCAATTAAAAAATATCTACCAATGATTTAAAAAGACCAGACAAATTAAGGTTTTCATTTAATTATTTTTTTATTTCTCCACTGGCAAATAGTTTTCTTGTTTTAATCATAAATCTAACAAGACTTAATGAGGTTTATGCAAAAAAACTGAATGCCAATGGGGGTAAGAAAAAATAAAATAAAATGCAGTTTAGATGTTTTTTACTGGACAACTATCCAAAAAAGGAGTCAGAAAATTATCTTTTGCAGAATTGGAAAACATTATGATCTGTTCCTGCTAAATTAAATCTCTCCATCACATTATGTGCGCATTGTATTCATAGAGCGCAATAGTCCATATTCTACAACCCTGTAAATTAGTTCGTTATTCATGCACCACTTTTAAAAACCATGTATTTGTTGGGTTTTACACCAATTTCCAAACACATTTCAAGCGTCATTTTTTGCTTCGAGTAGTTGCAGAGAGTGGGCTGTAATTGGAGGCTGTGTAGACTGTAGTAGACACAAAGCCTGGAGAGAGAAGAATCCCTGAAGACCCGAGTAAACGATAAGTTGACTGGGACAAGGCCGATTTAGGTGCTAGATGAGAAACTCAGCCTTACACTCTCGGTTTATACATCAGGGATCTCCATGTGTCTCATGCGAGGTTTTGTACTAAAGTGATCTGCATTACAATTTCGCCTCTATAAGCGCTAGCCTCCCGGCCGGGACTGAGAGAGGATGTAGTTGAATTAAGACAAGAGAGGAAAGGGAGATCACACATGCGCACACACATACACACACACACACACACACACACACACACACACACACACACACACACTTACACACAGGGCTGAGTTAAAAGCTGGTTTCCATCTGCCTTGTGCCCGTGGATTTGGGGCAGGGAGTAAAAAAAAAGAATTCTCTTGTAAAGACTACGATCAAATGCCCTTGACTTGCAGCTGCAATTCCTACAGGGAAGTTGCACTGACAAGGTAAAAAGTAAGAAAGAGAAAAAAAACAAAAAAAAGCAGAGAAAGGGTGTGGGACTACACTGACAAGCAGTCAGAGGAGATGAGCCTCCGTTTGACAGCTGCTAATTTTCCTAAGGTTGCCCTCCTATTGTGAGGGAGGGAGAGATGTGATAATTATCATCTGCAATCAACTGAGGTTATGAAGGGAACAGAGTATGTTTTTCTTTGGCTTTTCAGAGACACGACATGGGAGCTTGGATAAATCACAGGGAGCATGCAGCAATTAGAGGGACGTTTTTCTGCTTGATGAAGCTGAGCTTGATAAGCCTTTCCCAAATGTCTCAAAAAAAAAATGCAGCTGTAGTCAGGTGCTGTGAGGAAAGAAGACTGAGCGCTAATGCAACCTGTCAAAAAAAGGAAACATGCTCAAATACATGATTCAAACTACACATGATTCCCTTTCATCCCTAACAGGCGATATTCGGCTTGTATTGATCCTTTGCACGCTGAATATTGACCTACGGTGTGCCTGGGAAATCAAAGTCAGCTCATGCATACATATTTGTTTCATGCATGCATATTCATCTTAAGCATACATATTCATAAATAATTACATGCAGGTATTGTCATTATTATTGCTTCACACTGAAGCTGAGATGCAATATGAACCATAAATGATTTTCCAGATCTGAAAATTAAACCAAATGTTTGGCTGCAGAGCAAAAAGGAAATGGCATCTCAAAATCAACATGAGTAGTTCTTGCACAATCACAGAAAACATGCATAGTGGGTTTTTTAGCACATTTTCATTCAGTGGCATGCTTGTATTAACTGCAATAGAATGTGAGCTGGAACAAACGCGATTAAAAGCAACCCACAGACGACAGTGACGATGAAAGATGACTAATTTGCTAATTCCCTCATTGGCATGATGGTGTGCTGGGAGTGTGAAGTGCAGGACTTACAGGTCTGAGTGTTTCTGCAGCTTTCAAGCTGCAAGCACGTAAATAAGGCCATTACTAGTGTCTCATTTCATTTTAAGTGTTGGTTTTTTTTTTCTACTACATGTAGGTTTGAATTTCACACTTACACTGTCAAGATGTCACAATTGTCAACTCTGCTCATTTTCTTAATCACTATTGGTTAGCTTCAGTCAAGGAGGTTTATGATATCTGGAGAAACTCAGTTAGCATTCCTATTCATCTCAGTTGGTGAGTTGGCCGAGAGCTTTGGAGATTTGCTTTGGGAACTCCCTGTGCTCATCGAAATATCATACGACCCAAGTACCATTCATCATCTGTTTTAAACATCAAACATGAGGAGAGACTGAATGTAGAAGTGTAGAATTAGATCTTATATGACAAACCTCTCAGGTTCTACAAGGAAAACCATAAAAGCATGCATACAGAGAGAACTGCATGTTGGCTGTGTTTTGGGATTGACCATCAAGTTACACCTCTTTTTTTCACGTTCAGTAAAAAGCAAAAAGGATGAAATACAATGAAATATTAGTTGTTGCTTTCAAATACACAACTGCTCAAAAGTTTGGGGTCGGTAAAATGTTTTTGATGATTTTTTTTGAAGACTTTATTTGATCAAAAATACAGCAATATTGTAATATATTAGTATCATTTTAAATATCACCTATGTGAATGTGTTTTAAAATGTAATTTATTCCTGTGAGGGCAAAACTGAATTTTCAGTCTTCAGCGTCTCATGATCATTCTAATATGCCGATTTACTACTCAAGAAACATTTCTTATTAATAGCAATGTTGAAAACAGTTGTGTTGCATCATATTTTTGTACAAAACATAGTAAATTTTTTGACATACACTTTTCTTTTATGAATATGAACGGCATTTATTTGAAATAGAAATCTTTTGTAAAATTATAAATTTCTTTACTGTCACTTTTGTTCAATTTAATGCATCATTGCTGAATGTATTAATTAAAACTATTGATTCCTTTTTTCTTTTTTTTTTTCCTTTTTAAATCTGATCTTACTTTGAGGTGTATTTTGCTTTCTGTTTAATTTCCAGGTGGATGCTGCACACTGGTGGTGGTTAAGGAGATTCCCCCCTTCCATGTGAGGCACTTTGAGTGCCCAGAAAAGCGCTATATAAATGTAACGAATTATTATTATTATTATGATTTATTTAGATGGCGATCAATGGACAGAGATCATTTTTGTACACCAGATGGTGTAGATAGAGCATTCACCAGCAGAATCTAACACGGCCATGCTAACCAGCCAGACCTTGACCTCTTGTTTTCAATCACATTAGGTGAAGTTTTCACTGCATGTGATTGCGAGTGTATTTGAACCACATCTAACCAATAATATGACTTTCTGTTAACTCCCTCTACTTCAATAAGCTTTTCAATCATTGAAGCTATGTGATGTTTTTCCTGTGAGCTTTGAATCCGCTGCGATTCCCACTCTGTGACGGTCGATGACGACTGAGCGCATGAAGCCAAGCAGCCACCTTTCATCCCTCAAATCACGCTATGTTGTTCAGTGTAGCATATGTGTATGTGAGCCACACTAAAGCACGACGTGACGGGGTTTAATCTAAGCTTGGGCTCCGCAGTCGCTCTGTAATGAATGGGCAGCCACAGTTTGATAGCTGCTAGCGCTGCCTTATGCATCAGCGTTCTGCTTCAAATGAGCAGCATCTTCGAAGTCTCATCTCCACCACCTCAATCGATAATAATAAGAGAGACTCTGCCGAAATGAGACAGGCTGTAATTAATCCTTCCAATCGCGCCAGCCGGCCTCTGCCAGCCACTTCTGTCTTAATAATGTCGAAAGGCCTCATGACCCAGCCACTGAAACAACCATTTAATCACAGCGAGACACAGAGAAACGGGCCAGGAGACACATATGCCTCACATACCACATATAGGCCAGGGGGAAAACACAAAGGTCTGAAGGGTCCTCAGAAAATGCTTTCAGTCTGTTAACTCTGCAAGCAAGACTGAGCTTCAGGTCCTGTTAAATAACAGAAAGAAAATCAAGCTGTTCAGAATCAAAAAATGTGAATCAAACTATTCTAACTGAACGTTCCTGGACTGTAGGAATGAGTGACTTCCAAGGTTCCAAAGTAATGTCTGACAGCAGAAAGCATCTTTATCCATTGATGGCCATTCAAAAGTATCCATGTATTCTTACTTCTTCGGTACCAAAATTTAAATGATAAAAATTTCATTTTAGTATACCAGATGTTTACCAGTGCCTGATTTCTTTATGAAGGGCTCTTAAAAGCGTGAAATGGATTTTGAAAATGGAAATTACTTTGTAAATGACTATTTTTTCCTGTCTGTTGCTTTTCACGACAAATCTCAGGATAGGGTTTGAGACTGTGTATATTCTTATGCTGCCATCTGCCAATCATGGCATTTGTGATGGAGTTTGATTGGATTAAAACAACCTAGCAACAAGTGCTCATGATGGCAGATTTCAAAAGTTTGGGATTTAACCCTTTTATTATTATTATAAATGGGACCCTGGAGTACAAAACCAGTCATGAGGGTTAATTTTTTGAAACTGAGATTCATATATCATCTGAAACCTGAATAAATGAGCTTTCCATTGATGTATGGTTTGTTAGGATAGGACAATATTTGACTGAGATACAACTATTTGAAAATTTGCAATCTGAGGGTGCATAAAAAAATCATCTAAATATTGAGAAAATCGCCTTTAAAGTTGTCCAAATGAATTCTTAGCAATGCATATTACTTATCAAAAATTAAGTTTTGATATACTTACAGTAGGAAATTTACAAAATATCTTCATTGAATATGATCCTTAATTAATATCCTAATGATTTTTGGCAAAAAAAAAAAAAAAAAAAATCAATAATTTTGACCCATGCAGTGCATTTTTGGCTATTGCTACAAATATACTCGTGCGACTTATGACTGGTTGTGTGGTCCAGGGTCACAAATATTGCTGTAATAATATTACAGTTCTACTGTTTTACTGTGTTTTTGCTAAAAATAAATGCAAATTTGGTGGGCATAGGAGACTTCTTTCCAAAACATAAAAAATGAAATCTTACCAGCCCCAAAAATTTGAACGATAGTGTACTTCATGGATATCCTGTGCTGGCACAGCAAGTGCCAATGAGATGAACTGGAATGCTAATGGATAGCTTTCTCCAGATCTATCTTCCCTGTAGCATGGGGAACACCATTTGATTTTAAAGTCAAGTGTTGGTCAAATCAGATGTACCGACAACATACAAACACCAGACACAAATAAACTTCAAAGCACAAAAAGAATGTCTTGGCTTTGATGACATGATATGTAATTACCATTTGAATATCCTAAGGCCCAATTTCTGCCCCTCCCACCCCCTAAGAACTGGAGCAGAGACCGAAAAGAACAAAAATGAGGGGGAAAAAATGTAAAATAATTCTAATGACCTACTTATACTCTTCCCCCAGAGCTCTCTTACAGGGAGCTGTATGCAGGATGATAACAACAGGGCTCTAGGTACAGAAGAGCGCAGGACTGAGAAAGAATACGCAAAACAACTTGAAGATCAGTGGGCTGAGATCAATGGGAGCTGATATTTCTGTTGTCATCATTATCTCGGCATCACATTTAATATCTGAAGAGGGTTTGCTAATTTGTAAATTATGAGCACCCGGGACAAGGACTGATGATGGGTTGGACGGGTTTGTTGATAACGATCTTATAGTTGACACTTGCTTGTATATAAAAGAGCAGTGTTGAGTTTCCTAACAACCTGCATTAGGGTAAAACAGTGTAAGTAACTAATTCTACTAGCACTAGATGAACTCAAGTTCATTTTGCTATATCTGTACAAGCATATGTGCTATGAAAAATAAAAATGAATTAGACTAAACCTGATTAACAAAACCCTGTTTTAACCTGTAATTGTTACCATAAAAAGCTATTTCGACCTGATTTAACCCAAGAAAATTAGTTTTGTTGTTAATGTATATAGGTTCGTTCAGTGATGTTAAATAAAACCAGTTATTTAAATGTTACCATTTGCATGTTAACATTTTTTTCAGTGTATGAAATATGTGTGCAGGTTATTAAATGAATAACATTTGATCATGGTCATAATTCAATACAATTATAATTTAAGAAATTAATAAAATTAGAAAAAAATTAAGAATATTATTATATTACTATAAAAATGAGATTATATTGATATAAAAATATTATAATAATTTGTATATCATAATAACCCAATAGTATAGTAAAATCATTATTTAATAGCATAAAATTAGGGTCATTATTCAGTATTTTTAATAGATACAATTTTGAAAAAAAATAATATTACTATTTTTTTAATTATAATAATTATCATGCTATTATTCTATTATTAATAATTGTGTTTAATAATTTTAATAGGAATCAGACTTCTTTTGTTTTTGGTTGTTTATTATATTTGTTTTAAATGCTCAAATTTCAAATATGGACACCTTTTCTCTTTTTCTGGTTTTGCTGTTCGTTCCATATAAATTCTGTCCCCATTAGTAAGCAAGCGTCGCGCTGTAGAGTAATTATGGCTGGCTTCCCTTTCAGCTGCGAGGCAGGTTCTCTGAAAGGCAGTCCCCGCAAAGGTTCTATAAAAAGTAAATTATACTTCAGGAGTATCATTAGAGTGCAAAATTACTGAAACAATAATTCCAATGGCAACGAAAACTATTATCTCGCCCAAATAATGAGAATACACCATGTAGGCCATAGAAGCAAGGATAATGTGCAAAGATAATTAATAAAGTGCATAAGCATTACATTACAGCAGCCAAAATCCACGTTAGTAACAGCATGTGCTCCTCTGTTCCATTTCCCGTGCCAGGGTAATGTAGATAATCTACAATCAAATCTCAACGAAGGGCCACGCTAACCTTTGAAAGAAATCAACCAGACGTGAATAATTCTGATTGCCAAATGAATCAATTAGCCAAGCTGGAAGCCTCATTTTCCTTGCTGCAGCTTTCACGGGCAACTTGAGAATGAACATGTGTGTCAAAGCTTTAAGGAGAACCCCCTTCAAACTGACAAAAGCCTGTGTATTCTCCTTTTACTATAACTGATTGCAAGCTATCTGCCTTTGTTTGCAAGTGAGAGGCAATTAAACAAGTGGGTGCTTTTCTTTTCGCACAGTGTGATGGAAATTGTAGAAGATGGAATAATTCTCGGTAGTTAATAAAATGAGTGTCATACACTGGAACAATGGTTACAGGACCCACTGTCATCCGCAGTTGGGATTCAGAGAGAAATTTTGTGCTCCTATTCATTCTTTTAATCCTCGCTGTCTCCATCTCTTGGGGAAGCGTTTGCTTTATCAAAACCAGGCTTAAGACAAGCAACCATGGAAACAGAAAAAGAACCCCATCTTTCCACACAAGACCTGCGTTCACGTAAAGTGGCAAAGAGAGCGTTTGGAGAGGTATTTTTGAACTCTGTGTAGATGTGATCAGAGATGTGATAATGTGTCTTCTGTGTCGTCTCTCATCTAAAGACTGCTTGAGCTCCATGTCTCAACCCTCAGCTACGCCAACATAATGCACAGTCAAGATTTGCCACTGGAAAACAGATGAGCTTAGATAATTGCTAGTGAAAATAATTCTCTTAAAATTAGTTTTGGAGATTTTGGAAAGAAATCATAAGCTAAAGTTTGTCCAGCTGCCTTTGTCATCTGCAGAGATGTTGCTTGATCCATAATGTCAACCCACACATAAATAGTGATTGTGATCTTAGTTTTTGTGTTTTGTGGCTGCAGTAAGATATCAGAGATATTTTCACTGTGAATCCTCCCTTTACCAGTCTTTAAAAAACTCATTACATCTAAAAAAGTTCACTAACTCTCTCATCTGAGCAGTTTGTGTTGCAATGAAACTCCTACAAACCTGAAATCCTAAAATCTGCCTCAGTCAACTTCTGTATGTATGCAAGCAATTAAAATAATACCATTGCAAACTAAGAAATAAAATACTGGTTGTCTTTTTCCAGTAAAATTATCGGTAACACTTTACTTAAAGCTTTTATGTATAATGCATTATAGAAGTCGTTTTAATGCATTAATTATGCCTTGTAATGCACCTTATAATGCATTGTACATTCTCATGAATAATTGTAACCACAGTTACATTATAACACTATGAATTTTAAATTTGGATTATATCATTTAAAACATGATATAATGTATTACAATGCACATTATGAATAATTATAATGCATCATACCCTTTAATATCCTTTTATACTGCATTATACATAAAGGCTTTAAGTAAAGTGTTTAATCATCATTAAAAGAAGAATTTATATTTTAGAGAATACATATGTTTTCAGAGAATATCTCCTGAATTTATTTATTTATTTCTACACATCATTAAACGTTGTTAGATTGAACCTTACAACAAGGGGGAAACAATTTGCCAAACTTATTTTCTCTGCTATATTCTCTAAAAACAACTTTTAATATTCAAATAATATATTACTATAATATAATTTATAATATAATTTACTGTATAATTAAGATAATTTGGATTCACAATTAAATCTTTGTTGCTTTAAAGATATTTTACTGGAAAACAAGAAGATTGAGTGCATAATAGTAAACAAAGAGAAAAATCTCTGCAATAAGGAATCTTCAAAGTATGCTCTAATAAAATCAATTTAAAGGTACGCTGGATAATTTATTCATCCTGAGCCATGCTGACAAATTATTTATCACTGGGAAGCCATCACTGGAAATTAGTTAAATTCTAACATGTAAGCGACATCACAAGCAGAACTAATGTGCGTGAACAATATTCTCCATGACACCCTGGTCCTTAGCAACAACAGAATCGCTCCAGATGTTCGGAGATGTTCACTCCAGGACTGAATGATGATTATGAGTGCTCACAGCCTAGTTCACACACAAAGCGCCCCGGCTCCCCTCGTTCAGCTCGCTCTTATCAAGTTAATGAAATAGCACTGCTAGGGGGAATTTGATTAACGTTGCAGACTTTTAATCACGGAGGAATCTGAGATTTTTTTGGGGGGTGGGGGGTGGGTGATACAGAGGTCTCAGTGGTACATGAACAACAACAGAGCGAATAAACGACGACTGATAAGTCCCAAGGACAACGGGTGTCAGGTGTCAGGAGCTATAAACATTGCGGCCCGGGCGCTAGCTGCGCACAGTCTGTTGTTTGGGATCCTGTTGTGGGTTATTAGCAGCAGCGGGGGCAATGTTCGCTGGGAGAGTCCACGATCAGGCAGCTGCGCGCAGGCGGTCAGGGGAGGAAGATGAAGCATCTGGGCCGGAGGTCTCTGAGGACATGGGATACATCTGTACATCATTGATATCACATGCTGCTCTACAGACAACACTGACTCAATCCGTCCATCTGAGCAACCACAATCGCAGCCCATGTAAAAAGACATTACTCTGATATATAAGAATAATGATTTTTGGACTTTAGCACGATGGGTGCTTTGATCTGAGCCCTATTGATGTCCATGCAGTTGTGTTTGATACTTCACAACCTAAACCAAACAGAAGCAAATTATTTCAATTAATGCATAAAAAAGCTAATTTATTCTCTGACTTACTTTCTATTGTGGAACATAAAAAAATACTTTAAAAAAATACTTAAAATGATTAATAAAAATCAGCGGGGTCAATGGGGTCGTTGGACCTCACTGACCTTCAGAATACAGTAAAAAAATTAACGCATTTGAGGAGAAAATTGAGAAAGAAAACAAAAAAAGAGAAAAGAAAAGAAAAGAAAAGAAAAGAAAAGAAAAGAAAAGAAAAGAAAAGAAAAGAAAAGAAAAAATAAAACTGAATGTTATCTAAAATGGGATTTAAAAATAATAAATAAATAAATAAGCTCCAGGTTTGCTGTGCTTGTTTACAGGGCTACACAATTATATATCAACATGACTATAAAATAATAATGCTGTGTTATTCTTAGAGGTATTATTCAATAAAAAATATTAAACAAAATAAGAAATATTTCTATTGTTATATGTACTATTGCAAATAGTACTGTTAATGTGGTTTACTGTAAAAAAAAAAAAAAAAAAAAAGATCATTTAAAAAAATAACATTAACATAACGTTTACAGTACCTTAATTTAATCAGTTTCAAACTTTTAGACATCAAAAAAACAAAAACAAAAACAAAAAAAAAAAACACTGGATCATGAGCTGCACACATGCTGCACTTCACTCTGAAAAACACAACACATATATTTATCTTATTAAAGCCTTTGCAATTCGACAGTTGCACGAAGCCATATCACAATTTTGTATTTCAAGTAATAAATCCTGGAGCTTAAAAATGTTCTTCGAAATATTCTTTTGCATTTTGCAGAATAAAGAAACTCAAAGCGGCTTGGAAGAACATGAGGGTGAGTAAATGCTGACAGACTCATTGGGTGAACTATCCCTTTAAGTCATAAGACAGATACATATGTTGAGGTTATGTGACAGTGCAATAGCAGCCTTTAAGCCCAAACAGAGTTAAAGGCACACAACTGACTGTGAAATGTCTAAAAGGCTATGGTTTTGCACATAAAAGTGTTGGCCCCTTTTGACTGCATCGGTTTCAGTCCTCGGTTCATTTTGAAATGTCAGCTCTGTTTTGACTGCCACAATCACAGGAACTGATACAGGCATCTCTGCTGTTACAATGGGAAATAAAAGGTGAAAGCTCTCAAAATCTCATTTTAATATGACCTTTACTGACCTCAGAAACGGGTTAAGATGGGAGTGCAGGCGATGAACTGTTTTAGAGGGTTTAGGAGAATGAAACTCAATTTCATACGGCTGTGAGAAGCTGTAAGAATTGTAAGTGGATTTATAGGAAACGCCACCACAGTTAAAGAGAACAGCGTATGCATAGCAATATAGTCAAAAAAATAAAGCACAATGGCAGGTATACTGACACATAAAAGCTGTATTAAAAGTTTTTTTTTCTTTTTTTTTTATCATGGTTCTATCAAATCTGACACACTTTTATAGACTCACTGTTATGCAATCTTACGCCAAGTTCATTTTACAGCAATCGACATTGCTTCTTGTCATATCTGTACAGGAACCTTTTTGTACTTCATGAAAGATAAAAAGCCATCGATTCTTGTGATTTATCATTGTAGCAGATGTTTCCTGCTGTTAATGTTAAACTAAATTCACTGCAGTGAGGAAGAAATTGAATCTGATGTTGAATAAAAGACATGGCTTGTGAAATTTCAAGCAGATCAAGTCTGTACCTGATGAACTCTCATTTTACTTACCCTTAATGCTGAAGCGTGTCGTTTTTTGGACAAAAAGGGAAAGTTCACGCAAAAACTAAAATTCTGTCATCATTTACTCACCTTTGTGTCATTCCAAACCTATATGACTTTCTTTCTTCTGCGAAACACAAAAGAAGATATAGTGTTTTTTGTCCATACAATGAGAGTCAACAGGGTCCAAAACAATTCTGGATTGTAGAGACAAAAAAAAAAAAAAATAAATAAAATTAAATAAATAAATAAATAATTGAGACTTTTTGTTTTTAAATATCTTCTATATTCAGAAAAATGTCAGTCAAACAGGTTTGGAAAAAAAACATGACAGTGAGTAAATGATGACAGAATTTGCACTGCTCAATCCAACACAGCTCAAACAATGACATTTATTTGGGGGTGGGACCAATTCTTTTTGCAAGTTCACTGCAAGTGACAAGAAAGCCATCAATGAAAATGTGCTTTTCTATCAGTGCATGTGGAAAAACTGGCATCGGATACTGGAGAGACGTTCGTTCCACTTCACGCTGGGCACCATGACAATGAATTTATTCACATGATGTACACAGTCTGACGGAGTGAAAAGGTACAGTATGTAAGCAACTAATTATTCATCTGTTTGCTGAAATGAGGGTCTTGACTGATCTGACTGCAACTGTGAAACAGCATGTTCAGATTTTGAATCAAATGATATTCAACGTGAATTTCTCACTGGCCGTCTCAAAAGCATGAGAATAAATTCAGAGTGACGGTTGTAAACCGGGCTTTCCGTTTCAGTCAGGGAGCGTTTGCTTTCAAACCACCCTCTAAATACAAATTCTTTCTTGGTTAATGCTTAAATAT
The DNA here is from genome assembly GCA_039654775.1 of Spinibarbus caldwelli. NCBI lineage: Eukaryota > Metazoa > Chordata > Actinopteri > Cypriniformes > Cyprinidae > Spinibarbus > Spinibarbus caldwelli. The sequence continues at coordinate 33,250,810 of CM077233.1, read as the reverse complement.
TAATACGGCACTGCATGGAAAAGATGCTAGAGCTAGAGAATGAATCTAGTTTATAGTTCCATTTCCCTTACATGCAGTCAAACTGATCAAAGGAGGGTTTGATTTATTTTTTTTATTTTTTTATTTTTGCAGCCACTTTGAAATAGTGTCTGCGATCTCGAGCTGAAAAATGAACCAATGGCAGTACTACAAACCCAAACAGAGAAAACAGAACCACAGGCCAGATCTGAAAGGTCAGTGTAATTGCAGTTTTACAGACTATTCATTGAGTTACACACAGCGATGAACGGCTTTGTTTGGTGTTGTTGCTGTCAACAGTTTTGATAGCATTTCTGAACAAAGATTTCGTTTTGTGGAGGAGTTGTTGTTATACCGCGAGTTATAGAAGTGGTTTTGAGATCTAAGCGCACAGGAATTCCCCATCTACTCCCCTGAGTCCTGCGCTATAGGGGCTAGAACAGCAGGATTCTCTCTTAATCTGATCTCATTTTGCTTTATGGATTTTATTTCTTATCCCCTCTGATGCTTACATAAGTGAGCACCGCTGCTCTTGTGTGAGCTGAGGCCATATCATGATTGGGTTTTTACAAGACGCTCCAAGCCATTTGAATCTGGCTTGTAATAGGTTTTTTTATGACCATCCTCTCCTTCTCTCTGTCAAATTTCTGTGTGTGTGTGTGTGTGTGTGTGTGTGTGTGTGTGTGTGTGTGTTTATACCTTATCTAATTATGTTTCAGATCTGGGGCTGGAACAATATTATATCAATACTTAACATTTTGCTAAGGCCACATTGCGTAATAAAGCAGTGGTGAGATCAAGACGTCCAAAATTCAAAGTGTCAATCAACAGGACGTCATAATTAAAAAGCCATCTGGGGAACACAGTCAATCTACATCATGTCACAATTCATAAATTGGCGTATTATTTTTATGTTGGAAACATGCATCTTTTATAGGAAGGTGGAGACGCTCCCCCGCCACTTTTTTTCCATGACGATAAATCTAATACAAAGGAAGCATTTCCATTTGTCGAGCAGGAGTTTTCATTTCAGTTCATTCGTGTTTGTTACAATGAGTGAACCTGGATATGTTTTTATGTGTTGTTGAGTGGTTGCGGTCGTCATCAGGAAAGCATGCAGAAGGCAATGGCGACAATATGTTCTCTTCAGTACACAGTTCCCTATCTATCACTTGTCAATGGCTCACTACACGTATGAAATGACAAAACAAATTTGCAAACAAATGCATTCCCACAACTGATGCACATCTATTAACAAAGACATACAACTGTTTTTCTGCAATCTACAGTAGGCACATTGGAAAAACGTGCCTCTAACTACATTTTACCTCAAAACACTTTTAATTTTCTGCTGTAGTAAACTTGCTTGGGAGTTCACCTGGTACAGCATTGCACATGCAATATGGAGCGCTCGATTATGAGTCCCATGAAACACAACTCACGCTTAAAGAGCTCAGAGACTTGTAGAAGCAAGCTAAAATGGCAAATGCATTTTTATCTCATTTGCTTTTGTTAGTGTAGTATAGGTGGTACATTATTTTCAGACATGACAGCATTAATCTTTTTAGCGTCACTCACTGGACATTTTGTTTTCGAACTGCCATGATACATACAACAAAACAACCTAATCAAATGTTGCCAGTTCATGTTTATCTGTTTCAAATAAAATTGGACACGCTTTAGCGCCACTCACTGGACATTTCACTTTATAAGTATTGCAAGACATGCAAGAAGCAATTTTACCAGAGGCATGTTTTTCCAATGAACCTGGTTATATTTGTCATAAAATGTTTGTTTACATTTCAATTTCACTTGTAAATGAGCAAATACTCTAGTACAAACCTGAAGTCTAATATTTACAGTAATATTCTTAGGCCTAACATCCTTTTGTCATGTCACAAGTGGCATGTCTGTAACCCCTCCCAGGGGATCATTACAGTTTAAAGTCATTTGAATGTAATCTGGAATCTCTCAGCGCCATACATTACAGAATGAAGGTGAACAAACCTCTCGTCATTGGGTCTCAAGATATAAGGTGTCAGATGACTTAAGTAGATGGTGGAGCAGTGGGATTTGATTGTGCTCCTGTGTCACTGCTGTAACGATGATCTAAAATTAATGTAAATTAAAACAATAAGACCCAAGAGGCCTTACATCACAGTGATTTTACAGAGCCAAGGTTAAAAGTTGCTGTTAGGCACAACATGAAGGATGGTACAAGAATACGATAAATGTTCAATACATAATTGCGTTTACTTATGATTATAACAACAGATTAGAAATTCTTAAGAATACAAATTTTGTCTACATTTGTCTACTATAGGCTATTTATGATTTCCAAGTAACTTTAAATGAGGGATAGACTTAATAAATATAGAAACTGAAGTGTGAACACAGGTGTGCATATCTGCTACATTACAGGGAGCGTGACTTATCCAATTTATCGGAATTTAGAACCAGAATATATATTTAAATAGGCTGTTTCAAGGTACACACTGGAATTTATTTCTTCTTATAAAAGGTTTACACATAAAGTGATCGCCTTAAGCGGTGACTATTCTAAGTATTGTCAGCATGTGTGTGTGTGTGTGTGTGTATACATATTCCTTGTCTTTTGCTGCTGACAATACAATACAATCTTCAATAAAGACAGATGCTTTTTGCCTGCAGTCTGTGTAGTTAGAGGCAAATGGGGCCATGCTAACCAGAAAATCCAACAGACAACATAAAAAAAAAAAATACTGAGCACACCTTTACTTCTGTGGATTCTTTCTAATGCATTTCCAAAAGAATTGTTTACTCATTTGTCTGTTTACTTGTGTAATATTCTTATAAGATTATCCTTAGCTTGTGCGGGTGGGTTAGCGTGATTTAGTTGTTCCTCTTAGCTTGTTTCCACGCTGACTGATGACGACTTCTTGTCTCCATCCCTGAGCGTCTGCATTCCTCTCACTCAATCCCTCTGCACTCCAACTCTGCTCATCTGGAACCATATTCTCTCCCATCTACACATCCCCCCAATTAAGGGTCTCTGTAACAGACCCTCTGGAGGACGAGATGTGGAAGCATACACAATGACTAGCCACACCCATAACACAGAGATGTGCACACACATATGCAAACGGCCCAGCAAAGCAACCCACACAGTCATGCAACAGATATTCCTATGCAGCAAAAAAAGGAAAACACTCCATTATAAGCCTCAAACAGCATGAAGCACATTCACAAGAGTGAGAAAAGATTAAATGCTGGAGGACTGAGCACTAAAAATATACTAATGCCTTTGTAACTAACCTACTCTGCTCCGTTGCAAGTCAGCAGGGACCGCATTACAAGCGCCGTCATTCTATAAAGGATAGCAATCAAAAGAACTCTGAATGCGAGGTTGCCATAGCAGAGAGAGGGAGTGTATTTCTGTCTTGTGATGTGGCAGAGAGGATCAGAGTGAATACTTCAGCTCTGGCATATTTAATATGGTCATAGTCGCTCTGCCCTGCCTCTATGGAGATGCACTACAAAGATCCAGCAATGTATGGGTGTAACAGAATCTGAGCCGCAGATAAAGAGATAGCTGATTGAAAGGGAGAGGAGAGAGTTGCTGTTGTTGGCCCAGATAGCAGCAAAACAACAGAGATAATTGGATAAAAGCGAGTTTTGGTAGGGTTACCGTATCTAATCTGTCCAGGACTGCTAGTGTGTGACGGTGGCGTGGGATGTTCCCCATAGCCCTTTCTGTGAGATAGAGGCACTCTAATTCACTGTGCTGTGAACTCTCCACAGCTTGCTCGACAAGAATGTGCGACATTTGAAGAGAGAGTGAGAATCTGAAGGAGAAAAAAAAAAGGGAATGGCACTCTACTAATTGGTAGTTTTACTCTGTACCGCAGTAGCACTGTTCAGATTGCATCACTACTACTATTACCATTGAATTATTATTATTACTCCTAAATTAATAAAATAAGAATAAAACAAAATTAAAAATGTCTGAAAATATAATTATCAATATGATAATAATAATGATAATATTATTAATAATTATATGATAATAATTATTTATAAATAATTTGTATATTTTAAACTATTATAAATAATAAATTAACATTTTTCTGCAAAATAAAAAATGCCAGAAATATAATGATAAATATTATTGTATAAAATAATATAAAATAATAACTCTAACATAATAATAATAATTATTATTGTCATTATTATTATTTTTATTATTAAATAAATGTATTAAAGAAAGAAATATTGCAATTTAAATAAGAAATAAGATAAATAAAAGACGAATGAGCTGCTAGCGTGTAAAAGAACACAGTGCCGTGCTTCACTCTGAAACACAGTGCATACAATATTTATCTGGATCACAAAATCTGTAGACATACCTCAATCGCAGAATGCACATTTCATGGACAAAAGCAATTTTGTGACATTTTAAATCATGAAATGCAATGCACAAAAAAAAAAAAAAAACGAAAAAAAAAAAACATGTATTAAGGATAAATTGCATTTTGTAATTCTCAAAACAACTTTAGTACAAATTGTTTAGCTAAATAATTTGTTTAAAAAAATTCTGAATGAAACATAGATTGAACGTTTTGTTGATATGCAAATGTTAAATCTTTCTGTGTACGTAATGCATAAAAAAAATAAAATAAAAAAAAAACCTGCATTTTGTCATTAAATTCTGAATTTTATGTCAGATAATTCATTCAGTCCACAAAATTAGTCAGATCACATTAGGTGGATCAAATATCCAAATATTTGTAGATTCTTTTAGTGCAATTAATTTTTTAATGTTGAGCTGCTCATATGCTCACTGCCTGCTTCATGCACACAGTGAGGCATGCTGGGACGCAGCTGAAATGAGATGATAAAGCACCATGACTGGGCCACATGCTGAGGGTGTCTCCTGCCTTCTGGAGCTGCACCGTACCACCCAGTGCGGTTGAGCCTATAGAAATCTGTCATCCCTCTGCTGAGCTGACAAAGGGTCACATTTCAACATGAACAACGTTCCTTATTTATAAAGTAATGAGAAATGAATAAGTAAATGAATGGATGTACCTTGAAGTAGCAAGAAAGTCAGTCTTGACCTCCATCGGATATGTTAGACCTGACAGAAAGCCAACCACTAGTGAGGATGAACAATGGAGCAAAGGTCAAACAAGGTGATTTTTAATGGAAAGCCAGCCAACATGGAGACAATATGCCAATCTGGTGCTAGTTGTGACAAAATGAATTCCCATCACAGAAGAAATCAATACTCATTGTAGCCTCCTTCCTCTTACACAGCCATTTGTCTTTTGAACAGAACCCTGTCACTTCTTCTGGCTGTCTGCAAATTATTCACACTTATTCAGTGGATCTTAAATTCCCAAGGTGCCTGCACAGGCTTCTAGCTCCTACGAGTCCAGTTTAATCAGTAAATTGTGTATTTTTCGCTCTGTACTACCAGACAGTAGAAGAGGGGCTGGTATTGTAACCAGGAGAATCTATCAACTGGAGGAGGATTGCTTTCCCCCCTCACGTATAAGGAAGTATATAATACACATTATTTAGATACAGGACAGTGGATGTGAAATGAAAGGAGTGAATTGATAGGTTGCAGACTCCACGCTGGATCTTGGGAAACCCATTTCTCTTCCATATCAGACCTTCAGCTGACACTAGCTGAACAACAGCTGCAGATATTGCACTCTGCAATTTTATTTCACCACATGTCTGATCGAGGGGTTGGCAGCAAACAAGAAGCCCGCCAAGAGAGGGCATTTCTGTCTCCCTGTGGATGTCTGCCTGAAAATAACCTCAAAAAGAGTGTGATATGACACGGCTGTATACAAATATTTAATTTGCAATCCAAATGGTTAAAGATTCAGTACAGAAAAATGAAAATTCTGGAATCATTTACTCACCCTTATGTTGTTCCAGACCCATATGGTTTTCTTTTGTGGAGAAATTGTGAATATAGTACTAGTTGCTCTTAACCAACACATTCTCACTCCCAACTCGTCACATATTGATGCTTGGTCAGGGCCCTTTGGCGTTACTTTTTGATGCACTGGGTACCCCATTAATGTCATTTTTTGACGTGCAGGGTCCTCCATTGCTTTAAATAAGAAACCCTTGGCGTCAATAAGGAACTGGGAATTTTATCGTCATTATTAAATTATATATTGGGTAATAATATTGCCATTATTGCATATACGGTATGTTGGGTTGTGATTTTTCAATGTAAACAGTCAAAACAGTTTTATTTACATTACACTATTTACACTTTTATGAGCACGTAACCCAACCCCTGCCCCTAAACCTACCATTTGTCAATAAAACATCATACAACAGGCAGATACAGCTACAGTCATAATTTATTCAAAAAATAATAATATTCACAATTTTTCAAGGCAAAAAGGACTGATTTGTAAGAGGAATAGACGATCGTCGTCTTCGTCCACCGTAAAGCTCAGATCCCATGTGTGCAGGCTCAAATAAAAAAAATGCAGCCAGAAGAAGCCTTACGTCAGCCTTGGTTGTGAAATGCTATTGGCTCTTGTGTATCTCGTGACCGATTGCGTAATGCTACGGGACAGGAGTATGCTTTTGAATGAGATGTGAGCGCATTAATGGAGCGGGATCATTTTCAGCGATTAAAACCTTATGTTTTACACTTTTCTTTACATAAAGATATCGTATGGCTTCAGAAGACTTGGAATGCAACATGACTTGTAATGCATTTATATGGTCAGTTTTTGCAATAAATACCCGTGACTGTATTTTTGCTTGCCTACTACGTGTTTTATATTGTTCAGAAGTGGGTAGGTTTAGGTTGGGGTAAGGTGCTCCAATAAAAGTATAAATTTATATAAAATATTTCTATTAACAAATGCACACAAACCATTAAGACAAACAACTGAAAACAATGGAGGACCCTGCACATTGAAAAGCGATGCTAAAAGGATATCCCTGTGCGTCGAAAAATGATGCTAAAGGGATACCTTGAGCGTCAAAAAGCGACACCAAGCGTCAATATGTGACGAGTTGGGAGTGAGAACGTGTTGCCTTAACAGTAACAATGAATAGGGGCTGCAACTTTACAAAAAGATGGAAAAACACCATAAAAGTAGCATTAAGGTTCTGTAGATGATTTGAGTGCTATATGAAGGCTGAAATTAAAGCCATTATTTTGTGATAATCTTCCACTCCAGTGGTTATTCACTGCTGTGACCGTAACATTCAGTCAGTGAGTTATGATTGACTTAACCATTTAAGTCAACTCAACCTGAATTAACCATTCAGATCGGTTTTGTGAACTGGATTCATCAACTCACTGAAAAGATTTGACTCAGAAGAATGATTATTTGCTATGTATCTCATGAAGTAAAAGAAGAGCTCAGATAGTCGTCCAGATTTCAGTCGATAATGACTTAAATGACTTACATAAAGTTATTGTTTGGCTTCAGAAAAAAGCCAAAGTCGGCATGAAATTAGATGCATCTTATCAATCTTATAATGAATGATTCACAAGTGCATATGTTTCGATTTTTGTGCCCATAATTTTAAATCAATTGATGTCCCAAGATGTCAATTTCTAACCTGTTGTTAATTGGCTGTAACACTGAATATGTCATAATAAGGAAGAAAAGATTTGTCACTATTTCCATTTCATCACAATTGTAAGATATTCATGTTGCTTAATTCATTTTTAATTTATATATTTTTTATAAAGATTTGGAATGACATGAGAGTGAGTACATAATGACAGAATTTTCATTTAAAAGTAAACTACACCATAAAATCCATTGGTATAATGGTTTTGCACTGTTCTCCACTTAGGATTCACTGCTCTACCTTAAGAGAATCAAGCGGTTGTTATTGAGTAGCCCTCTTAATCAGTCATCAGCCAAGTGTCTTTCCCTCTTAAATGAGAGCACAAATGCCACCAATTTCTGCAGAGAAAAATAACTGTGGTTGCAAATGTCACAAGACCCAAAATCAACAGTAATAAGCGCTTTGATCAATAATAGATCACGCTGTCAGGTACAAACACGTTCTGCATTAATTAGCTGCGTGTGTGGCGGAGGCTGAGTCAGGTTCATGTGCTACACCCCTAGACGTGAAAACTAATTCAATAGGCCCGATCCGATGGAAATGAGGGCTTTGATTAGCCTATGACATCAAGAGGAGAAAGACATTAAGTTGGAGGCCACTGCTCCGGTAGATATCTGTCTGGGATCAGCAGCGTGAGAGAATTGTCTCTGAACTGCTGATGTGCGCAGGGTGTGATCGTATCATGAAAAAGCAGGAGAAAGATCGACAGAGAAGCCATTTGATGCCAAACAGATGATTTGACACAGGTAAAGGATAGATAAGTCAATTATGTGACGTTTGATCCTGTATTCAACACCGTCACCCTATAGTGCAGCTAATTTTCCCTCCTTATAATGCATAAATATAATCCACAGGATACACTGATTGATAATTAGATGCATATTAACTCCTCTACTTGTTTTGTCAATGAACATAAATTTTAGTGATAATTTAGATTGGGGTCAGGTTTTGTCTATGCTGTTGGGACCAAATGTCCCCACAAGGATAGTAAAACCTGAAATCACTAACGTTATAGGGGCAGCCAATAGTGCCCATGAGAAAAACAGCTCAATAAACATATTAATAATGGCTTAGTGAAAATCTAAAAAAAAAGAGACAGGTTTATATTAAGTCCCCAGCAAGATAAATAAATATATGCATATGTGTGTATCTAACTCCATGTTGCTCCAGGAGAACCGTCGCTGTTATAAAGTCACTATAAGGATAAAAGCATCTGCTGAATGACAGCTTGCCATTTAATTTCTTACTAAATCTGGACATGACACATTGCCTATATGTAATGACATATATAGATGCAGATGGAAAATAAAACGGGGCACATTTATTTAAAAAAAAAAAAAAAAAAAGGCTAAAATTGAGGTAACAGTGAGGCTATTAAAATGGAAGTGACCGTATTTAAAAGCAGAAGCTTATCAGCCATATCACCCTGCAGCCCAAGACTGGTTGCCCACTGAAGCTAAGCAGGGTTGAGCTGGTCAATACCTGCATGGGAGACCTCCTGGGAAAAACTAGGTTGCTGTTGGAAGAGGTGTTAGTGAGGCCAGCAGGGGGTGCTCACCCTGCAGTCTGTGTGGGTCCTAATGCCCCAGTATAGTGACGGGGACACTATAATGTCAAAAAGCACCGTCTTTCGGATGAGACGTTAAACCGAGGTCCTGACTCTCTGTGGTCATTAAAAATCCCATGGCACTTCTCGTAAAGAGTAGGGGTGCAACCTCGGTGTCCTGGCCAGATTCCCTCGACTGGCCCTTGTCAATCATGGCCTCCTAATAATCCCCATCCACTGAATTGGCTCTATCTCTCTCTCTCCTCTCCACCTGTAACTGGTGTGTGGTGAGCGCACTGGCGCCGTTGTCCTATGGCTGCTGTCGCACCATCCAGGTGGATGCTGCACACTGGTGGTGGTTGAGGAGAGACCCCCCCACCCCCCACATGATTGTAAAGTGCTTTGGGTGTACAGCAATACACAATAAAGCACTATATAAATGCATCCTTCATTCATTCATTTATTCATTCATACTTTTAAAAAGCACTAAAATTAATTCTTCTGTTAAATCTTGTGTATTATTTCAGTTATAAAACAGTTGTTTTAGAAGTTATGTTGTCATGGCAACACGGAAAGTTTGTAAAATAGATCATAACTTCACAAAGAAAAGGTTAGTAATTTTAAGTGTGGCTATCCTATTGAACCAGTGAGTAACATGCGGTATTTAGATTGGGCTCTTTCACTTCCATTGTAAGTTCCTCATTATAACCCAGATGTTTGCTTTATTCAAAGAAAATGAGGGACAAGTCAAAATAAATTTGGGGTAATCAACATTATTCCCTTTAATACACTCCTGTAATACTTCATATTCTCTCTCTCTCTCTCTCTCTCTCTCTCTCTCTCTCTATATATATATATATATATATATATACATACATACATATACATATACATACATATACATATATACACACACATATATACACACACATATATACACATACATACAATTCATCAGATGCACCACATACGTCATGCATTTCAGGATTATAGTGAATCATTGATTTTTTTTCTCTTATCCAAACTAAAATTTCAGTTGGTATTTTTCAATTCAGGAGCACAGAGTCTCATAATACCACAACCTGTTCAACAGCCCCCTTTATTACCCCAGCTCTATTTTTATGTGCGTGGGTTTTAAGTCAGTTCATAGCCTCAATGCCTCTGTTTATTACTACTGCTCTTCAAAGATGAATTGCATTAGCGACGAGCGCACTCAGCCCGATACAATAACCAAGCGCTACCTGGACAAGCGCCAGAACGGTTCTAACATTAGCTCCACATCGCATGTGTCAGAGTCAGTGCGTGATCGGCTCTCTGAGGCTGTGATTGGGGCAATCCAGAATGGCAAATCAAATCAGCTTTTACAGGGGACGGCTGTAAGTGCTAGAGAAACACTGACCACACATTAATTATTAAACACGGAGATATCAGGCTTATAAATGTACACTGCAGATACACCTCTACGGCGATGAGGAGATGCTATCTGAACCTCACAAATAGGGCCCTTAAGTGTTCCTGAACCTGAGATAAATTTGGGCAATCGAAGAGCTTGTACACACCGCACAGCAAGATACTGAAAGATTGCACGTCTCCATTAAACTACAGCAACTTGTGCTCAGGTTATTTTGAGGCAAACAATCGAGGCTGGATAGTGAGCAATGTGAGGGCGAACATCGCCCCGCTTTGCGGTGACAGCTGTACTCGCTGTGCCATTTAAAGCAAGACCACAGGAGCAGAGCGTTCAGGCGAACACGCCAATATTTACAAAAGCATTGTGCAAGCACAATGGCCGACACAATGCCTCTGGACCGCAATGAAGAGGTGAAAATCCCTTCAAAGCCTCCAAGTCAATAATTGTTTGCTTAATAATATAGATAAAACAACGTTTTGTTTCCTTTTGTTTGCAAAAACGACCCTTTCGTCTCACCAGGGTCCATTGTTGACTAGCACAGAGCAGGGAATCATGCCTCTGGCAGCGACGTAGAATCCCAATACATGTTCCCTCTGTCATGCATTTCAAAAAGAAGCTTAATTAGTCTTCCAGCTTTTAAGACACTCTGGCTAATGAATTTCATTAAACAAGAAAGTGGCCTGATATGTGGGCACTACTCTGACGAGATGAGAGGAGGGGAGTGGGTGGAGAGGGAGGCTAGCTGCGTGGGTAGTCCAACAAAGCTACAGCCTCCAGCAAAGACTTTATAAAACACACAAAGATGCCCTTCAAAGCTACTCATTATGTAGACAATGACAGCCATCATACTGCTGGGAACGTACGTTCTCCTGCATCCCAACAGGATCGTTTTAACGAAGCGGGTTTGGAATCGTACCATAGGAGCACTGTGAGGAAAGTCTTTGGGGTCGCAGAAATGCTTCTACCTTCTGCGAGTCTGAGCTCTCTGCTGATACTGCGAGAACATGAGCCAACTCCTGGCACCTGCCCAGGCCCTGAGCTGAACCCGACCCTTCCCCTGGGTCTTAGCCTGCTCCCTCCCTTTCTGTAATTTTAGTCCACTACTCTACAAGCGCAGCGGAGCTTTTGACCAGAGCCACTACACAGATAAACACTGCAGCAAGGAAACTCAAACAATGTATTGAATGTATCCCAACACATCTCAAGGTGGTCTGCACTTTCAAACCCAGCACTGCGGTAAAGCACTCAATTTATGAGCGGGATACTGAGAGTTGCTAGAATCAAGAGTGCATTTTAAATCAGTTTTGAATATTATTAAAGGGAAAGTTCACCCAAATATGTAAATTCTGTCATCATTTGCTCACCCTCACTTTGACTTACTTTCTTCCAAGAAACTACAAAAGAAGATATTTTGAACAAGTTTTTGTCCATACAGTAAAACTCAGAGGGTTTCAAAAGTTTGCAGCTCCAAAAGGACATAAAGGTAGAGAGAACTGAATCCATCAGACTCGACTGATATATTAAAAGCCTTCTGAAGAAGCATGCTCAATTTGTGTCATGAACAGAAATTTAATAACCTCAAATCAAATCAAAACATTGATCAATGCCATATTTAATGTAGTCTGTGTAGTCATGCGCTGATCAATGTTTTGATTTAATTTGAGATTGAATAACGACCTAAATTCAATCCGTTTATCATGCACTCTCAAAAAATGTCACACTTAAAGCGACACTTTATTTACCCCTACCTCAACTATCTTATTAATCCCTAAAAGGCTCATAGTAGTACACTGAAGGTTTATATTATTACTAGGGGTGTAACAGTACACGTATTCGTACCAAACCGTTTCGGTACGGGTCTTTCTGTTCGGTACGCATAACGAATACAGTATTTATTTATTTTTTCAGGATATTCAAATAATAAATGGCGTTTTGACAATCTTTGATGCGGCATGACATATCGCTGTATAAATGCCTTGGAGAGCCGCTTCTGGGTCGGTTCAGAAACGTGCTGGTATAAACACAAGCAAACTAGAGCGGCCGCGATCAGCTCCGGTTCCCATGTCGCGCCGCAGACTTATTGTGCAGTGTGTGCAAACAAATGGCAGAGCGGAGCGCGAGTGAACGCGATCATTCCTTCCTCTGTACTACTACTAGTTTTAATGCGAATAAACATGACTGAACATCTCATGCCTTATCGCTCAGTCAGTATTTCAACCGCGGAAAGACATCAACAAAACAGCATGGAAATAAAATGTCACGTAGCATTTCATTTACCTCAGCAAGTCATCAGTGTCCACAGCTCGTTAGTTCACTAGCGAAATGAAGTCTAGAGAGGAGCATTTTACGAAATTTTACACCATATACTCATTATATTTTACTAAACCTGTTAGTCTAAATTATTTAATGTATGTTTAAATTAATCTGTTATGAAACATGCTATGACAGCCAGTGTGTAATTGAATATATTTTAACAAATAGCCTAGAAATTTTATTATTTAAGTTAATTTAAAAGCTGCATTATGTGCAATTTCTATGTTTGCATACATTTTTATTTATTTATTTATTTTAAGTTGAGTGTTGATTATCTATTTAAAAATAAATAGTAATTAAATTTAAGTTTGGGTTAAGTTGTTAGGCCTAATTGTAACCTTATAATGTAAAAGGGCTCCCTATTGTTTTAAGCATAAGCTGAGGTAGATCACTAAGAAAATTTAAACTATAACTGAATGTATTTAAAGAAAGAGCAACTTGTTCAGTAAACCATAGTTAATTAAAAAAAAAAAAAAAGAAGAAGAGTTTAGTTTTTCCCCCTGCTGTACCGAAATCATACCGAACCGTGACGTTAAAATCGAGGTACGTAACGAACCGTCATATTTGTGTACCATCACACCCCTAATTATTACTCTAAGGTACGAATATGCACAGTTTAAGTGGTAGTTGTCCCTTTAAAGTTACCCCAGTGACAATCTGACGTACCCCTAAAGGTATCATTTTTGCACATTTTTCCTGACAGTATACAAAGTAAATACAACTATACCAAGTTTTCCTGGCTGTATACCAAGTATACTTCAGAGGACTTGAAGTTGAATCAATTAATTTCATGCTACCTTTATGTTCTTTTTGGAGCTTGAAAGTGTCGGACCCTTTTGACTTTTGTTACATGGACAAAAACAGCTGAGAAATTCTTTGAAATATCTTCCTTTGTGTTCCAGAGAATAAAGTGAATAACATGAGGCTGAGTAAATGATGAAGTATCCTATTAAAGCAAACTCAAGGTGGTCTGCTCTTGCAAACCCAGCGCTGCGGTGAAGCAGTCAATTCATGAGCTGGATATTGAGAGTTGCAGGACCTAAAAATGCATTTTAAATCAGTTCTGAATATGTATTAAGGTGAAAGAGGCTTTAGGTATAGAAACGGGGTCAAATTCACCATTCATCCAGAATAGAAAAGGAAATGGGAAATTATAAGGGAGATAATGTTTTCACACAGGTGGAAACATTCTAATAAAGAGGATAAGTGTTTGAAATGACATTTACGCTTTCAACCGCAGCGCCACACACACAGAAACCCTGCACGCAGAAATCGAAACACACAAACACAGGTACGCACACACAGAACCTGCTCCATAAAGCTGTCTCTTTGAGCTCTGCTGCTTTAATTTACACAGCCAGCACCAACTCTATCTCTCTTCACGCTGACCATGCACATTCCCCGGGATCCTTCCACTGCCATTACCGCTGCTGTTGTTTCAAGCAGAGATTAAATAAGAGGCCAGAGGAAGATAAATTCTGAGGATCTGTTAGGCTGCCAGACCAAAAAAAAATCAATGCTTTTTCTATGGGAGAATTCTAATGAAGGTACCGAGGTACTAGCCTTACAAATCACCGGCAGGTTTAGAGATATTTGAAGCTCTATGTGATCTTCAGAACCATTTGTGTAAAGCTAAAGAAAGAACTAATTGAGGGTGTTACGTAAAATAAAGTAGACTCATCTGTTCGCGCTATTTGCATTAGGTGAATAACATATGTCGACACAAGATGCTGAATTACTGGTCAGAGCTGGAATATGCAAGGTTTTGTTGTTGTCATCAGTCTCTTCTGGCACGGTGAGCATCTCACTCACAAATACAGCTCCTCAATCTTATTTCTCGACTCTCAGATAGATCTATCTTCAGATTTAAAGCCCCATTCGTGTATCGGAATAGAGAGTCAGCGCAATATTGATTATTGGGCTGGTGTTGACAGCATTTTCTACAATCAAATTGCTTGAGAAGAAAGTTTAGAGTGAGATTGGTGATGTCATTAGAAAGGAGAGATTACAGGGGTCATTCATAGGTTGCTTTGGGGACTGTCCTAGAACACCATCAGGAGGGAGAAAGGGATTATGGGATAGCATGCACACACACACACACACACACACACACACACACACACACACACCGTCCTTTGGTCAGCCTCAGAGGCTAAAAGAGATTCTGCAGTACTTCAGTGTCCCAAATCAGAGAGACCTTTCAACTGTGCCTGATGCAACGTGTGCCTCTGCGGTGTGAAATATGCACATATTAAAACGTGATCTTTCAGTCGTCTCTCAGCCTGTGTGATATGATAAAAAAAGGGTCTGTACACAATAACAGCTGTTCTTTTCAAACAGATTTCAAATGCTGTGGAGTTTATGATTGAAACCTTGTCACAGTGCTCTCTTATTTGGGGCTGTGTGTACATTTGTTTGTTAAACTTTCATCTCACCAGCATGCACACCGCAAGACAAGTGGTCTCGCACCAGAGCGCAGGGGCAGAATGCCGTGAAATTGCTGTGATCGTGTGCACGTGCAGTATATGAAGTGAAACACCACAGGCTTTAAACGCCTGACAGGCAACGATGAAGTTTGTATCCTTCGGTCGCAAGTCAACCGGTTTTCTGAACCCAACCTCAACAAGGATCGCTTTGTTATCTGCTTAGGTGTTTATTAAGGCTTTGAAACAGGGATTTAAATGTCAATAATTGCCATGGCTACCACATGAAAGGCTGGTGGTTTTCTCTTCTCTGAAGTCCAGATCATAGCTTCTGCAGAATGCAAAGGCGTGATCATGGGGAAGTGATCTAAAATGATCTAACCACAAGCGGATTTCAAACATTAAATTGATTAAAAGTGACAGTATAGACGTTGACAATTTTTTTTTCCCCCAAATATAGCCATTTAAAATAAATGCTGTTCTTTTAAACTTTCTGTTCATCAAAGAATCCAGATTTTTTTTTTTTTTAATCACAGTTTCCACAAAAAAAAAAATAAATAAATAAAAATAAGCAGCACAGCTGTTTTCAACGCTGATAATAAGAAATGTTTCATGAGCTCCAAATCAGCATACTAAAATTATTTCTGAAGGAATGGCTGATGAAAATTCAGCTTTGCCATCACAAGAATACATTACATTTTAAAACATTAAAATAGAAAAGTGTTATTTTACATTATTAAATTATTTCAGAGTATTACTGCTGTATTATTTTACTGCATTTTGATTAAATAAATGCAGCTTTTGTGAGCATCAGAGACTTTTTTACCAACCCCAAACTTTTGAAAGGTAGTGTAAGGAGTGTAAAAAGAGAAAAAGTATTCAACAAAAGTACAAATACATTTTAATAACAATAAAAATATTAATATATTCATATAATAATAATTTAGACAGAAATTTGTTCTGTTTGGGTTACAACACAATAGTCTATAAAGACAGCAGTGTGGATTATTTGAATGTGATATGAATTTATAAATAATAAAATATTATAAATTGAACAGTCTTATCATTACTGTGGTATCATTGATTTCAGATTTATCATCCTTAAAAAGCAAATTGTAGTTGTGGACATTTTACGTGTCTGTCAGACAGCTGCTTCCTGTCTAAGTGGGTGGTTCTTGGCCAGAATAATTGGCCAAAATTGCAAAGTGGCCCAGACTTTATTGTAAGAAATCTGGCTCTACAAAAATAATCATTTCACACAACCTGTCTTTCATTCAAGCAAACAGATACAATGAAAATAACCTTGAATTTTAGGGCCTCTAAAATGCATTGTATACAGTGCATAATTGGATTACAATGTATACGAGTTCTCTCCCTAACTCTATTTTTGAAATCCATCTTCATGATCCATAATTTTTATATACAAAAAAGGAGATACATATAGACCCATTTAAAAACTAATTATGCTATATCATCTAGTCATTTTGTCAGTGATTTCAATACCTTTTTGAACAGTTACAGTTTACCAATACTACCTGAGGTTTATTCAAAATAACACTGTCCAAATTGCACAGGCCAAGGCTAAAATGACAGGTAGCATGAGTTTTCTATGATGTCTCATGATCTTTAAACACACAGTAGACCGCCGTCAATTAGCTCACATTCTGATCATTAGAAACTGCTCACGTGCAGAGCACAGTCCCCCAGCAAACCATGGCCAGAGATTTTAATGTGTTTGGAACACAAACACATTGACGTGCACAAATACACACAAGAGAAATGAGAAAACAAGGCACAGACACAAGTACACAACCAGGTTCACACACACACACACACACACACACACACACACACACACACATTGCAGTTCAATATTCAGCGGCATATTCATCAAACAAGAAAATGTTTCGAAATTGTAGCCAGCAAAATATAATCAGCATTTTATAGTGAATGTTTATGGTGATTAGGTAGTTCTGATGGATCTATTTCCAACAGATATTTTGTAGACTTAAACATAAATCAGTCTGATATGAAGCTCAAGTGGCAGTGTCTGACCCTGACTCCACCTCCTGGATCTAAATGATTGCAGATTAAGAGGCGGCTGGCAGGAGACAGCACAGTCACTGCCGCCCCAGCCTGACTCCATTTTGCCCAGAGACGAAGGTGACGACACTTGAATAATTAACAACCACAAATAGAGACTTTAAGCCGCTCTCTCTCTGGAGTAGAAAGGAAGAAAACATAACGTTGTAAGAAAGGAAAGCCACTCTTAGAAATACCTGCATACTTTCCAGACAGGAGGATCAGCGTTATTATAGTTTTATTATTATTATTATTTTTTTATATAATAATATTATTATATTTTTAATTGTCTATTTTTTTTTTTTAAGTTTCATAATAATTTTATAATAATTTGTTTTCTTTTTTTGGTCCTATATAAGGATACTAATATAGCACCCTTTTTTTCTTACATTAATGCATCTGAAACTACACCATACTTGGAAAGAATGCAGTCTACTGTAAGTTTAAGTAAAGTTTTATTCACTCAGATTTACAACAACAGCACACCACGCTACTTGCTGACAATGAATGTGCTATAAATGTGTCCCTGCTATATTTTACAGTAAATTATAACTACCATCACTCTGGCATCCCTGGGACATTTATGATTCAGCAGCACAGACTGGACCCGCTCAGATTTTCTGTCAATCTCAGATGGTTTGTACTGGATAACATCTAGTCGCTGGATTTTACCAGTTTATGCAGTTCATAGCACTGAATCATTGAGTTTTGAGATTGTTTGAATCATCTGTGGCATTATCTGCTGCAGACACTTTGCTATGTGCTTATTTATTATTGCGGTGTCTTCAATTTCAGATATACCTGCTCCTAAACATCACACCGTTGATTTTTCATGAGCTTGTGTGTGATTTATCTAGCAGGGTGGTCCCTGTTTACACATACACTACCTGTAATGACAATCTGAGCAATTTTCCAGTAAAAACATTTACATTGTTACAAAAGGTTTAATTGTTTAATGATGTTGTTTTGAACTTTCTATTCATTAAAGAATCACAAAAGTATCACAAAAGTTTATCATATTGATAAGAATTAGAAATGTTTCTTGAGCATCAAATCAGTATATTAGAATGATTTCTGAAGAATTATGTGACACTGAAGAATAGAGTAATGATTGTGAAAATTCAGCTTTGCATCACAAATAAATATATATATATATATATATATATATATATATATATATATATATATATATATATATATATATATATATATATATTTTTTTTTTTATTTATTATTATTTTTTTTTATTAAATAAATGTAGCCTTTAACAAACTTACTGACCTCACATTTCTAAATGGTAGTGTATACTTGTTGGATAGATCCTGATTCATTTAAACTGTACACCCTTTCACACAATTATAAAATAATTATGAGCTCAGCATTCGAGAGGACTGGTGCAGGTGAACAAACTCAATATTAAGCTGGAACTCTCACTCTTACTCTTCAGAGCAAGAAACTTTATATGATAATGACCTTTAAAAATGCCATTTATTTATAAATTAATTCCGATGGGACTAAAAGTTAATTTGCACCTTGTATTGCTGAATTTAATTATCATCAAAGCGCAGTTCAAGCTCAAAGCTCAAAGTATGAAGTACATTTGGAACAGTGTTAATGTTACAGTATAACATTACTATCTTAATATCACATCACACATCACAATCGTTCAGACTTCTCTTTAGAAATCACCAAGAATTAAACATTAAATATCAAATTAGGTAACAGAGACAAAAAGAAAATAGTGTAACATTTTTAGTATTTAATTTAGTCATTTATATTTACGTCAACAATAAAATACAATAAAATGTATAATTACCATGAATTATTTATAGCTGTTAGTACATGAATATCATATGTTTTAGTGTCTATCTAAATGTACAGAAATGTACTGTGTATGCATTAGAACCACACTCTATGTATGAATACTAATGAATAGTAATGAGATCAGGTTGGATTTAGAGAGGAAGAGAAAAAAAAAGTGTTACAAGGTAGAGTGAGAGGAAGTGAGAAAAAGAGAGAGAATGAAAGAGCAGCATGAGAGCAGAGCAGAAGTTAATTGACTTGAGTCAAAGACAAAAGGTCTAGTATTCAGCACTCTAATAATATCATTGCTTGCTGATGTATCTGAATACTACACAGATAAAGGGAGAGGTGGAGAGAGGTAGGAGGTTCAGTGAACACCTACACACTTAACTCAGAGCTCATCAGAATACTGTGGTCACCTGGAAGACTCCTCACAGCTCCTCTCTGCTCCTCTTTCCCTGCATCTCCATCTGTCCTCAGTCGCAAACATGGCCCATCGGCGGTCATCTCCAGTAAAGCGGGAGGTGGGCAGCAGTGAAGCTCAATGAACTGAGGGTCTGCCGCTGTGTTACTCAGTGTTTACAAGCTTGCTTGGTCTGCTGCGGATTTTTTTTGAAAAGGAGGAAAAGAAGCGCTTCACTTCTGTCAAGCATCAAATCAAGTGAGATGAGGCAGCTGGGATGCTCTGCATTATAATATCACTCAAAGGAATGGGGAACTTTAAAAGGCTCTCAGCACTCATATTGCAGTGAGTGGCTGTGAGCAACGATGGGGACTCGTTCAATTACTGGCACAACCACAGGGCTCTCTTTCCAGCCTGCACCTGTACCCTCCCATACCTACTGCATTCATTGTGCTGCATATTTCATTTATATTATATAGCATAAACACAAAAGCATATAGAGCGTTAAAGGGACAGTTCACATAAAAAATGTAAATGGTCATCATTTACTCACCCTCTTGTCGTTCCAAACCTGTATGCTATTATGTTTTGTTGAACGCAAAATGAGAATTTTGAAGCTTTGTTTAGCTTATATTTAAAGTCTTCTGGCATAATTTAAAAAATGCAAAAAATGCATTAAAAATGCAGCTCAAACATGTTTCATATTCTTAACGACAAACAGCATTGGATCTCATGGCCAAATATAATTAAATGAAACCAGAGATGCTGCAATGATAAATGAATCAATGAATAAAGACTTACATTTTAGTGTACTGCTTACACAAAGCTATCATATAGCAGAAGACTTTTACGGTCTTTTTGCAACTCAGACAGCAATAAAGAACCCAAGTTTTATGATTGAATTCCCTGGGTATGCATAAATTGATAAAATGTACACTACCATTCAAAAGTCTGCTCTATAATTTTTTTTGTTTTAAGTCACTTACAGAATGCTCACAAAGACTACATTTATTTGCCCAAAATACAATAAAAACTGCAATTTTGTGAAGAATTATTACAATTTAAAATAACTATTTTCTATTTTATTATATTTTAAAATGTAATTTATTCCTGAAATGGCAAAACTGAATTTTCAGAAGCCATAACAGTCTTCAGTGTCACACGATCCTTCAGAAATTATTCTAATATGATGACAGTGATACTAATTAATATTTTTTGTGGAAACCGTGATGATAGTTTAGCGAAAATTGGATCTTAAAATAAAGTGTGACCAAAAAAGTTTGTTTATGGCAGCGTATGTACTGTATAATGCATGTAAAAAGTATAAAAGTATCTGCCAAATGCATTAAAGTTAAAAATTTAAAACGTCAATATCTTTATTCTACATTTTAAAGCTAGTTCTCACTATAAAATGTCTTTATATGGAAAACAGCTACATAAATATTCTTCAAAAATTCTTCTTTTGCGATCCACTGAAAAAATAACAGCATACTGTACAGCTTTGGATCAATATACAGGTGAGTACAGTAAATAATGAACACTTCTGGGTGAACTATTCCTTTAGGAATCATATGCTTTCAGGGTCAGAGTGGATATGTCACAGGCATAGTGGTATAGCAGTATCCATCCCTTAGGAGGCAGGAACGCTGTAAGGAACGCTGTAAGGAAGCCTCTCTATATGCTGCCCTTCAGTTGTACAAGGCCAGAGCTCAGGGCTGGCAGGGTATTTTTACTCCACTGCTTACGAGAGCAAAACCCTCCCGACGTGTACAAAAATGCCTTGCAAAGTTCAAGCGATTATATAGAGGCGAGTGCTTCGGAGCAAGAGATTGGTCTCATCGCGTTAGGTGCTTATTCTACATTAAAACAGCGGGTAAATTATAGATCCTTGTGGCCGGCGACTTAAATATTTATGAGGGTAAGACAACAACAATGGGTTGACAGCATAAGTTCGCTGTGAACGTTTCATCTCCGAACATCAGGTGAGCCAAATACAGGAAGGAGAAAGGGTAAAGCTGCCATGCTACTGTGTAATTGTGCTATTATACCTCAGCAGCAAGCCTACAGTGAAACCCGCTGTGCCTTTGTGCCTTCTAAGTACACAGTTTATTGAATGGGGTATTTTCTGTGAATCAGTGTGAAAATGCATTCACCGTCAGTAGAAAACATGGGATTAGCACTTTTATAAGGGCCCCTGGAATCTGCACCGTGCCTCTTTTGTGCAGAGAGGAGGAGAACAACACAACCAGGGCAAGAGATTTGATTTGTCACAGTGAATACCTCCAAAACACACACACATACACACTCACAAAGAAACAAATACCGTGTCTGCGGGGTTCAGAGAGAATCATTCCATTGTTATAAAGTTAACAGCATTGTGAAATGAAATTGATGCAGCACTAGCAGGCAAAACGCCACGTTCAGGGTGTTTAAATGAACCTGGCGTTTATGAGTAACAGAAGGCCATGAATGGAGTGAATTTTAATCAGCCGAGTGCGAGCGTGCCACACGTTTGTCTCGGGCGTGTGTAAAGTTAACTACATCTGTCTGCATTCGGCAGTGATGACAAGCCTTGGGTTCTCCCCGTCTGTAAATAATGCATGCTGCACGGTGTGATATCTAAACGCTCGTTTCTCCCTCGCACCTGGATGGGGCGGTGCAGTAAAAGGCGGCGAAAGGTTGCAGAGGCTAATCGTCCGAGCCACTACATTAATTACCCCGCAGCAGAGCTTGTGCACGGGGGCCTGGTCACTGCTAGAGCTGGATTTCTGCTGTAATTCTCAATTAGGAAGCAACTTGGAGCGCGTCTGCACACACATACGCATTGTGTTCCCACAATGCAAATTGTCGGGCTGGCTTTCCCAGCAGGGAAAGACAAAGGGTAAGAGGAACATAATACCATTTTGCCCTTTTTCAATCCCTCTCCTCCCACTGTTTTAGTCTCTTTCTCTCTCACTCTCTGCGATTAAGCCAGTCTGCTGCTGCCTCGGCTCTTGCACACAGGCGATGGTGATAAGGGCTTCTCAGACTTCTATGCTTTGGATGGTGGCATGAAGAAAGAGCATGATACACAAGACAAATAGGAATATCAGAGTGACAATGGCAATTTAATTCTATGCATATCACGTTAGCAACATCCAATCAACACAATCGCCCAGAATCCCTGCGCAATCAGCACAAGAGCTGATTATAACACCTGTTCACGCTGCCATGCATCTGCCAATAGGGGCACTGTGGCCATATATACTGTATAGATATTCAGTGTAAGGATCACAGTGGCACAGAGCACAGTGGTGTCTGAAAGGGGCATCACTGAGTGGAAATGGATGCTCACATCATAGCTCAGCGGGGAGATGGGCTGACTTAGCAGCGACTGTGAGGAAATCGATACAAGCGTTGAAATAACCCCCGTTGATATGCATATTCATGAAAACTAAAGCAAGGGGCAAAATTCCACTCAGGCGCTGGTGTTCACTCTGTGTCTGACTTTATATGAGTCCATTGACATGGCACCGCTCCAATCAGGTACTCATTCAGTTTAATACAAAGGATGATGTTTTTACTGCCTTATCGCACCTGGACTAAACAGAACAAAACAAAAAACAACAACAAAGAAAAAAACGAAACAAAACCAAACTGAGCAAGGCAAAGCAAAGCAAATAATAAAAAATAAATAAAATAAAATAAAATAATAATGCAAAATAAAAAAATTAAAAAAAGCAAAGCAACAAACCAAACCAAAACAAGCAAAGCAGAAAAAAACAAAACAAAAACAGAAAAAAACAAAAAAAAACAAAGCAGAGCAAGGCAAAGCAAAGCAAAGCAAAGAAAAAAAGCAAAGCAACAAACCAAACCAAAACAAGCAAAACAAACAAAACAAAACAGAACAGAACAAAAAAAAAAAAAAAAAATGGTGTTGTTGGAGTTTGAGTCTGAAAAACAATCAAGTTTTCTATTTATTCAATGGTATAGGCTTCATATTGTACGAGTCTTTATAGCACCTAAAATATACATAATAAAATAACAAATTTTTACATATTACTCTTTTAATGAAAACTTAATAAAATGATTAACGAAATTACAGACAGTATACAATAGTTATTTCTTTGCTACTCTAATATAACAAATGACAAAATAATCTATTTAATGCAAAAAGAAACATAATATATATTGTTGTTAATAATAATAATAATAATAATAATAATAATAATAATGTAAGCTATGACAAAAGTGAGTGTCATTTAATTTTGTAATTGTTTTAATTTTGTAATTCAATTTTCCAAACAGTGTTAAATGTTCTGTTTTATGCATTGTTCCAATCTCTTCTCCACAAATGTCGCAAGTAAAACATGTGTCAAAGTCACTGTTTTGGGCCATTCAATACGTGAGATGTGCACAACATGTCTTGTTTCCATTTTCCTCTCAACATTTTCAACAGGTTGACTCTTTCACTTGAACTAAGCCATCCGATGTACAGAAAAAGCCGGGAGAGCAATTTCCTCTAATTACAAAGATGGTCTTTACTGAGTGGTTCTGTATTTCATAGCAGAAAAGTCCATCATATCATAAGAGTGACTATGGGAGCACTCACACTCTCAGTTATATCGTTATTATCCTTCCTCCTCTCCTTTCCTCTGCGTCTGAGCCACGCTGAACAAATGTTCTACAGCACAAAGCTTTTCTTCTGGACTAAAATATCACTGCACCAGGAAAAGGAGCCAGATGGCACTGCACCAGCGCTGGGATAAGCACAGCTTTCTTAGTCTGCCTTTCATACCCATACATCTGAGAGTGTGTGTGCAAGAGTATATGAGATTTACAGCTGCTCTATGCAGCGGCAGGAGTAATGAACGAAATTTACTGTTACAGAGCAGCGGCAGTGATGCACACAACGCTCCACCGTAATTTTTACATTCACTGACACCAGATTCTCCCCTCAACAGAGTGGGAGATGTGTCAAATCTGATAATTGCATTGAGATCGAGCCGACAACGGCCACCGAAACCTCATTCTACTTTTCGTCCGTGCTCGAAAAACAATCTGTTGCTGCATTCACAGTTACACCACCCAGACGTTCCCTGAGTATTAGCCTTTCAGCTGGAGGCGGGAGGCAGATGAGCAGCATTGGCGCTTGATCCAAAGCCAAGAGCTTCAATATTTCATCTCCAATCATTTTTGATTCTTTTGAAAGGAGGAGGCTGCTGTCAAGAAATCTCTGTTCCCCCAACTGACAGAGATGACACGGGCAGGCTTGAGAAGAGAGCAGTGAAAGAGAGTATGAAATTTCACTTCCACATTTAAAAGCTTTGAAAGATGCTTCCTTTCAGGAGCCGAGCGCTTTAATTAAATTACACTGTACGGCTGCATCATTCATCGCATTACTTTGTATTTATAATCCTGCTTAACTCGCCAATGAATTGAAAACAATCTTCAAACTGCTCTTAGAGTAATTATGAAAAATAATATTTTACTAACGCTGATTTTGTTTTAAAATTCCCCTTTGCGCTGCCCTAGATATGCCAGGTTTACAGCAGAGTTTGTGCGGAAATAGAGGCAGTTTGGTGGGAGCAAAAACAGGAGGATTATTTCGAGGGCAAGACCAGAAAAGTACGGTTAGACTAAATCCCAGGACATAACTGTGAGTAGAGATTAATTTGATCCCTATCCATCTGTTAGGAATTTAGTTATGGTCACGGACTAGAGCTGAACTCACTTTCTCCATCTGCAACTTTCCTCATAAACAGGAAGCACTGAACATGAAGTCATTTTGCATCACTTTTCAAGAAGGATTACTGCTTGGCCAGCTTCACATTAGTGTTCCTGTTACACTGCGATTACTGGGGAATCCTTACAATCATTACAATTACAATTTGATCTATCTAAACTGAAAAAATGGTCACGTCTAAAATAACTAATGTAGTCTTATTCAATTCAAAAATATAATTTAACATCACTGAATCTACATAAATACATTTTTATTTAAATCTCATTCTAATCAGGTAGACAATTGCAGGTTACCACTTTTTGCAGTGTATATATACATATTGTTTTTACTATAGTAATCACAGTATTCATTATTTATACTCATCTGTAGAGTGTAACCACAGTATTGAAAAGTTTCCAGAAGCAACATTACAGATGCAAACACTTGCTAAGCACATGATCAAACACACATTGGTAAGGGAGACGGGGTAGTTACCAAGTTTTTGCTGCCGTTCTTGCAGAGGGGACCTCGGAAAACTCCCTTGATGTTTCGAAAGTGTCCATTGCTGAGGTGTGTGGAGCTGATGACAATGTAGTAACACGCCATGGGGAACCCGAAGCTTCCATGCACAGCGTCCAGCCAAGAGAGAGCGAAACAAGTCCACCCAACAAGCCTTTTCTTTTGTTTCTCTGTTTCAGATGAAAGGCACAAGCTCACTTTCCCTCAGTCAGGAACGGAGCGAGCATGTTCCCTCATCCTCTCGGATCCTCAAACATCAGTCATTTCTCATCGCTCGGTCTATTACAGTCACTTTGTGGGCTTTTTCTGACGTGCCTCTGCTTCTTATAGTAGCCTCCAACAATGCCTTATCCCACTCTCTCCTCTTCCGTGCAACGGCAGAGTAAAGCAGAGCTGCTCTTTCCTCTTCCTCAGTCTCGGCTCTCTGCGCTGGGCTGAAGTGTGTCTGGGCTGAGTCTCCTGCTCGTTGCGCAAGTGATACGCGCTAGTGAGAGAGCTCCGCTGGGTCTGGCAAAGGAAAGCATGGTGTTATAGCGCGCTGTGCATTGCCGGTCCAATGAACGGGGCCAATGGCGAACAAGCCCCTGGTCTGATGGTGAGGACTGGGATGAGAATTGCATCTGTCACATGCTGCTCTTCCAGATCCACTGAGTCAGCCTCTACTCTCTCTAGCCAACCAGGATTCAGCATCTTTTTCCTCTCACACACCCCCTCTCTCTCCCTCATTAGTCCCCTCTCTCTCTTTCCCTCTCGTTCGTGAACGGAAAGGAGCTGAGGCAGCAGTCAGAAGCAGGTAAAGGCAGGCTGAGGCACTGAGAGAGACGCGTCGGTATGTGTTACATCCCCTATCATCCATCTTTTATCAGGTTAATGTGTTCGAGAATTGCCATAAAAATATTTATATGTTCTACGGACACAGATACCTGCAAATCAAAAGTCCCAGGTGGTGCAGTTTACAGGCATTGGGTATTTCCTAATGAGGAAGTGTAGAAATTCATAAAGCCACTGCTATAATGGTAATTTACATGCTGATATGACAGAACGGAAGATTCATGACTTCTTTATGAAGAAAATTGCATTATAGATGCTAACTGAAGAAAGATCAAACAGCAATTTTTAACTCATTTTATTTTAATGAAGACTGGGAAAAAAAAAAAAAAAACAAGCTTCAAAACAGAGCCGCGCTTGAGAACTGGGAACCCTGGGTTAGAGTTCTCTGGATGCATTCATTGCATGCTATTTAAGCACTACGCTGACTGCAGCACTAAACAGAAAGAAAGAAAGAACCGTATGAGCTTCTACAGAGCATGTGGCTGCATGAAACATGCCAGAGAGAGAGTTCCCTTCCCACCCCCCAATTTTAGAAGAGCAATAATGCCTCGTAACTAAGCAACGCAGTTTCTGAATCAATTCTAAATTGCATACAGTAGGAGAGGCAGATGTAAGGGGCAAGACGAGTGGGTGCGCACATGTACAAATGTGTACAAATGTGTCTTTCAATATGTTAAGAGACATTGTAACTGGTAACTTTGCAATAATTATATAAAAAAATAAAAAATAAAAGATGGGAAATATGTCATTCGTGGATTATATTAATGAAACCTACCGCGACAGGAAGACGTCTTGGCGTGTTTGAGACTGCAGCATAATTGAGCGGAGTGGAAGACAGATCTTGGAAAGCGCTGTGACCAACTGCCAATTAAAATGAACCATCAGGGGCTGATTTCAAATGGGAGAACAAATGCTGTTATTCATTTCGTAAGTGTTTGAACCTGCTCTTGAAAAATGATTCTTTTAATATAGAGGGAGTCAAGATATCATTTTGAAAATTAGTCCTAGTTTACTTTGAAACAGTGTCCATGTAGTATTTTTTGCTGGAAATTCAACCACAAAATTTTGTATAATTCATAATCATGTAGTAATATCTATTTTATTTAACTTTTTGAGACTTAAATACTTCAGAATATGCCATAAAATTGTGAAAAAAAAAAAAAAAAAACAGACATTACTAAAAAAAAAAAAAAAAATATATATATATATATATATATATATATATATATATATATATATATATATATATATATATATATATATATATTTTTTTTTTTTTTCACATTTATAGAATGTGTATATATACACATATACACTGTAAACAAAAAAAACAAAAAAAACCCCCAAATGACAACTTTTTAGATTTGCAAAAGATGGATGATTTTGAGATGGCCTACAAAATGCTTAAACAAATCATCTTTCATTATTTATCTAAATGCATTTATTGACCACTAAATCATTAGGTTTGTAATGAGAGTGGTGTGGACCATTTCACTGAGAGAAAACGTCAAACGCATTTCCGATAAAGAAGCATCTCTTCCCATTAACCAGCCAATGACTGCAACCACAAGAAGACCATTATTAGTAAACTAAATGGAAACAATGTCGCATGAACCGCTTTACCTTGCAGCAACAGCCCAGTCTGTGGAGAGGAATATCACTGAATAACTACAACCGTAGGGAAGAGGAGGAAGAATGTTTTCCTCAGAACTGCTATAGTTTGACCTGTCAGCTGTCAGGGAGATTTGTTCCAAGTGAAAAGCTCCACTTCGCTGGTGCTATCGGTGTGGTCATGCAGCATACAGTGGTATTCAGTTAAGGGCATGCACATAAGGCAGATTGGGCCCCTGTTTCCATCTGTCTTTCTGTCAATACTCGTTGAGCTGCCCACCAACCTCTGCAGTTCAAGACAATGCGCAACCACTAAAGGCTTTAGAAATAACTTACGTGTGGGTGGTTCGATTCTTCTCAGAAAACAATGTTAATATATTCTGCAATCAAGCAGACTTATGATGACTATATCTTGGAAAGCAGGATGTGCCTGCTCATTATCAACAACCTGCAGTAAAAGGTTTTTGAACATCAACTATACATACAGACACAATCCAAAGTCATTTCTCTCAGTTACTCCTCAACAAAGACACAGCTACACTGCCAAATCTTGTAACTACAGCGCTGTTTCATGGTCTGATGATAAAGCGCAGTTGTTGGAAAGGACAGGCTTTGTTCTTTATAATAATGGCATTCAGATCTGAACAATGAGCTGAGTGCACAAACACGAAATTAGCTTTGACTGATTGCTACCTGTGCGATCGCCTCGGCGCTGCCTCCTACCCAACATGCATGACATTTCATAAACCAGAAAATTACAAAACCCCATTATTCTTCTATAATATGCAGCCATGCATGCAACAACTTTCATTTCTCTTATGTGTTAGCACAGCAGTTCCAGGAATTGTGAACATGGCAATTAAACAGATCTACTGTCATCGGTCCCTGCGTGGTTCAGATGTAGTAGGAAAGTTTTTGCCAGCATGACAGAAAACTTTCAACAGAAGTGGTGTTAGAAGAACAGAATTTCTGCTGAGGTTCATATTCTGGATTCTAATAGACCTGAGGGACGTATGTGGACGTGGATTAAACCAGAGGTGTCACTCTAGTCCATTTATAGTCACAATATAACAAAAATGCTGTTTATGACTCACTAAAAGATTTTTTTTTAACAACCTCTTTGTAAAATAAAGCTAGTCTTGGACTGCATTCTACTGAAGTAGTTCATTAAAATGATTAGTTCTGATTCATTCACTGATCCTTTCTACAGGTTAAACCAATATGCCAGTAGGTGGCGACATGCGATTTTTGCAGCTATTTAGATGCCACAATTATGCACAAGTAAATCACAGAATCATTCACTCAACTGTTTCGTTCACAACCAAAGTAAGTTGAATGTTACAGAAGTAGCGACAGATCTTTTCTTCCATATTGCAACATACATCTGAATGTAACAGATTATCTAAAAACAAAAAAATGTAGGGCAGCGACTTGGTTTTATCCATCAGATGTTTACTGCAAGGAGGCAAATCTGAATGTGAGCTTGCAGCTGATTTTAAAAAAGGGGGTGGGCGATTAGATGGACTAAATAATTAGAGAATTTACAAATGAATAAAACATATACATTAGGGATGCACAGTATTATCAGAACGATATCAGAATTGGCCGAAAATGGCTTATAACGTAAATGTATAATGGCCCGATATGAAAAATTATGATAATATGTCTTGCCGATAAGATGAATAACTCAAATGTGCTCAGAGGGTGTGCTAGTGATAAGATCACATCAACAGTGTGGTCATTCTTAAAGCGAACTTTTGCCTGAATGGTGAATATATTCACTGCTTTGGATCATTGCATTCAATGAAAGTAAAACATTAAGATTGTGTTTCTGATTAAATAAAGCAGTCAGTAACTGATGTCATAAAATCACAAGACTTGTAAATTAAATAATTTTATATATACTGATTTATTCATTAATGTGTAATATGTTTTATTTTCAAATGGATTGTGAAACTTAAAGACGAGGAGCTCTAAAAGATTTTCAGAATTTTTACGACAGAATTTTCTAACAATAAAATTTTACGGTACATTCACACGGGGCATCGGCGCTTGATGAAGGGCATGTCTGAAGCTTGGTGCTGATGCAACCGTCATAGTCACAACAGCCAATCACATTAGTTTTCTGGTGTTGCATGAACGTGATTGGCTTGCGTCTGCACTAGGGCATTTGCATAAGGTGATCTGATTGGCTAATGCCTGCGTTAGCGCTTGAAAAGTTGAAAAATTTTCAACTTCTGCCGCCAACAACACCAATGACGCAATGCAACGGACCCACAATTCAGTTCAGCAATGCTAGACGTCACTCCATTAAACGTAAATGAGAGGCACTGACGCCGACGCCCCGTGTGAATGTACCGTTATGGTTGCCAATGTATGTGTCTGGTGGGGTGGGGGGGCCAGTGATTGATTTATAGTTATTTTCAGCTTTAAGTGTACTCTCATTATAAAAGAACCTCATTTTTGTTAAAAACTAACCAAAATTAAAAATAATTTGTTTATAATCTCTGCACAGGAGAGACTTGGTGTTGTTTCCAAACAAAAGGAAATATATCAGTATCAGCATCGGTTAACGGCCAAAATGAGTTAAAGGGGTCATATGATGTTGCTAAAAAGAACATTATTTTGTGTATTTGGTGTAATGCAATGTGCTTATGCGATTTGAGGTTTAAAAAACACGGTGGCTGTTTCTCAAACGGAAGGCTGCATCCTCCAGAGGTCACATTTGTAGGCTGCATACGTCATAAAGAAGAACTTATTTTAGAATATTAACAGTTACAAATTTGACCATTATTCTTAGTTAAGTGTAAATTGTTGTAATACGCTTATGACTCACGAATGTAATGCTCAGTTAACTGAAATAAACCAGGCTTGATGACGTATGCAGCCTGCAAATGCAACCTCCGGAGGATGCAGCCTTCCGTTTGAGAAACGGCCATTATTTTCCACATACTGTACATTACTGTTGCTCCTCTATGCTCCGCCTTTCTGAAACATGTCAATTTTTACAAAGTTCATCGTTCTGAGAAGTGAGGTGTGCTCTGATTGTCCAGCTATCCAGTGAGTTGTGATTGGCCGAATATCTCAAGCGTGTGACTGAAATGTTACGCCCCTTACCATGTTTTGATGCCGTGTCCTGGCGCGACAAGACTAAAACAATAAAACCCATAAACGAGGCATTTGTTGCATTCAGTGAGGACATAATTACTGATTATAATGACTCATACAGTCTTTTTACGCATTGCGCCGCGCCGCGTAAACATTACCATGTCTGCATTTGTGATCGTAGAAATGCCAAACAAGCACTACTCTACACTGCTCAAAACTCACGTTTGAATAGTCAGTAACAAATTCTTTAAATATCGAAACGTACTTACAGGCTGTGAGTCAGAAGCACCAGATTGTCCTTGTGATGTTGGAATTGCCCCACTTTTATAGAAACAGCCTTTGTGCACAGCTGGCATTGTAGGCTACTCTCCCAGGTTCAGGAAATAGTCCTCTGTAAAATGCGCTGCACTGTTCTGGAACAGTGTTTTAAATATATCTTAACCACTGATTTTGAGTTCTGTACACATTTGGAAGGCCAAACAAAGTAGTTTCGCTTTCACAACGAAACACAGCATCTCCATGACATGGCAGCGGCACAACAATACTACAGCAAGAGTAAAAGTTACGCCTTCTTTCATTGCGTGTACGTTTGGGCGGTGTTTTGCAAATCTTCCCACACAGTGACGTAGACATGTGGGGCCGTGTTTGAATGAGCCATTTTAGGAGGGCGTGGCAGAGTCTTAACTTTTATAAAGAATATCTCTTTGGGTTTGAGACTTTAATCTTTGCAACTTTACAGATCTTATATATGCATAAACAGCTTGTAACACTCCAAAGACAAAGGAAAACATGAAATCGCATCATATGACCCCTTTAAAAAAATATCGGCATATCAGATATCGGCAAAAATCCAATATCGTGCATCCCTAAACATGGATGAATCACTCACAATAAGATCATTTTAGAAAATAGATATGGTGAATTTCATGCTGGCTTTTAATATCCTTTATTAAAATATGTGTGTGTAATTTTCAAAAGAGACTCAACTTTTTTTCTTCTATAACACTAATTCATTCACGAATGAAACACCACTACTGCGTGCAGGTTTCAAGCACATCTCTAGTAACGTGCATATACTGCTGTAATATTTATAGTGTGCAGTGTACAGAGCGTAATGTAGTGTGTATGCAACTATGCTAATATCTAAATATATAGACTCAGAGCTAAAAATGTATAACCGTGGGGTATTTTCTCCCTTCGAACTGAACAGCAGCTTCACCATGTTGTTTTGCTACAGTCACTCATGTTGGCAAAGCGAGAGAAGTGAATCTAAAAGGATAACACACAGAGAGCTTTGTTAAACAAGGGAACTTTTTGGCAACAACCACACAGCTCCGACAGATTTAAAGCTCTGAGCTCAAGAGTACATATGGAGCAATGAGCCGACTGCTGCTTGGGGAAAACTACTCAAACTTCACCCAGCTGACAGGAGAACAGAGAGTGTCAGAGGGTCTGACCAGCTGGAAGATTCTGCCCCGCTTAATCTCAGACATATTTGCAGCAAGTCTCTCAAGGTGCTGGGGTATAAAGATCTTAGTGTAAGAGCAACTAAAAAAAAAAAACCCTGTAGGTGTTCTATTAGTTGAACAGCATTATCCAATAATAGCTTTGAAGAGTGAAACTGTAACTCATTTTCTAGCACATTTGGATTGCAGAATTTATTTTATACTGTGTGGCAGATAAGATGAGAATCTTTCCTCTCGGTGTGCCATATGGACATCAGGCTGTGGCGTTCTGAACCGTAGCCTGCTCCCAAATTAATTAAGTCGTTAATTTGTAGCACAAGGGAACATTTGAAACTTGTTTAACTCATGTCACAGTCTGTCGTATTCAAGTTTATTTGAACATGTCTGTCATGATGTCGGCCTAATGCTATCATGCAAGCCTGACATAATGGGTCGTGACAGCCAGTGAAACGCCATCTTAATAGAGCCGCTTGCGGAAGGTCAGCTGAACCTTTGATGAAACCCTGAGAAACAGAGTTCAAAGGGAAAGGCTTTGATGCCGTGTCCGCCTGTAGCCGTAATTAAGATTTGTGAAAATAACTACGACGGTAGCTAAAGCGAAAATCACAGAGAAAAACTAATTAGTTAAATGGATAGGTCCACATCTGAGGTGAAGTCATATCGGAAAATTGTCATTTCTAACCCAGTTTTACAGTCGGTGCGTAAATGGACTTCTGTGTTGCGGTTGCAGCTAAAATTCAATAACCGCACAGTAATCACTTTACCCTTTAGAAAATTATTGATCTGGACACAGTCGTCTCTGCCTGACTTGATATCAGAGTCTGATATTCCTATGGGTGCTAATCTAGCATCACCAAAGCCGCTCTCGCCTCACTTCTGAGCAGAAAAGTTGACGGGCCTCAGAGACGAGCAGTTTATTAGCACAGCTTCCACGGCAACTACAAAGGTGGATACTAAAAATACTCAGCAGTGGCTGTACAAAGCGCACCCCCCTCCTGCATGCAAGAAATCTGTAAACGACACTTCACAGCGCTGAGGATCTTCTCTGACGATGGAGTGATTCAGGCATGATGGCATGAAGAATGACAACTAGTGGCTTCAAGTGTGCTCGTCACACAATCGCTGATATTGTGGCGGTTTCTACTTTTCTATTCTTCTCGACACAAGTTGATATGCGTGCAAGTTGCATGGTGCTCTCTGTACCTGGGTGATGTCAATTGCCACCTTCCGAATCACTAGCATACTGCCTGCTATTTGAGACTATGTGAAAAAGCATTGTGCATTACGCATAATCTAAATATTTCTATGTATGCTGCGTGGTTGTTGCATGACTTCACATTATTATTCGACATTTGTGGAAATGTCTTTGTAAATATCTTAACTTCTGGCAATTGAATCAGATGAGTCAGGAAAGTATTATTAAAGAGAGACTGATATTGCTTCTTGTTAATTCCTCTCAATGGAAATGAAAGGTCAAGTCAAGTGTATTTCTAGGAATACAGTATTGATCATTTTACCAAATGAACATGAAACTGTTCTATGCACACAAAAAAAATATACATTCTGTGTATACATTCTTTTTCGAAATATAGTATGCCTTCTGAACACAATATTGTTCATGTGTTTTTGAGAGTTTGATTGCGGTCAGACCATTTTATTTATTTATTTTTTGGCCCCAGATGCATGATGTCCTTGCTTCATTTACGGCTGAATTTATTGTTTAAACACTCTAGATCTGAGCAAGCATGTCTTTACATTCTCGGCATGATTGTTGCTTAGATAACTAATGATTGAGTCAGTACATCCAAACACATCAGAACTGACAGCAGAATTGATTGAAATGCATGCAGTATAGGTTGTTTTCCTCATTAGTAAAGTTTGATACTTGAAGAAATGGATAGTACTTTTGACATTATACAACTGAAATGACATGCACTTGATTAAGATAGACTCTAATCATATCAGTAGCCTGTATATACATAAAACTCTTCTATACAGGGGGGTTCTCTCTCATGGGTCTCAAATTATTCAAATAACAATATTTCCACTAATAATAATAAAAGTCATAATAATAGGTTTTCTTAATGTAACACTTTTCCTGTGGTCAAGGTTCTGTACAAAACATAAAAATCCACAAAGCAAATAGCATCACTTTTGAAGTATAACACCATAACTTATATATCCGAGTTTACGAATGGCAAAATTATGATTAGGCCTAATATTATTTTGTATATCACTAGAAACTGAAGACAGTAGTGAAAAATTTAAAAATGTAAAAATGAATCAGATTTCCCAATATGACATAGAAAGTGTGCATTGTAGAAGAGTCCATATGATTACTCAGTTCACTCGACTAAAGTTGTGTACGCAAAACAATGTGACAAAAATAGCAATGTAGCATTTGTCACATTACTTGATGGAAAAAAAGAAGCTTGTCACTGGGAATATAATATTTTTTAAAACAGCTGAACTACTGGCATGTTACTAAAAATGCAGTTAAAGTAAGTATCTTTGGCATTTTACTTACAGTAGTTACTCCCAACACTGGTGTCAAACATAACAAATTACAATATTCAACGTCTGTAATACGGAAATAAATTACTTATAGAATGTAAAACAACAGTGGTTGAAAGACAATAAAAGCCAATAAAAATACTGGAAAATGCACAAGTGAATAGAAACAGAATTCCTGCAGTGAAATGCCTTTTTTGTGCCGTCTCTCTTATATTCCAGTGATATCATCCTTATCATAGCAGACAAGCCGCATTAGCATACATATTGTGCCTCCATTCAGAGTCTCTGGGGAGAGCAAACATGTATGTTAAAAACACATCACCTCAATCTGAATCAGTCTATGGCCTCATGACGAGACTCCTGAATCTAGAGGAAGTAGAGTGATCCTCTTAACATACAGGCAGTGACACTGATGAGCTCAGAAACATTTTCAGAAAAAAATGAACACGCCAGTTCTGTACATAAATTACAGGGAAAGAGTGGTGCTATTTTGCTAAGGTGAATAAAAGTGATTTATAATTTGTTTTAAAATCTCACATTCATCACTGCAGGAATGTTCATCTGAGGGGAAAAAAAGCAGATGTATAATCTCTATCAATATTCAGAGTGGGTATGTCAGGGTAACAGATTAATGTTTCGCTACTTGAACAAGAAAAACAAATCAATTGTGATGCTGAAGCATAATAAAGTGAGTAGGGGAGACACCAAAAATTAATCAACAATATTGATTTTCTAAAAGCTATTTCACACTCACGGCAACACGCAGGCAGACAGTCTTTCACATCAAAAGGTTTTAATGAATGTCTTGTCTTATGAATTTAAAGTATATTTAAATTATATTGTAATAATTATATACATATTAGAAAGAATAAGCAATTAAATAAATATTAAAATATCAAAATAAATACATTTTTAATGATCCTCTTGCCTTAAGTTTAAGTATAAATAAATAAATGAGTTAGAATGAATTTATGTTATACTGTTTATTTTGTGAGAACATAATTTAAAAGGACCCCTTATTCCTTCCTCAGTTGGACAAGCAAGATCCCCCAAGATGTCTAAAGGTATATTTTAAATTGCTTGTATTTTTAATCAACATTTTCAAGTATTCCCATTTCCTAGTCCTCGGGGGTTTTGTCAGCAATTATAGAGGTGAAACTGGTGTGGAGAAACCCCAACACCTCCTCGTTCTCTAGGGATGGGTTTTGTTCTGCATGCACTAGTTTTGTCATTGTTTAATATCCATACACCATGAGCAAAGCCAGCATAGGAAACATGCCAACTGCCATGTTCCTCTGGAAAACCCTAAATCCTTTCAAGTGGTTTAAAATTCAAATTGCACCAAATCATTCATTACATGCGCAGGATTTAGTGAATGCTCCCAGAAAGCATTTTTAGAGGCGAATGAGACAAATGTGATGTAAGACGCAGTAACCCAATACAAAGCAAAAAGATTTTTGTGTGTTCTGTTTACTGAACATTGTCACATTATTTGGTGGATTCTGCAGCACGTTCCAGAGTTTCGCCTCAGCTATCTAAATTATGCATGGCAGAGTGAAATAAATAAAATGTTCCTTTTTTAACAAACCATTGAAAATCAGAAATTGCACCAGCAGAGTGCAAGTCAAACTTACTCAAAACTTAACTCCTATCATATGTTGCCAATTAATAACATCTGTGCTCGTAAGTAAACCTACCCATCTCCGCTGGGATCTATCCTCTAACAGTTTACTGGCTGTTATTCAGACTTCTGAGTCCAGGGTTAAAAGCGTCCTTTTCCTCTGAGGCAGCAGGGATTTTTATCGTTTCTGCATCAACAGGGACTATATGATAGCATCTCCCCCGGAGCTCTGCCCTATCTTAGTTCATCTCATCCACCTACGACTGAAGGGAGTGCTGATCCTCCCGGCTGGAGCGTTTGGAGGTGTTCATGCACAGCTGTGGGTAATGAAATATTTGCACCTCCCAAAAACAAACACACTGACCACAGACATGTACATTGCAACAACACCCCCTGGGCAAAACAGCAAAAAACTGAACACTTAAAGAGCTTTCAACAAACACTAAGAGGATCTGGTAGCATCCATCAGTGACAAATATAGGATACTGCTGACAATTTTAACTTCCTTTTATTGTTAATGTCTCTCTCAAGGTG
Source organism: Spinibarbus caldwelli (assembly GCA_039654775.1). Classification (NCBI taxonomy): domain Eukaryota; kingdom Metazoa; phylum Chordata; class Actinopteri; order Cypriniformes; family Cyprinidae; genus Spinibarbus; species Spinibarbus caldwelli. The sequence goes on along the minus strand of CM077233.1, from coordinate 33,213,295 downwards.
CAATGTCTTTCTTCTTAGATTATGATGGATCGATATCAGTTGATAGGAGATATATGTTTAGAGATGTCTAAATATACTTTTTGTTGAGAAAGCGCTCTGTAATTGCTGGGTTCCTGTGGTTTGCTGTAGGAGCAGAGGCCCTGTGCTGTCTTTAAAATGCCTCTCATTGATGCAAGATCTAAATACTTCATGTACACTGAAAAAATGACTCATTGAATTTACTAAATGTTTTTAAGGTAAGTGGTTGCAATCATTTTATTTTATCTACATTTAAATAAACAAATTTAATTTCAACTAAATTTGTTTATTTAAATGTAGCTAAAATAAATTGATTGCAACCACTTACCTTAAAAAAATTTAGTAAATTCAGTGAGTCATTTTTTTCAGTGTAGCCTATATACAATCATGGTTAGTTTTCATCCTGTGCCAAGAAGACTGTTCTGGTATCCATTCAAATGACTGGCAGCTGTTTCAATAAATAAATAATTCAGGACTTTGGTGATTTATAAATCATTAATTAATTATGGTTGATAACCAATAAATAACTAATGTTCAAATTTGATACCATTTTGTCTTAAATTAAAGATAACATTTTATAAACAAACCATTTTAAAGGATACAGGTGAATTTAGATATCACTGATTTTGACATTTGTTAAAGATTACATCCAATGGTAGTAACAAACAAATAGCATATTTCATACTTAAGTTCAGTTGCTGCCTTATTTTTTTTTATTTTTTTTTTTTTAAGTGAAGTACAATCAACTTGGTTGTATTAACTTAAATTATATTAAACTGACTTAAAAAAAAAAAAAGTTGAAATCACAACTTATTTTGGTGAGTTAATGTAAAAACATAAGCTGCCATGACATACTGATCATATAATTTTTACAGTGTTTTTTTAAAGATTCACTTTACCTAACGGGATACTTAATAAATAAATATTTGCATTAATAAATAAATAAATACATAAATTTAAATAAAACAGAATGCATGACTTGCATTGCATTGACAAAAAATAAATAAAATAAAATAAATAAATAAATATAAATATTCTCTTTTATGATCAGCTTAAAGTAAATCATGCAGGTTTGGAAGAACATGAGTTTGTGTAAAAGATTGTGAAAAGAGAATTTTCATTTTTGTGTGACTTGTTCCTTGAAGTCAGAGTTCAACAACAGCAAAGTAAATAGGGTAATCTACAACTGTAAATAGGGTAAAAAGGGTAAATGAATTAAATATTAAAAATAAGTGTGCATTTATATAAGCAGGATCGATAACCAATATGGTGCAGATATACTGTACAACCTACAAAAATCTAAAACAACCTTAATCTATCGGCTTGCTAAGTGTACAATATCCTGGGTCAGTGCTATAGGGTAATGCCACTAGAAATCTCTTCAATGAATGATAACGAAGTGTGGGTGAAGATCAAAGCTGGAAACCCATATTGAAAATGAAGAGAAAGTGATACGTGATCTGTGGAATGGTTGGGTTTCTGTATTACCATTGTGCCCATGTGCAATGCACTTAACCCCAGGTTACTCCAGGGGCTGTGCTCCCTATCAAGTGTACTGTAAATTGCATTGGATAAAAAGCATCTGCACATAATCTAATAATAACCTTTCTATATTGCTGACAGCTAACAAAGGATTCAGTACCAAGAGTGGAGAAATTCTGTAAATATGCAAATAAAGGAGCTTTTTGAAATATAGTTGTCATGTTATAACCCAAGCAGCACATTAAGTCAAAAAGTCATGGTATTCGAGTCCCAGAAGAGGATACGACAGAGAGGAATACATCAAGTGACAGGAAGTGAGAAAATAACTATATTAAAGATGAAAGAACTCCAACTGCATGTCTTTTCAAACTTTGTGTCCCAGCTCTTAAATGAAACACCACAAGCTATGAATATAGCACATATGTGTGAGTCAATAAAATGAACTGACTGGAGAGTAAAAGCACTTAGAAAGAATTCAATATGCAAGATGATCAACTGTGTGCACTACAGTGGCACATATAATTTCACCACCCAATTCAAATAGCACTTACATTATGATCTTTCACTTCTCTTCATCAGAAGGAAATAAATACAGTGAAGCTATGGAATCCATGTTCTGTATAAAAAAAAAAAAAAAAAAAAAAAAACACATTTCTCTTATCTCTAGGCTATTTTTATTCTGTTTGCCAGTAAACATATCTAAACATTTATTAAACAAGAGAGACTGCACAACTCTGATACCTGATTCTGACTGGTCAATCACAATGATTTAGGGGTCCATTATTTATATATAATTTACATATAAATTAGAGTTGACTTTTTATATTTCATGTCCATGTATTTATCTACAGGTACATCTCAATAAATTAGAATGTCGTGGAAAAGTTCGTTTATTTCAGTAATTCAACTCAAATTGTGAAACTCGTGTATTAAATCAATTCAATGCACGCAGACTGAAGTAGTTTAAGTCTTTGGTTCTTTTAATTGTGATGATTTTGGCTCACATTTAACAAAAAACCCACCAATTCACTATCTCAACAAATTAGAATATGGTGACATGCCAATCAGCTAATCAACTCAAAACACCTGCAAAGGTTTCCTGAGCCTTCAAAATGGTCTCTCAGTTTGGTTCACTAGGCTACACAATCATGGGGAAGACCAGTTGTCCAGAAGACAGTTGTCCAGAAGACAATCATTGACACCCTTCACAAGGAGGGTAAGCCACAAACATTCATTGCCAAAGAAGCTGGCTGTTCACAGAGTGCTGTATCCAACCATGTTAACAGAAAGTTGAGTGGAAGGAAAAAGTCTGGAAGAAAAGGATGCACAACCAACCGAGAGAACCGCAGCCTTATGAGGATTGTCAAGCAAAATCCATTCAAGAATTTGGGTGAACTTCACAAGGAATGGACTGAACCTGGGGTCAAGGCATCAAGAGCCACCACATACAGACATGTCAAGGAAATTGGCTACAGTTGTCGTATTCCTCTTGTTAAGCCACTCCTGAACCACAGACAACGTCAGAGGCGTCTTACCTGGGCTAAGGAGAAGAAGAACTGGACTGTTGCTCAGTGGTCCAAAGTCCTCTTTTCAGATGAGAGCAAGTTTTGTATATCATTTGGAAACCAAGGTCCTAGAGTCTGGAGGAAGGGTGGAGAAGCTCATAGCCCAAGTTGCTTGAAGTCCAGTGTTAAGTTTCCACAGTCTGTGATGATTTGGGGTGCAATGTCATCTGCTGGTGTTGGTCCATTGTGTTTTTTGAAAACCAAAGTCACTGCACCCGTTTACCAAGAAATTTTGGAGCACTTCATGCTTCCTTCTGCTGACCAGCTTTTTAAAGATGCTGATTTCATTTTCCAGCAGGATTTGGCACCTCCCCACACTGCCAAAAGCACCAAAAGTTGGTTAAATGACCATGGAGTTGGTGTGCTTGACTGGCCAACAAACTCATCAGACCTGAACCCCATAGAGAATCTATGGGGTATTGTCAAGAGGAAAATGAGAAACAAGAGACCAAAAAATGCAGATGAGCTGAAGGCCACTGTCAAAGAAACCTGGGCTTCCATACCACCTCAGCAGTGCCACAAACTGATCACCTCCATGCCACGCCGAATTGAGGCAGTAATTAAAGCAAAAGGAGCCCCTACCAAGTATTGAGTACATATACAGTAAATGAACATACTTTCCAGAAGGCCAACAATTCACTAAAAATGTTTTTTTTTTTATTTTTTTTTTTATTGGTCTTATGAAGTATTCTAATTTGTTGAGATAGTGAATTGGTGGGTTTTTGTTAAATGTGAGCCAAAAACATCACAATTAAAAGAACCAAAGACTTAAACTACTTCAGTCTGTGTGCATTGAATTTATTTAATACACGAGTTTCACAATTTGAGTTGAATTACTGAAATAAATGAACTTTTCCACGACATTCTAATTTATTGAGATGCACCTGTATTTTGCAAGTAAGAATTCAGGAAATAACCCCCTTTTGGGGATACAAAACCCCACTGCTTCTCATTACCCTGACTGTACATTATCCCATATTATGTTTGGCAAAATTGTGAGAGATTATAAGAACTGTGTAAGATAATAACTAGTTTCAGAGAACATTGAAGTAAATCATTGTTTTTATCCCACTGGCATTTTTTCCAGTTGTTTCAAGCATAAACCTCACTACAACAATTTTCCAGTGGGGCTCTTAATTCACCACACATTCTTATATTATAGTCTCTGTAAACAAGTATTATCATATGCAATTTTCTTTCAAGTAAATGAATCTCGTTTTAAAGATGTTTAGATATTTGTACTGGAAAACAAGCCAAAAATACTGAAGTGGTTTGTCACAGCAGTGTTTTTTCCCCCATTTGGTCCAGTTGACTTGTTCTAACATACCAAATGGTAATTGTGGAGACCTGTGTCGGTACAAAAATAGCAGCACTCATAAGCTCAGACCAAATCAGCCCTTTATGAATATACTCTAAGCTGTGGCACCGATTACACCAGGCAGCTAAGTAAAGCGGCAATTACCTGACATCCCCAAGAGATCTGGAAAAATACCCACTTGCGAACGTGGCACAACAAATCCATTTCATAATTGTCATTGTCTCTGTTCATACAACAATTACCACCACGTTAATGAAATCATCATCACTAAATGATCTCAATGGGCACAACTGCTACACTGATGGGGGACTTGTGGCATATGCCTGGTGGCAATAAATTTTCCAACAAAAACATGCTTGGGGAAAGAAAAGATATACTTTGCCTGCTTATGCAACAATATGTACATCCGGTGCATGAAGTGGGACAGTACTCACAGGAACAGAATACCAGCGATTCTGGGCTACTCTGTTCAGTACCGGTAATTATTCTTAGATACCGCCAGCTCTCATAAACTGTCGGCACTCTCTTCTGTTCTTGCTTGACAAGACAGTCTGCCCTCTTGCTCCCACTAGACAAAGACTGTTAGTCACGCAAGCCAGAGATTTAACTTTTATCGCTAAAGTTGGTGCATATTGTAGCTTAATCTAGGGAAGTTCTATCCAGTCACAGACTGGAGGTAATGAATATGGGCCTATATATTAAACTATAATGGTCAATCAAAAGGAATTTTTGATGGTTGATGCAGATATCTTATATTATATTTAATATAAGATATCTCAATATATTTAATATCACTGCAGATAATTTAAAGATAGCGAATAACATGCTGCAAAATTTTAAAAAAAAAGAAGCAATTTAAACTTGGTAGAAAAAAAACTGTAAAATAAATAGGTTCATACTTTAGATGTATGTATGTATGTATGTCTGAAGTATAAATAATGAAATAATATTTACCCACTTCAAGCTCTGCGTACAGCCATGTAGTGAGGAAGATTGATTGTACAAATATCCGTTGAGTGGTTACTGCGACTGGAATATGATTTTGTGGAATATCCACTTCAAATGTCATTTCAATAAGCGCAGATGCAGCTCTTCTCGTGATTTTCAATACAGCATCAAGGATTTGGGGCTTAATAGATGATAAAAAAAAAGCCAGTGACAAAAGCAGAGGTCACAGGAGACTGATAGTGCAGTAATGGGGGAGACAGAGAGAGAAAGACACAGGGAATCAGGTGTTCAGGACTGAGTGCCTTCCTTGGTATTGACAGCAGATCAATGCCTGTAGTCGTGTAAGGAGGGTATGTGCAGATATAAACAATACAGCCAAATGCTGCGGTGAAGGTGACTGTTTGAAGATGACCCTGATCCTGCTGGAAAGCATCCCCCTCTCATGCCCTTTGTGCTCAGTGAGCATGAGATATCACATTCAAACAGAAAGAAGGCGTCAGCCTTCAATCCCGCGACAAAATCAAGAGGAGGAGAGAAAAAGAAATCAATGCAAGACAACCTGGAAGAAAACAGGAAGCTACTCACTATCTCTCCCTGATGCAACCAATACCTAAAGTGATAGCCAGTGCTTGGGCTGCAGTCCCAGCCTCAGACAGACTGATCAATGCCTGGTGTCCCGCATTAACTCCAGGACCCACGTTTCTTCTGCCAGACTGAACATGATACTCTGTGGTCAAAGAGTTTCATCTTACAATTCATCACGCAACAATGAAAATGTTTGATTGTGAGAGTCCATCTCCGGTCTAGACTTGGGCATCCTCAGAAACTCTTTCCCACAGAGGGTTTCTGGACGGTTCCTTTCAGTCCATTTACTACAAGAAAAATGTGCTGATTTTTCACGGTTCAGTAATCATAGTTGTGGCGTGGTTTGTTAAAGGGGTCATATGATGCGATTTTAAGTTTTCCTTTCTCTTTGGAGTGTTACAAGCTGTTTGTGCATAGATAAGATCCCTGAAGTTGCAAAGACTAAAGTCTCAAAACCAAAGAGATATTCTTTATAAAAGTTAAGACTTGACTACGCCCTAAAACGGGTCATTCAAACATGCCCCCACATGTCTACGTCACGGTGTGGGGAGATTTGCAAAACACCGCCCAAACATAAACGCAATGAAAGAGGGCGGGACTTTTATTCTCGCTGTAGTATTGTTTCTGCCGCCGTCGCAATGTCCTGGAGACGCTGTGTTTCATTGTGAAAGTGAAACTACTTTGTTTGGGCTTCCAAAAGAGGACACAATTAGAAATCAGTGGTTAAGTTGTATTTACAACACTGTTCCAGAACAGTTCAACCCAAGTATTCAAGTGTGTGCAGCGCATTTTACGGAGGACTATTTCCTGAACCTGGGAGTAGCCTGCCAGCTGTGCTCAAAGACTGTTTCTATAAAGTGGGGCAATTCCAACTTTGCAAGGACAGTCTGGCGCTTCTGACTCACAGCCTGTAAGTATGCTTTCATATTCAAAGAATTTGCCACTGACTATTCAAACGCGAGTTTTGAGCTGTGTAGAGTAGCTCTTGTTGTTTGTCATTTCTCCGATCACAAATGCAGACATGGTAACGTTAATGTTTACGCGGTGCGATGCAATACGACGCGTAAAAAGACAGTATAAGTCATTATAATCAGTAATTATGTCCCCACTGGATGCAACAAATGCCTTGTTTGTAATGGGTTTTATTGTTTTTGTGTCATCGCGCCGGGACTAGGGGTGGGAATCGCAGGGTACCTCACGATACGATATAATCACGATACATGGCTCACGATAACGATACTATCATGATACAGCGATTCTGCGATAATCGATATATTTCTAGAAAATCCTATAATGATATCGCGATATCTGTCTAAACAAAATGCCTGTGAAAAGGTTAAGTGCAAGTTTTCTTTCTTTATTCAAGTCCAAACTGTTAGAAAACAGCAAAAAAAGTTCTGTAAATCAATTTTAACATGTTGAGTAAATTAATAATTTTATTCTTGGACTTATTAAAAGCTTACACTTTTCTTTGTAAACAAACACATTTAACTGCTTAACTTATATAGCCTCTCTCTCTCTCTCCATGTTATATATATATATATATATATATATATATATATATATATATATATATATATATATAAAAATATATATATATATATAAACCTGGTACATTTCAAAATTTACCTGGAGTGTTTTCTCAACCTTTCTACTTCTCTCATCATAAAAACAGAGCCCCGCATGGAAAAATAGCCGTTCACATCGCGTCTTTTGCGCGCTCAGGTTGGTTATTTCAAATGTAGACGCGCGGCAAGCACACACACACTGCACACTTCTGCGCCGCATTACGGCTCTGACAGTGTTTTGTTTCGTCCTCCATGCCATAGGTGCAGATTTATGTTTCTGCTGGTCGGTGCCCACTGTTCACACTGCATAACGCGCACTTGTAATATCTGAGAGAGAGGGAGAGCATCCAGTGTTGTTCACATAAAACTGGACGCACCGGCGGCGCTCTCTCTCTCATATAGTGAGGGAAATCCACCTGCGATCCGAGCGGAGAGGTTACTCATGAACTGAATATGCGCTCTGCAATAATAACGTGATCGGTGCCTATGGTCCACGCTGATAACTGTTCCGGGGCAGTTTTTTTAGTTTTCATCTCCATAAACGTATATATAGCAGTAGAGCTAATACAGTGTCTGAAAATCTGTTTATCATTCGGTTCCTCGTGCTTCCCCATCTTCATAGAGAACGCGCTTCATAGTTGCTCAGAGCGCTCTTGGAAAGAATGTGGAAATGGCGCGGCCGCGATTTCCACGCATTTTTAGACGCTGGGAGCAGGAAAATGTATTTAGAGCACCTTACTGTATTAATTAAAATATCGATATTTGGCGCCAGATATCGATTATCGTATCGCATGGAGAAGGATCACGATATATCGCCATATCGATTTATTGTCCCACCCCTAGCCGGGACACAGCATCACAATACGGTAAGGGGCGTAACATTTCCGTCTCACGCTTGAGGTATTCAGCCAATCACAATGCACTGGATAGCTGGCCAATCAGAGCATGCCTCACTTCTCAGAACGATGAGCTTTGTAAAAATTGGCGCGTTTCAGAAAGGCGGGGCATAGAGGAGCAACAATAATGTACAGTATGTGGAAAATAATGTGTTTTTTTAACCTTAAACCGCATAAACACATTGCATTACACCAAATACACAAAATAATGTTCTTTTTAGTAATGTCATATGACCCCTTTAAATGCTTGGTGCACTGCTATTAGGGGTACACAGATTTAAAAAAAAAAAAAAAAATTGTACCAATAACCAATTTTTATTTTTAAGTCAATGAAACAAGTAGCAACAGAAATCGGTCACGACTTTATTTTAAAGTCCAATTCTCGCAATTAACAAACCATTAGCTATGTCTTTTGCCTCAATAAACTACTAATTTGCTGCGTATTAACACTTAGTAAGGTAGCTGTGAAGTTTAGGTATTGGGTAGGATTAGGGATGTAGAATATGGTCATACAGAATGTGTTTTATAAGTACTAATACACAGCCAATATGTTATTAATAGGCATGCTAATAAGCAACTAGTTAATAGAGAGATTTGGTCCCTATACTAAAGTGCTACCCAGAATGCTTCTTGGGAATTCTGTAATCATTTCTGTCACTCATGCTTATAGAGGGGCAGGGGGTGTTTGGTTCAAGCCCCTGCCCCTTTAATCGACAACGCTAAAGTGCACTTTGGATCCTATCGAGAAGTCTCCGAAACTTGATTTCTACCAAAGACTATAGATACACAAAGACCGTTCACTCCTATTACTTATGATTGGGAGAAACTACAATGTGCTATATGGCGGAATATGTCCTGTCTTCTAAATGAAAGAGCCAATCGCTGATTGGTAAGTCATTGTGTCACTCACTATTATGACTGCACATGCGCATTGGTTGGTCTAGCCAGAAAAAATTGGCTTTTCTAACTCTATTTGTGCATAGGGAAAAGCATTTATGGGGGTAGTTCTTTAGATTCTGTTGCTGATTTGAAATGTGTAATTTAATTGTGAGTTCAGCAATGCAGTTTTTTGAGATATCAGGATTACCCCATTCATTTAGATAGGACTTGGATGCACGAAATAGTTGGCCGGAGGCATTGCAAATATAGCCACCGAGTGAACAGACTTTCCTTGAAAGGGACTTTCTACCGAGAGGATCCTTCTGACTTTCATTGTATGGACAAAAATGTTCTTCAAAAGCCTTTTGTGTTCCACAAACTGTTTGTATCAGTGCAGCACATTCTTGCTACTGTTACGCATATGTTCTTTTGGACACTTTATAATTCATACACATTTAATATTTATGTTTTCAGAAGTGTCATTAGACCTCAGATGAACTGCATTTGAAACCGTGGGTGGCGAACCAAGACTTGTATTAAACAACACGATTCATATGGATTTCTTTTACAATGTCTTTATTAACAGTTTGAAGCATTATAGTTTTGCTGGGATTGACTTTCAATGGAGAGACAGAAATTTCTCAGGTTTCATTACAAATATCATACAGATTTGGAATGACATAGGTGCGTAAACAATGACAGAATTTTTGGAAAAACTAACCCTTTAAAGGTACAATAGCCTCTTTTTAATCAGAGGAAGAAATAATTAGACCTTTACTATTATTACAAGTTCACTCCACAGGAAAACAAGCGGAATAAGCACAGAATATTTTCTCTTCAAAAGATGACGTATTTGTGGGACATTTTGGAAGCACCCCTAAACACAGGCTAATAATTATTGTTAGGCCTATAGATTCTTGGCTTTTTTTTTTCCTCAAGAACTAAATAATTATCCTTACATTAGCAATGGATATCACATTGATAGAACTGTCAAACTCTTTATAAATATTCGAAAGAGAAACAATGGGTTCAAATTGAACATCTAATTCAGCTGTGCCAAAGGCACACCCAGACCACACAGTCATTGGCATGTAAAGTGGCTGCAGACTTGCGAGGTGGCAGCGACCCATCCTTGGTAATGGAGGAAGAAACAGCCAGCCAGTGTGCACTAGACAGATGGTTCCCCTCCCAGAATACATCTCATTTAATGATCTCATTCTAGTGGGTGTCATGCTCTCCAGCTTTGCTGTTGCTGGCAATTCTCAGCCTGAGTGGAATCATCTATGTATCATATAATTATAACGACCTGCGTCTGGCCCCGCGTTGTCACGCTGGATCTCATGAAAGTAAATGGAGCTTTATGGCGATAATGCTAGAGTGAACATATTCCTCGTCACCGAGCACTGAAATGTTTTGCCTGTGGTTAACCATCATAAAAACAGAAAAATAAAGTATGGGATGAGGAAAAATAATAGCTTGATACACTTATGTAGCTCCCTTCTTAAACAAAGTAATTACACACTCCAGTCGGCATGCTATTGAAATGACACAGAGTACATACCGCTCCATAATACATATTTGCATAGAGAAAATATCATCGGCCATCAACAAAGGTGGACTCGGCGGGCTTTTAAATCCTGTTTGCTCAAGAAATGCTATTTGCAGTTTGATTTCTCCGTCTTTTCCGACCGCCAAGATGCCTCTCCCACCCCAGCCCCACCATCCTCTCCTGCAAAATGCATCAGCCTTCCTATTTGTCTTGGTAATAGGTCTGGGTAAAGCTTTTACTCTCCACACAAATTACCACTATAATCTGCTCTGTTAATCTATCTAGTCAGGCCTCAAATTTAAAAAGGGACATTTCGCTGAATGGAGAAATTTTCAATTGCAGGCAGATATTAGATTATTCTCTTCTTGATGGCCTGATGTGCTCTTTTTTTCCATTCGGATTTTGGCTCAGTAATGGGCTTGTGTGGATATTTCATTCACCACACTCTATGCAGCTGACTGCTGAATAGGCAGGAAATGGATGTGATTTTATGGCAATTGACTGAATCAATAATCTCCATTTGTGGCTGCGCATTGTTGTGGTACGTCTTACTGCAAATGAAACCTTTATGAGAAGACAACTGAATAATAGCTGCTTTCTCAAAAGCAGCACCGTAAAACCTCTTTTTAACCTTCTTTCGACATGCGGCAAGTTTCACAAGCACACTTTATATCATGCAAATAGATATAACAAGAGGCTTCTACAAAACTGCATTCATTTACATATGTATTCGTGCTAGAGAGGGAAATGGGCACATTTGCATTGCGTGTATACCATTCTGTTTCATCCCTAATTCTTCAAATCCCTTCATAAACAGGATACTTGTAACTCCTAATCCACATCGTACAGGAATCCCAGCAAGGAGCACTAATCTTAAATGCAACAAAGGCTGACTACAAAGCCCTTTCATACTGCAAGCACTGCATTAGTCTTTCGGTACAAGGTGGACAAAATGCCGTTTAATGTACACCACCATTTAAAAGTTTAGGGTCAGTGGGATTTCTTAAAATGTTTTTAAAATGTTTGCTCAACAAGGCTGCATTGTTGTGATTAAACACAAAACTGTAATATTGTAAAATATTGTTACAATTTTAAATACAATTTTCTATTTGAACATATTTAACGATTTTATTTTTTTTTTCTATGATTGCAAAGCTGAATTTTCAGCATGATCCTTCAGAAATCAATCTAATATTCTGACTCAAGAAACATTTCATTTTATCATTAATGTTGAAAACAATTGTGCTGATGATGATTATGACAATTTTATCAGGCTTCTTTGATGAATATAAAGTTTAAAAGCACAGAATTTATTAGAAATATAATTTTTTGTAACATTTTAAATGTCTTTACTGTCACTTTTCAATTGAATGTGTCTTTGCTGAATAAAATTATTTTTTAAAAAAGTGTACATATCCCCAGCTTTACTGGTAAAATAACGAACCTAACTGAATTTGTAGAAATATAATGAGCCTAGAGCACTATTTAGGCTTTAACACCACCAACTTCCAAGTAATATCATTGTGTTTTTGTGTCATTTGTAGGACCCAGAGCCCCAGGAGAAATTCCACTGACATTTAAAAGGGAAACTTTTAAAAAAAAATCCATATAATCATGTGTGGTTATATACAGCGAATAACCCATACACTGCAAAGTCAGATATGCTGCTCCAGTGTGGTGTGTAATATATGCAGGGGTTACACAGAGGCAGCTATGGAGCTAAATAGGAAATGATGGTGGTACTGTGGAACATCAATCAGCGTTCCTCCACCAAGAGTGCAGATGCTGCATCTTCGGTGTGGCCGACTGCAGTGATGAGAACAACTTTTGTGCTGTGAGCTGACAGGTAAGACTGAGCGCATGCAAAAGTGTCAGGAGAGAGAACGAGTGACAGAAACAAAGACTGAGGGCCCGTGAAAGACTGTCTCTGCACATCATCAGTGCGCTTCATTTCCAGCACTTTGCTGGCGAGACACGTGAAGCTGTCAGGAATCTTTACAAATAAGAGTGCGTTCCGAATCAAGATCGGACCGCTTGGGCCCCTGGGCCCTCAGGACTGAGGGAGGAGGAAAAAAAAGATAGTCAGAGCAAAGAACAACTCAGAACTGACAGGCTTTGCTGCAGCAGGGTGAATTGGAAGCGAGGTAGCTCCTGGACATACTTTCAGGCTTCTAAGAGGCAGTTTTTATTCTATATTGATTTTCAAATGCCTTTCTTGCTGTCTTGTTATCCGAGTTCCAAACAATAGGGTGTTTTACCCAGAGACCACCAGGGTTAGATCAGCTCGCTCTCTGGTTTGAAATGCACCGGGCCTTATAGATCTCACCGATTTATGCTTCACAACACGGATGATCTGCAACACCAGTCTGTTCACTCATGCTAAGTGAAGTGTTTGAGGCATTCTGAGGTATGGATGAAACACGTAAAAATGTGAATCATTTTTCCAGCAGAATCCAATATTAAAGCACACAGATCTATTGGCATCAGGCCTTTCCTCAAGTACGAAAAGATTGAGTCGTAATCTGAAATGTGCATGAATTATTTTGCTTCATTAACCTCCTATCTTGACTCAGACAGAGTGATGTTCGGCGGATCACCATTTTCACTAGACAACAGAGAACATGCTCTTCCACCAGCTTGTTCCCAGGGGGTAAAGAGTCAGATACCCTACTGTTTGATCATAGTTAAGATGTCATCCAGACTGTAAAGCAGTCTGATCCATAACAATTCCTCCAGATATAAAACAGCCTGATGATATACTTAATGTCTGTGCCTTGCATTGTCTCCATCTTCTTTTTCATTAAAATTATCTCTTTTTACTTTCTTCGCCATTCAATAACCTGATATCAATGCACTGTCTCCCCAATGACATTTCCCTCAGTAAAATCTGAAAAACTGTTGAGAAAGCCAGTGTACTATGAATGCTCATTGCTCTTTTATTGATCCCATCTTGCCCAGGCTCATGCAGATCCGAGGCCGGCTTTCTCCCTGCAGCAACCAAAAGAGTCATACTTTTTGCCACTGCTGATTTTGTCCCCACCGCTTTATGAAATAGCTTGCAGCAGGGATGCATCTAATGCAAAGGAAACATCTACAATTGTCCAGGTTTTCCATTTAGTTTTTGTATGTTATAAAGACTGTTATCAATATCCACTGCTGGAATCAGCTATTCTGCAGCTCGCAATCCATTCGAAAGAAACCACAAAACAAAATGCAAACAAATGTGTCCCCGCTCCAAATATATTAACAGCTGCAGTGTTGATAACTCTAGGGTTAATTAGAACTCACATCTCCTCATTCTCAACCACAATCTCACATTTAATATCAAGCTGCTAATCTATGCATTTATCCACTGACCTACAAAATCTTGAGACTCACAGTGAAGATTTCAGGAATATTTAAATAAAATATTTAACTACGTTTTTAAGAATAATAAAATTATGTCCATTTTTGTCAGCAAGAACGATTGCTTCCTCAAATCACTCTGTAACTTCACAGGAAAAAAAAGTCAAAAAATGTATTTAATGTGCTACAGAAATTTTACAGTAATGTTTTGTATATTAAAATTAGTAACTTTATAACAAACATGAAATAACATTAAAACAACTTTAAATTAATCAATATTACTTAACATTCATTTCTACATTTAGTAACACTTTTTGAATTCTCAAGTTGTAAAAATGAACAACAAATGACAATAAACAAACAAATCAATAATATTTACATTATTAAATTTATATAAAAAACCTATCTATCTATCTATCGTTGTTCACTGTATTATATATATAAATAAAATAGTATTGTTTACAATCCAGTTTTGAGCAAATCCTCTGCTACAGATCTCAGGATTTTTTTTATTAATTTAAATCACTAAAATAGAAGCCTTAACTGTTAAATTGTGTATAATCAAATGAATATTCATGAGCTAAATGGGTGTGATGTCACAACCATTACATCTGTCCTGCCTCACAACTGTTCTCGACTACTTTTTAAAACCAAGTGACACCCAAGTTAGGAACAATGACAGAAATTGCCACAACAGCAGCTGTTTCGTTGTACAATGGCCGTATAAATAAACAGAAGGTCATCGGCGGTGAGATAAATTTTGTATCTGCTGTAATACAGAAAAGCTCTTCGTCCTAATCTAGCAGACAGAGCAATCACAACAGTGCAGTAGACAATCCTCTCCAAATAAATGCTGCATGAGTGTGTCTGAGCTGTGGAGGAACTATTCTGGTTTTGAACATCCATCCACAAGAACACACATTATTTTCAGCCTCTCACACACCACCGCATGACTGCTGCGCTACAATTCTGAAGGCAGTTCATGAAAATTGACTGCAATGTGCTCCTTTTCACTTCAGTTCAACTTAGTAGAGGAGGTGAAGCACTTTAAATTCATGTGAAGGGCAGTCACTCTCCCGGTGTGCGGTATAAAATTGCATAACAGTAATGTATCAGGTGCCATCTCTTGGAGACAGAAACGAGGGCCGGTCACGTGATCTATCAGCAGCTGGTGGATCCTCCCCCACACTCTCGCCGCTGCACGCACAGCCATCAGTGCCATATAAATCACCTTTGAGACACCAGGGCGTTTTTCATTTCTAGCAAAGTGGCCATTTTGTAGTAAACTCCGAGCATGAGCAATTTGCACACCGGAATATGAGTTTGTGTCGCTTGCGAACGGAGTGATTAAGTGAGCAAAAGACCGCCCACCTTCCACTGAGCGGTGTACATCAACCTCAGCGGATCTGCGGGGCCTGGGAAAGAGGAGGAAAGGACCTATGGAGAATTCCAGGCGAAGTTAAATGCATTTTAATGGGTCTCAATCACGCTGTACTTCAAAAGAACGTCATTTCAGGTGCGGAACCACTGGCCAATGCTGGCTGAAGGCGAGGCGCTGAATTTTCGTCTGAGTAGCCAAACGATTCAGTCTAATTATGCTTGTTGTGGTAGAGCACGTGAGAAAAAACAGTGGGGCTTCTACACACATTTTGACACCAGAAACACCTTGAGATTTAGTTGCGAGAAAGACTGCACCAGTCTTCTCACCAGGGAGCCCAACTAAGCTAATCAACATGTTGCTAGCGTGAAATACATGCATTACTCCATTCATAGATACGCTTTAACGCCACATTTTGTAGGGTCACTTTTCCGCGATATAGGCATGTCAGTCATACTGTGCCTCAATGAAATCAATTTCAAAATTATACCCATAAAATGTTACAGTGCTATTAGCAACAGTGCTAATGCTTGAGATGAAACACAGCATGATAGAATCTGAAGAGAAATGCTGACTAAAAGTTCAGCCTGTACCCAAAGCCACCTCAAATGGCTTCAAAAAAAATCCAAAAAAAAAAAAAAAAAAAAAAAAAAAAAAATCCAAAACAGAGCATCAGAAAACACATAACAGAAAATAATAAACCCGCAACCAAAGACACAGAGAACCGGGCTTATATGAGGATAAGTTAACAAGGAAATGAGACACAGCTGAATGAAATGAGACTAGATCGTCAAAGCAAAGGGTCATGGGAAATGAAGTCCAGAGAAACAAACACAATAAAGAAACATGCCCTCTAGTGGCCTTACATGGGCACACCAACCAGACATTGTGACATTACCTCCCCTTTAAGGAGCGGATACCAGACGCTCCACCAGAAAACATAAAAGTTCAGGAGGGAGGTGGAAAGGAGGTGGATCAGGGGGAGGGATGGTGGGCCAGGCCCATGTAGCGGAAGAGGGCCCAGAGGCAGACAAGGGTGCCAGGGCGGGGCCGGCAGGGCAGGAGGCCAGGGCGGGGCCGGAGGGACAGACCAGCAAGGCTCCAGGCAAACAACAACACCGGCAGTCAACCAGGGCAGAGCCAGGAGCATGGCAGACCATAAAGGTGGAGCTGATGACCACCTCAGCGGAGCTGACAAGGCAGATAAACCCCCTGGGCTCTGGAATGAACTCGTGGGCTCTGGAATGAACTCGTAGACTTGAGTGGGCTCTGGAGCGAACTCGTAGACTTGAGTGGGCTCTGGAGCAGACTCATAGACTGGTGCGGGCTCAGAAGGGAACTCGTAGACTTGAGTGGGCTCTGGGGAGCAGTCTGAGGGCTCCTGGACTGGAGCGGGCTCTGGAGTGGACTCTGAGGGCTCCCGAGTGGACTCTGAGGGCTCCTGGACTGGAGCTGGTTCATGAGTGGACTCTGAGGGCTCTCAGAATGGAGCAGGCTCTGGAGTGAATTCTGAAGTAGCCCATGCCTGCAGAACAGCCCTGAGGTGAAAGGCAAAGACGACCTTCTTGATTATGGCAGCAGCAATGAAATTGTGCGGCTCTGTGGCGACATCTGAAACCACCGGAGTCAGATCCTCCAGAACCACCGGACTCGATACCACCGGAGTCAGATCCTCCAGAACCACCGGACTCGATACCACCGGAGTCAGGTCCTCCAGGACCACCAAAATCGGGACCACCGAAATCAGATCCTCCTGGACCACAGGACTCGATACCACCGGAGTCAGGTCCTCCAGAACCACCGGACTCGAGACCACAGGAGTCGGGTCCTCCAGGACCACCTGACTCGGAACCACCGGGGTAGTCACTGCTGTCCTCTTCCTCCTTGACCTTTGCTTGCGAGACAGAGACTGTGAAGATTCACTATCAGCTGGAGCAGACTCAAGTATCTCCGGGGGCACTGCAATCGGCTCAGATCGACATAATGCTACTAAATTTACTAATCAATAAAACTCCAAAAGTCAAGAGTTTTAAGCCCCTCCATCTCCCAATGAGGCAAGAGATTGTCTAGAAAACCATTAAAAATCTTACTGAGCTCAGAATGACAAAGTTCCAATCCTACCGCCAATGTCCAAAAAGTCTGTGCTACTCCACCCACTTGCATCCCCTGTTGCCGAATATCCGACAACATCCTAAACCGAGCTTTCTGCTCCTTCTTCGAAACAGGAGGAAGAATTCGATTGCCCATGGTCCACAAGTCGATAGCTCAGTCTAGCTGCTGGATCTGTAAATGGCTGGTTTATTTTGTCACGGAATGCTCCAAAACAAGCAGATCCAAAAGCAGCATTTATTGTAAAAAATCCAAAAAAAAAAAAAAATAAGAATAATACAAATCAGAGCAAAACAGAGCATCAGAAAACACATAACAGAAAATAATAAACCAGCAACCAAAGACACAGAGAACCGGGCTTATATGAGGATAAGTTAACAAGGAAATGAGACACAGCTGAATGAAATGAGATAAGATTGTCAAAGCAAAGGGTCATGGGAAATGAAGTCCAGAGAAACAAACACAATAAAGAAACGTGCCCTCTAGTGGCCTTACATGGGCACACCAACCAGATATTGTGACATGATGATATTTTAGAAGCTGCCAATATGTTCATATTGTGCGTTTCAATGCATGAAAACAAACACACAAATAACTACAGATATTAACGAGTGTGCCCAACTAATAAAGGGATAGTTCACCCAAAAATGAAAATTATGTCATTAATTTCTCACCCTCATGTCACTTCAAGACCTTTGTTCATCTTCGGAACACAAATTAAGATATTTTTGATGAAATTCAAAAACTTTCTGACCCTGCATAGACAGAAACACAACTAAAATGTTTGCAGGCCCAGAAATGTAAGGACATCGTTAAAACAGTCCATGTGACATCAGTGGTTCAACTATAATGTTATGAAGCTACGAGAATACTTTTTGTGCGCATTTTTTTTTTTTTTTTAAATAACGACTGCATAAATAAAAAAATAAAAATAATGAAAAATGATGAATGCATCATGGTACTCGCGCGAATGCCAGCGGAGACTGACCTGGAAGAGAAGAAATTGTTTAATAAAATTGTTACTTTTTTCTTAGCACACAAAAAGTACTCTTGTAGCTTCATAACATTATGGTTTAACCACTGATGCCACATGGACTACTTTAACGATGTCCTTACTATGTTTCTGGGCCATAAAACGTTTCAGTTGCATTGCTGTCTATGCAGGGTCAGAAACAGGGCCACTGCAGGCCAAACGGGTGCCCTAAGCAGGATTGTATTGTTGTGCCCCTCCCTCAAATATTATGGAAGTAAAAAAAAAAACAGGGGTAGGGGTCAAAATAGAACTTTAATAAAATATAAAAGTAAATAAATAAATAAATTGTAATTAAATTGTATTATTTACAAATTACAATTGTAGCTCTAGAGAGTTACCTATGGCAGTAATACAGTTGTCTGATTGATTTTATGTCAAGCATTCAGAAATCATGCAAAAGAAAATTAAGCAGTTTTACTACGAAAACCATGGTTAATTTTTGTAAGGGTTGTGATGTCCACGTTTTTTGTTGAAGAAATTATAGAGGCTGTGTCATCTATAGCAAAGAGGTGGCCAAAAATTAAAGATTAAGTGGATATTTGAATTAAATGTTTGGTCAATAGCCTATTAAACAAGGATATGATCGTCCTGTAAGTGTAACAGCAGCAATTACCAGGGCTTTGGCTCCCTTAGCAGGTATTTGTAATAACATGTAATGTTGAAAAAAAAAAAAAAAGGAAAAACACAAAAAAAAAAAAAAAAAAAAAAACAATAGACACCATCACAAAATTTGTAATGGTTTTACTGGTTATAATGGGACTTGTATTGGTTTTAATGGAAACTGTAATGGACCCTGTTGGTCTCTGCTGGTAATTGGTCACCTTCTATTGGTGGCTTGTTAAAACCAATAAATCATAATGGAATATGTGCCAAAACACACTACAGAAAACCATTTTTTAATGGTTTTAATGGTTAAAAGTTGATGCTTTGTAATTTTTGTAATGGTATTTGTGATTTATTTGTGATTCATTTGTGATGGTATTAGAATTTTCTGTAATGGTTCTACTGTTTTTTTTTTGTTTTGTTTTTTCAGCAGGGTTGCCTCATTGTTTTTATGTAATGCATTTTAAGTCATTTTAAAGGCTGTTGTTGGCTTAGGTTTTTTTTTTTTATAACCACAAAAAAATATTATCTTAATACTTCTTTGTATATTATTTGAAGTAACAAAACCATGGTTAATTTGCGGTTACCATGGCTACAAGAACCATGTTTTTTTTGTTTTTTTTTATTGGTGTTAAAACCATGGCTAACTTTCGTACTAGGGAACATGGAAACTCGGAGAGAATATTAGATGCGTTGGTGGTGGTGAAATTATTACCGACATTAAAACACGTTATTAACCTCAACACCCAAAAAAAGTTTCACAGGATTATGAATGTAGCCTACCTGAAAGTGAGGCACGGGCTTCGGTTTATTTTTTTATTTTTTTTTCTCTTTTCTTGGCGCCGGATTTCTGATGTCTTTTCACGGGCATAGTTGTCCATCAATTATGATCATTTGCATTCAGCTGCGAGCAGGGGCGGGCGCGGATACGGGTATGGCGCCTTACAGTGTTATTTATTTATTTATTTTTTTGTTTTTTTTCTGAGCACCTGGGATGGTGCCTCCCCTGGGAGTTGGTGCCCTATGCAAACTGCGTACTCTGCGTATAGGGAGCGGCGGTACTGGTCAGAAAGCTCTAAGATTTCATCAATAATATCTTAATTTGTGTCCTGAAGATGAAAAAAGATCTTAAGGGTTTGGAATACTTTCAATTTTATCAGTCAAAACATAAAAAAATGTTACTTAGCTCTATCAATACCCTCATCTAGGCTCATGCTTCAGATTAGGTGAATGTCAGTTTGCAATGTTCTGCACGGCTATGAACAGTTGTTCTTTCACCATGCATTCATTGCACAATAACCCTGCAATGATATCAAATCCATTTGAGTTCAAAACTGAAGCAGTTAATTTTCCTGTGCATGTGCTAATTATCGGGAGGTGGGCACTCTGTGCTGCAGCAAACACATCATTAAGTTTTAACAGGACCAAAGGTTATCCAGCCTCCAGCGATTCAGACAGATTGGCAAGGTGTGGACATTTAAAACACATCCATTCCATCTGAGATTAACTTTACACTGAGCGCCTCCCCCTGCTTCTCGGTAGAGTGCTAATGAAGTCTCTATTTAGTGAGATCATCTATTTCAGTGACACCTGTTAAAAGAACCTGCTGCTTTTGTGCCTCAAAGCAACAGCTCAGGGCGGCAATTCCTGCTATGACCCACAGAGGGCCAGTTCATGTCCCGTTTTAATTAATAAAAGCCATTGATTGATGGTAATGATCAATGGTTAACACACATCTTTGATTTTATGGCTTCGGCAAATGAAGTGTCACTGATAAAACTTAATATGATGGATTTCTTAAGTGGGTGAGGCAGTGGAGCGAGTTTGAATCATCATTCTCGGAAAAACATTTTGATTGCATTCAAATGTGAACTTCTGGATTCCCTCATTTCGTTCTGTGCTATTAGCTGCTGCCTGCTAAGAGCAACTGCTGAAATTCAACATTCAGCACAGAAGTGTCATGCCTACGTGCCCCCTCCAATTTTTGAGTCAAAGAATTTCAATGTAACCTCCAAAAAATGTACTGTACGTTTGATGATCCATGATTATTGTAGGTAATCATGAAAAAAATGTGACAGAAATCACACTTTCATATGTATAAATTTGGGCAGTATTCTTTAATACTTTAAACTGACAATTTGCTTAGACCAGGGGTCACCACACTCGGTCTTGGAGGGCCGGTGTCCTGCAGAGTTTAGCTCCAACTTGCCTCAACACACCTGCCTTGAAGTTTCAAGTATACCAAGCAAGACCTTGATTAGCTGGTTCAGGTGTGTTTGATTAGGGTTGGAGCTAAACTCTGCAGGACACTGGCCCTCCAGGAACAAGTTTGGTGACCCCTGGCTTAGACACTTATACCCACCAAGGATGCATTTATTTGATCAAACCTACAGTAAAACTGTAATGATATGAAATATTTTTACTATTTAAAATAACTGTTTTCTATGTTTATATATGTATTTTTAGAATGTAATTTATTCCTGTTAAGGTAAAGCTGAATTTTTTACTAATTAATTTTACATTACTCTGTGTTTCATGATCCTCTAGAAATAATTATTATTACTATCAATGTCAAAAACAGTTGTTAAAAAATCTCTCAGAAAACAACATCTCTTATAAATGTCTTTACTGACACTTTACTGATTAATTTTTTGCATCCATGTTAAATAAAAGTATTAATTTATTCTTCAAAATAAATGAATAAAACATGAATGACTTTTGAATGATAGTGTATAAAAAGGTCAGAATGTGAACATAATGCAATATAATATAATATATAATTCAAGGTCCATGACACCCCTGTCCTGATTTATTATGAACTTGAACCTCTCAAAGGCAGGACAAAAAATAAAAAATAAAACAAACTCTGTTGAGGTTAGAAATATTTATTGCCATTTTAAGAGGCATCTCAGATTCACTATTGTGAGCTGGAGGTGAAGGGAAAGATCTTTATAAATTCCTGGATTTATTTCTAATTTGTTAATCAATAAACTTCTAAAACAACATTCCCTCAACTGCTGCTTTATGTTTTATCTCTACTCCCCCCTCTGACACAAAAGAGGAGAGAGTCGCAGTGTAGGCGGCAAAACAACATCAAACCTGGTGCGGTGCCAGGATCTGTCTTTATACCGGCACCCATGAGAGCAGACTGAGGCACAGAGGCTCAGACCAGAGGCCATCTATCTGACTTCGGTGTGATCAAAAAACTCTTAAGTACATGCATAAAAGCATACATTGATTTTCAAACACTCTGATACAAGCATAAAGGAAACAGTTGTAAAGAAAAAAATATGAAATATGTAGCACAGCACACACAAAACAAAATTTTCTTTGATATTTCAGTTGTAGACCTTCATCAGAAAGCATCAAGAAGCCCCGATTGGCTGTGCTTCCATGTACCCATCTCTAATTGATGCTCTGAGATCTTAATTTTGGGATTACCCAGAGCATAACATTGATTTAAATAAGAAGCAGGAAGATAGGTTAATGTTACCTAAAGCCGCCTGGTGTTTGTACAAGGTGCATCATCCAAATGTTGGTCACTGCATGCTTGTGTTGATTTTCTGCTCTAATGATTTTTTCATGAGTCTTTGAAGCTATTTTTGAACCTCACTTTGAAATCCTGCACTCCAATCAAGATCCACAAGTGCTTACTGCATAATGGGCTTCATTAAAAGGGGAATTTGATGACAGAGAAGTTTCCACTGAGCATGCTCAGTGGGGTTTTTCTCAATTACAGACCCACTTTACAAGCACAGTGTTAAACAAAACAGTCTAGCTAATAGATTATATAAGCAATGGGTAGTTCTGTAGAGGGAAAGAGACCCAAAAATGAAAATTCTACCATCATTTACTCCCCTGTACAACAGATTTTTTTCTTCCATATTGTGACCTGCATCCAAATGAAACTGAACAAAAACAAAAACAAAACAAACAAAAAAAAAGTAGGGTGGGGATTCTATTCCTCTGTTGTTTATTGGATGGAGGCAGTTCTGAATGCAAACTTGCATTCTATTGTAAGAAAGGGGCAGAACTTAGCAGACTAAATGATTGGTGAAGTCCAGCTTACGTAACCGAGACGTCTGACATTTCGGCAAAAGATTAAGTTGATATTTTGTTAAAAATTATTAGCTCAAAATTAAAAAGAAAGAAAGAAACAAACAAACAAAGATGCATTCATGATTACTAGACAGAAAATCGATGGGGTGAATATCAATTCACCCTTTGTCGGGAGTTTGACTGACATGCGACCTGACCAATCATAATGCCAAATCTGCCATTTTTTCCAACAAACAAACCAGACATAAGAGCAGATAATGTCGGTGGACTTGAACTTGAAAATGGTGTGTGTTGACATCTTTCCTGATGTTCATTCATGTTTATTTTGTGCTTTAAGTAAATATGAAAAGACGATCGATTCACATGCTGCTTGAACTGAGGTGCTACAGTGATCTGTCACGACACATTAAAGAGTCACAAAATGGTATTTATTGTTGGAATTTTTTTTTTTTTTTTTTTTTTTTAAATGACACTGAGGGCCCTATCATACACCCGGCGCAATGCGGCGCAAGGCTAAATAGCAAATGCATTTGCGCCCATTTGTGAGCCCATGGGCGTGCTGGTCTAAAAAAGAGGTGTGTTCAAGTGCATTGTTGGCGCGTTGCTATTTTGAGGAACTGAATATAGACTGCGCCATAGACCAACTCAAACCTGGTCTAAAGTCTAAAGTCAATGGCGCAATATTTTTTTTGTTATTTAAAGAGCGCCTTAGTAGAAAATGCGCCTCTGGGCGGGTCCACAACGCGCGTTCACTTTGCTTATTACACACAGGGACACGCAGCAGCACACAAACATGCCAAATATTAAAAATTAAAGGATTACAGTGTAAAAGAATATTATTGTGTAGGCTACATAAATATAAAAATGTCATAATGGATAGTCATTGCATGTATCAGAATTAGCCTACCTATTTGCTTGTGCATGAGCAGATCCGTTTCCTCTCTGGAGACGTGATCAGTCTCTGCACCTTAAAATTCCGCCATTTAAATAGCGAATCCGCCATGGCGCGAGTGCAACTCGCTCTTAAAGGGAATGGGAGATGAGACTCTGATTGGTTTATTACACGTTATGCCTAAAAACACACACACAAAAAAAAAAGACCATGCACTTAGATCGTTAAAATAGGGCCCTGAGACTTTTATACCAAAAGTAACCTGCTCTGTCTTATCTGTCGGCACGGTGTCAGAGTCCTCTTTGCTCTGTGATGTATTTTTCACTGCGTGAGAGCGTAATGTGTGGCGTGAGAGTGTCCTGGCAGCGTCAAAACGCAGTGGCAAAAAGCAAGAAAAAGCAAAAGCAAAAAGAGAGGAGGTTTGATGGTGTCCTGAGTTTTTAAACTCGGCTTTTGGACACATCCCAACTGGTGTCTTGACCAATTAGATACAGTCTTAGCTCGGGGTGTTGCTCTGCTTCTCCTCCCAGTAAATAAACCAACATGTTATCTGGTCAGACACATGGTCTGAATTTTCCAGCTCTTTGCAGAGTAAAATTTTGGACATGATTTCTATAATATGATACATTTGACAAAAAATTGATTGGAAGAAACATTTTAAGCAAGAAGATTCAAACACACACATACTAAACATGAATATGAACCCTTAAGCTATTCAATAGTTATTAAAAAGACATACACAACAAGTGATTAGAACATGATAGTCATATGTGTGGGTTATATACATAATATGGAGTTATGCATAGAAATGATAAGTCCTTTTAAGATGATTTTGGTGCATCTACACAGAAGACATTTTATGTGCCATTCTGTGAACATAAGGACATGTTCTGTGAAGACCAGAGAGGTTAAAAGGTCTCCTAAGGAATTTCAGTCTCAGTCTTTGTTTTCTAGGTGGGGGAAACCAATCCAAGAAAATCTGTAGCTCATGATTTCTATCACAGATTTACATGTGATGGTCATGCGATGCATCTCTTTGACCATTAATCTTGGTTATTTGCCCCAAATTTGACAATCTCCTTCCTAAGTTGGAATTGTCAATAAGTGTTCTTTTGTTTTAATGCTGTGAGCTGCTCAAAGCTGCTAGTTGGTGGACTTGCTTTAGACTAGTGGCGCCAGGATCTGGACTAGGGCTGTGAATCTTTGGGTAGACAGCGAATCGATTCGATTCACGATTCATAGGTCTTCGATTCGATTCAAGAATGATTTTTGCAAATTCAAAATGATTTGATTCAATTCACAATTAAATTCGATTCGATTCGATTAACGATTCGACTCTGCATTCTTTCAGTGCATTCACAGGATTATGTAAATGCTTCCCCTAAATTCTTTAAATGCTTAGTCAGAGGGCAAATTACACAACAGCCTTTATAGTTAGAGAACCATAGGTTAAAGAAAAAAAAACACTTTTGTCCATTGTTAGATGCTAGTTTAATGATGCTATGGTGTGACATGGCATATGTAGAAATTTATGTACGCCAAGATTTAAAAAAAAAAAAAAAAAAAAAGACCTTTAAAAGTATTATAGGTAGTAGTATAGGTTAACATTTTGTCACACCAGGTGTGTAGCCATCATTTCAGAAGTGACAGAAATGTCAAATACAATAATTTTATGTATGTATTATTTTTTATTTATTTTTATTTTTTTTACAAGAAATTCTTTTCTTATCTCTTACTTTGAATCAGCTATAAGAAATCAAATACACTGCTGAACAATAATAAATCATTTGTAATTTATAATTTTTTCCTAATGGCAATTTCATGATTGTTTTATATACTACAAACAATTATTTCAATTTCCTGCACAGAATAAGGTAGAAAACTTTATCATTTATGTACTGTAATAAATGATATGTCAATTAACACTGCATCATTCATGAATTTTATTTATTTATTGTGTTTATTGTCTTAATGTTTCACCAGTTCATTTTATTCAGCTTAGCTGTGTCAGGGGTGTGGTGAAGAAGGACTCAGATGCAGAGTAGGAGTGCAGGGAGAATTTATTTCTTGTCACAAAACATAAAATAACATAAATAATATTTAACTGCCGCTTAGGCTTGAGGAGATTCTGGAGCTGGCCGGCAAACACTGCGGCCACACAAGGTGCCGGACTTCCGTGCTACGAATCCTGCAGCACAGGGGAACAGAGAGTCAAAGACAGAGGCGTGCACACGTAATGCGAACATACGCAAGAACAAACAATCTACTCACGACGAGGAACAGAAAGGTAGAGACATATAAGGGAGTGGGGGAACGAGCAACAGGTGGGGGAGAGACGGCTCATGACTCGCGTACCCCCCCTGAGGGATCAGCGCTGATTACCCAGACCACAAGCCGCCGAACATGACAGGACAACACAAACCACGAGAGGAGCCGGAGCAGCCCCCTGACCCGTGACAGTACCCCCCACCTCAGGGATGCCTCCTGGCGTACCCGGAGGACTCACCATGACGCTGATGAAACTGATCAATGAGAGCGCGGTCCAGAACGTTGCGAGCCGGAATCCAGCATCTCTCCTCCGGACCATAACCCTCCCAGTCTACCAGGTATTGGTAACCTCTGCCCCTACGTCTCACATCAATGAGCCGCCGCACCGTATAGGCCAGCGACCCCTCGATGAGTCTGGGAGGTGGGGGGGCGGAGGTCAGAGGTTGGAGGGGGGAGCGAAAGACGGGCTTAATCTTAGAGACATGGAAAACCGGGAGGATCTTCATAAACTGTGGGGTTAATTTGAGCCGCACCATCACCGGACTGAGCACTTTGGTAATGGTGAACGGTCCAACAAATTTGGGTCCCAGTTTACGTGAGGGAAGTCTGAAGTTGATGTCCTTAGAAGACAGCCAGACCTTCTGACCGCACATGTAAAGTGGGGGCTTGGTACGGTGATGGTCCGCCGACGCCTTGTTCCTCTCTCCAGTCCGAGTTAGCGCTTCTATGGCGATCCTCCACGTATGGAGGCATCTCTGAATAAATGCATGCGCGGAAGGAACAATGGCATCGGATTCTTGAGAGGGGAATAAGGGCAAGCGTGACTAGACGTTTCAGGTTTACCATTACATTTCGCCCTGGCTCAAAGAATGGTGGCCCCACTGCAGGACGCTAGTTTGGACTGACTCGGGCATGAACAGCAAACTCTCTGGGCACCCCATGGGAATGGTGGCGTCGCGCAGCGCAGCGCAGACCCTGGACTCCACCCCCCAAGTTACAGCCGCCACAACCCGTTCGGGATGCAGAATAGCCAAAGGGGGGGGTGAGACGAGCCTTGGCCTCAAAGATCCGCGACAGCGCATCAGGTTTACCATACTTTGAGCCAGGGCGAAATGAAATGGTACACCTGAAACGTCCAATAAATAGTGCCCAGCGAGCCTGCCTGGAATTTAGTCTTTTAGAGGTGCGGATGTACTCTAAACTCTTATGGTCAGCCCAAACCATAAACGGAAACTCTGTGCCCTCTAACCAGTGCCGCCACTCCTCCAGCGCCAACTTGACGGCTAGTAACTCCCTGTTCCCGATGTCATAGTTCCGTTCCGTGGGGGTTAAGCGATGTATTTTCTCGTCTGAGGGTGACCTCTGAGACAAAACTGTCCCGACTCCCACCTCGGACACATCTACCTCCACAATGAACTGCTGAGACGGGTCGGGGTGTTTAAAATAGTAGCCGAAATAAACCGACTCTTTAGATTTTCAAACGCAGCTTGTGCCTGCGACGACCAACAGAATGGTTTCTTAGTGGAGGTGAGATCCGTCAGAGGGAGGGTGATCTGACTAAAATTCCGAATGAACCGCCTGTAAAAACTGGCGAATCCCAGAAAACGCTGGACCGCCCTACAATACTCTGGGGTGGGCCAATCAGCAACTCCTTTTACCTTGGCGAGATCCATTCGGATACCTTCAGACGAGAGAATAAAACCCAGGAACAGAACCGACCATGCGTGAAACTCACACTTCTCCACCCTGGTGAATAAACGATTCTCTAGCAGCCGCTGGAGCACCCGCCTGACGTGCTGAACATCATCGCGCTCGTTCTGGGAGAAGATCAGAATGTCGTCGATGTAAACAAAAACGAATCGATCGACCATGTCTCTGAGCACGTCGTTGACGAGTGCCTGGAAGCCCACCGGGGAGTTTGAGAGCCCGAACGGCATAACCAGATATTCAAAATGCCCATTATGGGTGTTAAAGGCGGTCTTCCATTCGTCCCCCTCCCTAATCCGAACTAGATGATAAGCACTGAGGAGGTCCAACTTCGTAAAGATGGTTGCCCCCTGCAGGAGCTCGAAGGCCGATGACATCAACGGCAAAGGATAACGGTTCTTTACCGTGATGTCATTCAACCCCCGATAGTTGATACAGGGGCGCAGCGAACCATCCTTCTTCTCCACGAAGAAGAACCCCGCCCCAGCTGGAGAGGAAGAGGGACGGATAATGCCTGCTACCAGAGAATCGTGAATGTACTTCTCCATGGCCTTCCTCTCAGGTCCGGACAGAGAGTAAAGGCGCCCCTTGGGTGGAGAAGTGCCAGGCAACAGGTCAACTGCACAGTCATACGGGTGGTGCGGAGGCAGAGATGAAGCTCGGGACTTACTGAACACCGCTCTCAAGTCATGGTAAGCCTCCGGTACATTCGCCAGGCTCACCGGCTCCTCCCGCAACACAGAACAAGACATAACTGGGGAAAATGCAGCACCTAAACACTGAGCTAAACAGAAAGGGATTTAAGCCAAAACCGAGCTGTGAGCCCAGTCTATGTGAGGGTTATGTTTGACCAACCAGGTGTGACCCAACATCACTGGAGCAGTGGGCGAGTGAATCAAAAGGAAACGGATCTCCTCAGCGTGACTGGCAGATAAAGTTAATGTAACAAACTTAGTAACATGAGTGATACTAGTGAGTAGGATGCCACAAAGAGTCCTAGCCGAAATAGGTTCAGCCAGGACAACAGACGGAATCCCCAGGCGTGTGGCCAACCCCAAATCCATAAAATCGCCCTCCGCTCCAGAGTCGATTAACGCAGAGACCTGGAAAACGGCTCCACCGAACCGTAACGAAGCCAAAAACTCTGAACGACCACCGGATGGCAGTCGCGTTGTAGTGACGCTCACCATATGCTCTCCCTTGCGTGACGAGCATCTCCCCGCTACAGGGCATGCAGCTGCTACATAACCCACCTCCCCACAGTAGAGACAGAGCTAATTGGCCAAACAGCAGCGTCGCTCCCCCACCGTCAGCAGTGCTCTTCCGACCTGCATGGGTTCCTCCCCCGGGAGAACAGAGCGCTGTGACAGCGTGTCACAAGCGGCAATCGCTTCAGCGCCCATGACGTGCTCGCAGGGAAAACCCCCCCTTCTGTGCCGGGAGCGGAGAACAATCCGATCCAACAATCCAACTTGTCCAGGTTGGGTGGTAGCTCCAGGGAATAAATCTCGTCCTTTACGTGGTCAGCCAGGCCGTAGAGGAAGTGGTCCCAGAGTGCCTTGTCATTCCAGCCACAGGATATGGCGAGCATGCGGAATTCAATAGAGAAACGGGACACAGACTGCTCGCCTTGCTGAAGCACCGACAAGGAACGTGCCGCTTCAATTCCCCAAGCTGAGTGATCGAACACCCTGCGAAGCTCTTCCGAGAAAGCATCCAAAGATCTACAGCAAGCCTGCTCGTCATCCCACACGGCCGTGCCCCACTCCCTCGCTGGCCCCACCAGGAGCGTGATGACGTACGCCACCCTGGATAGCTCCGTGGGGAAGCAGGAAGGCTGGAGAGCGAAAACCAATGAACACTGGGACAGACTGACCGGTGTGGCAGTCCGATCAGCAGAACGGCTGGCCTGCAGTTGGTCCAGCTGTTCCACCACTTGGCTAAGCTGGTGCGACACCTCCGGGTAGGCCTGACGAGAAGCCGCGAGCTCTTCCTGCTGCCGACCCAGAAGAATGCCCTGCTGTGAGAGAGCTAGGCGCAACTCCGCTTCCTCTGCTGAATCCGTAAATGGTGAGTAGATTCTGTCAGGGGTGTGGTGAAGAAGGACTCAGATGCAGAGTAGGAGTGCAGAGAGAATTTATTTCTCGTCACAAAACATAAAATAACATAAACAATATTTAACTGCCGCTCAGGCTTGAGGAGATTCCAGAGCTGGCTGGCAAACACTGCAGCCACACAGGCTGCCGGACTTCCGTGCTACGAATCCTGCAGCACAGGGGAACAGAGAGTCAAAGACAGAGGCGTGCACACGTAATGCGAACATATGCAAGAACAAACAATCTACTCACGACGAGGAACAGAAAGGTAGAGACATATAAGGGAGTGGGGGAACGAGCAACAGGTGGGGGAGAGACGGGTCGGGATCAGCGCTGATTACCCGGACCACGAGCCGCCGAACCTGACAGGACAACACAAACCACGAGAGGAGCCGGAGCAGCCCCCTGACCCGTGAAAAGCTGCAGCTGCCTTTGTCCATATTAGGCATTTCCTGGCACGTCTTAAGTTCTACAAGCCAAGATCACTTATATTTCAGTGCAAAAATTTCTTTATCTCATTTTCATAAAATAAAATGCTATGGTATTTAACTTTTCCTCTCCATCGGTGAATGATGATTCTGAAAGAAAAAGCGCCCGATGTCTGTTTCCTATAGCAACGAATGCTACTTGTGCATCTGATTATCAGATAAACTTTGCGCTCTTATTTCAAGGTTGTTGTTAATGCTGTGGTTATTTTAACAGTTTTCTTCATACATTCGTTTCAACGACATTGTGAAAACACATTAATCATTCAATGGAACTGTGTGTATGCTTTAGACACTTACATTTTTGCTCCGTCCATGCAATAAATGCGCAGCCTTCGACTGCTCAGGTAATGTCGACGTTATGACCGAGAGCCATTGAAAAACTACAGAAAACTAAACTACTTCACTTTAGCAGTACTGGCCACGAGTACTAAGGAGAGATCACACATCAGCTACTCAAAAAATGTTTCCGTGAGACGAACGGGGCGCGAGAACAATCCTGTGACAGGCAGTATAGTGGAGCGTGTGAAGGAGAGATGTGAGGCACGAACGCTGTTCAAGGTCTCCATTAATTCGTGCTTGTAGTAATTTAATGTGTATATATTTTGAAAGCATTGAATCGCTATAGAAATCGCGATTCATTCGATTCTTAGCGTTTTAAATCGATTACTGTCCGAATTCGACGATTCACGATTCAAAAATCCATGTTTCAAGATCGATGCATATGCATCCTCAGGGTTTGTAATCGATGTATCGAGAAAACGAGTGAATCGTTACACCCCTAATCTGGACAGATTTATGACATTGTCTTGTGGTCCTGTTTGTGGAATTCGGCTCCTCATGTTTCAGCCATGTTCTGATCGAATCTTAAATTGTCTGATTCGTTCCTACAACAGACTAAAATTTTGTTGTTATTTACTAATAATCTTTGCCTTTATTAACCACTGAATTCACATGTTTCAACAGCCTGATTTGTGAACAAATCATTCAGACCGATTGTGAATTGGATCAAATCGGCTACTTCTCTCATACATTTTCTTGTGACAAGGAGAGCTAGGGCTTTTCTGTGAAGCTATTCTCTGACTTCAAATGATACTCTTTAGCCCTATTCGGACGGGACTAGTTTTCTAAACTACGTTTGAGTTTCGATTCTTATTCGTATGCGTGCATTGCATATAGTCATTCGGATCGATAGTATAACCACAGTTTTACTACAAATACCATGGTGAAGCTATATGTAGGGTTGTTCTGATTCCGATACTAGTATCGGAAATTCCACCGATACCACAAAAAAATTCTGGCATCGGTATCGGCGAGTACTTGAACCCATGTACCGATCCGATACCATTTTCTTAAACAAGACCTATAGTTATGCGTGCTAGCTTTGCTTAACGCTGCAAATCGGAAATCAATTCTTCTTCCTGCTCAGAATGCAAACACAGGAAGTTGTGCTGTGTTGCCACAAGCAACCAATATTTAGAGCAGTGAAGAAGAAATACAAACGTGCTAGCACATTGCCAGTAAATCACTCGCATATGCGACTAAATCTTCACCCTGGGCGACTAAATGATGTCTAATATTAGCCGCTGGCTAATAAATGCTCAGATTTTACTCACCAGTGTGTGAGTTGGAGGCTATGTATAAGTTTAGCACAGATATATTGTCACTCGCCGAACACTCTGATTGAGCGCTTCAGAGTTTCACTCTCCGTCAAGCGATCTATATTTTTCAGATCATCTGAATGGATGCCCAGCGCACCTGTATTTGACATACCGTAAACTCTAGTGTGAAGTGGACGACTCGCCATCGCTTTGCTTTTTTCTTCACACGCATAGAGAGAGAGGGAGCGAGAGAGTCTTACATATAGCGCGTCAATTCTGCATGGTATGTAAACAATATTCTTTGTTGTATTTTCCTGTCAAAATAACGGAGTTCCTTTGGAATTCTTCAGCTTAACTGCCGAGTTCTCCAGTAGTAGGCGGAGCTAATGCGCAAACGACAATCTCATTGGCTGGCACTCACCTATTATCGTCCCTGTTTTGATTTCAGTAAATCAGTTCGAGCAAATGCAGACAACATGATTAATATTCATGAATCCAGCAGCTCGTTAATCCTTAGTGCGTTTTATATTGTTAGTAGAATTCATAGTATGATTATTATCTTATCAGTATTATTGATAGTTTTTTTCCCCATTTTTACAGAAACACTGAATGACCAAAAAAACACCACCACCAGTCCTAAATTCAGTTAAAATGACTAATATGCATTCATACAT
The DNA here is from genome assembly GCA_039654775.1 of Spinibarbus caldwelli. Classification (NCBI taxonomy): domain Eukaryota; kingdom Metazoa; phylum Chordata; class Actinopteri; order Cypriniformes; family Cyprinidae; genus Spinibarbus; species Spinibarbus caldwelli. The sequence goes on along the minus strand of CM077233.1, from coordinate 33,180,237 downwards.
GGTTACCAAGTTTGAATTCTAATTGCTAAAGTTCTATCATTAAATAATACTTGATTATCATAATATATTTATAATGCTTGACTGACTGATGTTAAAAGTGTACTTTTAGATATTTAAAAAGATGTGCCATTTTCCAAACATATTTTATATTTTTTGTTTACTCGCCAGACTATCTATCTATCTATCTATCTATTAGTGCTGTCAAAGTTAACGCGTTAACGCAAATTCATTTTAATGGCACTAATTTTATTAACGCGCGATTAACGCAAAGCGCATTTTCTGTTTGACCCGTGGCCTAACCCGTACTACTATAGTTGGAGAAATGGAAATGGATGGAGATGCTGACAGTGTTGCCAATTTAGCGACTTTTCAGACCACTTTAGCAACTTTTAGTTTTTTTTTTTTTTTCGCCTAGCGACTAATCTTTATAGGGTTTGCCCAAACCTTATTTAGTTTCTGAGACTCGCTGGTACTGCCGCGCGAGCGCGAGGTCTCTCTTTCCCGCTGCGCACACACCTCTCTCTACCTCTCTCTCTCTCTCTCTCTCTCTCTCTCTGCCTCCGCGTCTGCTCTGTTCAGCGCGCGGATGAGAGGAACAGCGCTTTCAGTTAAAACAGATATTATGTTGCTTCTCTAATTTAACACGCAAGTATAGCCGAAATCACAGCACAGCTATTGTCTTTATCTTATGTATAGCCTGTTTGATTTTATCAGACGATGGCTGGATTATAAATCAGGATTTTTGTGCAGATTAACATCTTGGAAGGGAGAGCTGGTTATTTAGTCCTATGGGTCGCGTTTCAGTCACTATTTCATATTCATTCCGTTGTCTGACAACAGAAACGGTAAAATATATCAATGAAAACAGTTTTATTGAGAATTTAGCTGCATCAAAATACAGTATGTGGGCACAGAGAGGCAAACAAATGTAATAATAAATAATAAATGTACATTTTGCATGTTCAGAAGAAGTGAGATGCCCTGTCATGCGGAAATGTAAACAGGTTTGTGTAAGTAAATTGCTCAGTGCAAAGAAAGAGAAGTAATGGGAACCTGGTATTTCTTTTTTCATGTGTCTAATAGACATGAACAAGTTCTTTGAAACACATCTATGATCTTTGAAACATGTCTAGTCTTCAGGCTCTGTTAACTATGGTTTCACTAATAATAAACATAAATTGCATAAAGAATCCATATTTGTTATTGCCCATGTTGATTAGAGTATTTAAAACATGAAAAGTATTAATTTAAGGTACATTTAGAACAGATAAAAATGTGCGATTAAATTGCGATTAATCGCGAGTTGACTCATGGCAATCATGCGATTAATCACGATTAAATATTTTAATCGATTGACAGCCCTACTATATATATATACATACATATATATATATATATATATATATATATATATATATATATATATATATATATATATACAGTGGGTACGGAAAGTATTCAGACCCCCTTAAATTTTTCACTCTTTGTTATATTGCAGCCATTTGCTAAAATCATTTAAGTTCTTTTTTTTTCCTCATTAATGTACACACAGCACCCCATATTGACAGAAAAACACAGAATTGTTGACATTTTTGCAGATTTATTAAAAAAGAAAAACTGAAATATCACATGGTCCTAAGTATTCAGACCCTTTGCTGTGACACTCATATATTTAACTCAGGTGCTGTCCATTTCTTCTGATCATCCTTGAGATGGTTCTACACCTTCATTTGAGTCCAGCTGTGTTTGATTATACTGATTGGACTTGATTAGGAAAGCCATACACCTGTCTATATAAGACCTTACAGCTCACAGTGCATGTCAGAGCAAATGAGAATCATGAGGTCAAAGGAACTGCCTGAAGAGCTCAGAGACAGAATTGTGGCAAGGCACAGATCTGGCCAAGGTTACAAAAAAATTTCTGCTGCACTTAAGGTTCCTAAGAGCACAGTGGCCTCCATAATCCTTAAATGGAAGACGTTTGGGACGACCAGAACCCTTCCTAGAGCTGGCCGTCCGGCCAAACTGAGCTATTGGGGGAGAAGAGCCTTGGTGAGAGAGGTAAAGAAGAACCCAAAGATCACTGTGTCTGAGCTCCAGAGATGCAGTTGGGAGATGGGAGAAAGTTGTAGAAAGTCAACCATCACTGCAGCCCTCCACCAGTCGGGGCTTTATGGCAGAGTGGCCCGACGGAAGCCTCTCCTCAGTGCAAGACACATGAAAGCCCGCATGAAGGACTCCAAGATGGTGAGAAATAAGATTCTCTGGTCTGATGAGACCAAGATAGAACATTCTGGCCTTAATTCTAAGCGGTATGTGTGGAGAAAACCAGGCACTGCTCATCACCTGTCCAATACAGTCCCAACAGTGAAGCATGGTGGTGGCAGCATCATGCTGTGGGGGTGTTTTTCAGCTGCAGGGACAGGACGACTGGTTGCAATCGAGGGAAAGATGAATGTGGCCAAGTACAGGGATATCCTGGACGAAAACCTTCTCCAGAGTGCTCAGGACTTCAGACTGGGCCGAAGGTTTACCTTCCAACAAGACAATGACCCTAAGCACACAACTAAAATAACGAAGGAGTGGCTTCACAACAACTCCGTGACTGTTCTTGAATGGCCCAGCCAGAGCCCTGACTTAAACCCAATTGAGCATCTCTGGAGAGACCTAAAAATGGCTGTCCACCAACGTTTACCATCCAACCTGACAGAACTGGAGAGGATCTGCAAGGAGGAATGGCAGAGGATCCCCCAAATCCAGGTGTGAAAAACTTGTTGCATCTTTCCCAAAAAGACTCATGGCTGTATTAGATCAAAAGGGTGCTTCTACTAAATACTGAGCAAAGGGTCTGAATACTTAGAACCATGTGATATTTCAGTTTTTTTTTTTTTTAATAAATCTGCAAAAATGTCAACAATTCTGTGTTTTTCTGTCAATATGGGGTGCTGTGTGTACATTAATGAGGAAAAAAAATGAACTTAAATGATTTTAGCAAATGGTTGCAATATAACAAAGAGTGAAAAATTTAAGGGGGTCTGAATACTTTCCGTACCCACTGTATATATATATATATATATATATATATATATATATATATATATGGTGAAGCACACCATACCCTGAGCCTAGGTATCGGAATCGGTATCGGGAAGGGAAAAAGGGTATCGGAACATCTCTAGCTATATGGCTAGTATAGCAAAACCATGGTTGATGTGTGATTAGTTTAACTATTTTATTTTTTTATTTGTAGAAAACCATGTTTTATTGTCATAAAGGTGCATATGTAATTAAAACTTATGTAAAATTATGTAACTGAGTGCAGAAGTTAAGGTGAAGAAACGTTAATATTACCTGATGCTGATATTACAATAGCCAGTCCTAACATTTTACGTGATCTGTCTCTTGATTTTATTATTATTTTTTTTTAGTGCTGTCAAACGATTAATCGCAATTAATCGCATCAAAAATAAAAGTTTTTGTTTACATAGTATATGTGTGTGTGCTGTGTGTATTTATTATGCATATATACGCAAATACAAACACATGCATGTACATATTTAAGAAAAATACGTTATGTTTATATATTCAATATATTTATATATAATATAAAATATAAGTATATAAATATTAGGGGATAACGGTACACAGATGTCACGGTTCGGTACATACCTCGGTTCGGGTTGTCACAGTTCGATACGATTTCAGTACAACAAGAAAAAAAACAACAAATCTACTATACTGGGTTTCTTTTCATTTATTTTGAACAGACAGTAGTACAAAATACATGTTTTCCACCTAGATGTGAAAATACTAAATATTATATTAAATTATAATGTTATATATACATACATACATATATATATATATATATATATATATATATATATACACATACATATATATATAATTCGCAGTACATACAATGAACAAAATTATAAACGCAACACTTTTGTTTTTGCCCCCATTTTTCATGAGCTGAACTCAAAGATCTAAGACTTTTTCTATGTACACAAAAGGCCTATTTCTCTCAAATATTGTTCACAAATCTGTCTAAATCTGTGTTAGTGAGCACTTCTCCTTTGCCGAGATAATCCATCCACCTCACATGTATGGCATATCAAAATGCTGATTAGACAGCATGATTATTGCACAGGTGTACCTTAGGCTGGCCACAATAAAAGGCCACTCTAAAATGTGCAGTTTTATCACACAGCACAATGCCACAGATGTCGCAAGTTTTGAGGGAGCATGCAGTTGGCATGCTGACTGCAGGAATGTCCACCAGAGCTGTTGCCCGTGAATTGAATGTTCATTTCTCTACCATAAGCCGTCTCCAAAGGCGTTTCAGAGAATTTGGCAGTACATCCAACCGGCCTCACAACCGCAGACCACGTGTAACCACACCAGCCCAGGACCTCCACATCCAGCATCTTCACCTCCAAGATCGTCTGAGACCAGGCACCCGGACAGCTGCTGAATGTCCACCAGAGCTGTTGCCCGTGAATTGAATGTTCATTTCTCTACCATAAGCCGTCTCCAAAGGCGTTTCAGAGAATTTGGCAGTACATCCAACCGGCCTCACAACCGCAGACCACGTGTAACCACACCAGCCCAGGACCTCCACATCCAGCATCTTCACCTCCAAGATCGTCTGAGACCAGGCACCCGGACAGCTGCTGCAACAATCGGTTTGCATAACCAAAGAATTTCTGCACAAACTGTCAGAAACCGTCTCAGGGAAGCTTATCTGCATGCTCGTCGTCCTCATCGGGGTCTCGACCTGACTGCAGTTTGTCGTCGTAACCGACTTGAGTGGGCAAATGCTCACATTCGATGGCGTCTGGCCCTTTGGAGAGGTGTTCTCTTCACGGATGAATCCTGGTTTTCACTGTACAGGGCAGATGGCAGACAGCGTGTATGGTGTCGTGTGGGTGAGCGGTTTGCTGATGTCAATGTTGTGGATCGAGTGGCCCATGGTGGTGGTGGGGTTATGGTATGGGCAGGCGTATGTTATGGACAACGAACACAGGTGCATTTTATTGATGGCATTTTGAATGCACAGAGATACCGTGTTGAGATCCTGAGGCCCATTGTTGTGCCATTCATCCACGACCATCACCTCATGTTGCAGCATGATAATGCACAGCCCCATGTTGCAAGGATCTGTACACAATTCCTGGAAGCTGAAAACATCCCAGTTTTTGCATGGCCAACATACTCACTGGACGTCACCCATTGAGCATGTTTGGGATGTTCTGGATCGGCATATACGACAGCATGTTCCAGTTCCTGCCAATATCCAGCAACTTTGCACAGCCATTGAAGAGGAGTGGACCAACGTTCCACAGGCCACAATCAACAACCTGATCAACTCTATGCAAAGGAGATGTGTTGCTCTGCGTGAGGCAAATGGTGGTCACACCAGATACTGACTGGTTTTCGGACCCCCCCTCCTCAGGCCAGCCTAAGGCACACCTGTGCAATAATCATGCTGTCTAATCAGCATCTTGATATGCCATACCTGTGAGGTGGATGGATTATCTCGGCAAAGGAGAAGTGCTCACTAACACAGATTTAGACAGATTTGTGAACAATATTTGAGAGAAATAGGCCTTTTGTGTACATAGAAAAAGTCTTAGATCTTTGAGTTCAGCTCATGAAAAATGGGGGCAAAAACAAAAGTGTTGCATTTATAATTTTGTTCAGTGTTTATACATACAAGGAATAAATACTTGAAATATATTTGATTTAGTAAACAGATAAACAAGGGGATAAAAACAGCGCGACACATAACGTGGCCTATATAGGCTATGCCATGCTGAGTTTCAGTTCATTTTTGTGATGTGCTTTATTTGTTCACAGAAAGGAAATTCAAATTGCAGAAAGTGACATCCTATTTGTTTTCTATTTTTTTTATTTTACAAAAGCACAATGTTTTGTTTTCATTGTGAATGTACACAAATAAAAGTAGACCTTTTATAGAGATGCATTATTAATAAGACAATGAATGACGGGAGTGTTTTAAGTTGATTCTGCTGGTATAAGGAAACAGTTGAAGTGATCGCGCGCACACTAGGGATATGCCGGTATCAATTTTTCATGTTGCGATTAATTGCTAATGTTTTTATCACGGTATACGGTATTATCACGATATTGAAATTTAGTTGCAAAAAAAGTGTTGTCATATTACAGTATAACAGGTTTGATAACTTTTTTCTTATAACAAAAATATCTGAACATTTAAATACAATAAAGCAATACACACAAAAAAAAATATAAAGTTAAACATTTTACACAGATTAAAGTGCAAAAGAATTAAAAGACCAATAGGTATCACTTTACAGTAAGATCTCATTAGTTAACCTTAGTTAATGCATTAACATTATCAATGAGCAAAAGCTACATTTGCTACAGAAGTTATTCATCTTTGTTAAAAATAATACAACTCTTAGTTCATGTTAGCTCGGGTTCATTTTAAAAAAAAAAACTCTTTATAACACACAGTTTATAATTTTGATTTTAACAATGTGCTATTAAATATTTCAATTACCTAAGATTAATGAACGTTTAGAAGATTTTTTCATTGGGAGTTTATGTTAACTAATTAATTAACTAATGTTAACCAATGAAGCCCTAATGTAAAGTATGACCGAACAATAAAGAATCAAAACACTTTCAAACAATATCTCTATGGCATGTTGTAGTCCAGATTAAAATGTAAAAATGTTTTAAAATAAATAGCCTATTTAGTTTAAATATTAAAGTATTTGGCGCTGTGCTGAACACCACTGCAAATACAAAAATCTGAATGGCTATTTAAATCATTTAAATACGTTTTAGAAGTAGCGCAGCTGCTTTGTTTACGGGGTTTCCGGGGTAATAACACTGCATTCTGCTGTTCAGCGCCCTCTGCTGTCAGAGAGTGAATGTGTGCTTTCATTCAGAGCGTCTCTCACATGTTCCGCCATGAGCTTCTCATCCGTGCTTGTTTACATCAGAGTGCACACCATCTTTGACGCAACATGCAGCGGTGCTGTGCATTTAACCAGTTAATGGGAAAAGTATTCTTAAAATGCATTCAGAATTCGGAATAATTTTTAATAAATAATTGTTTTCGGTATTTTGAAGTTCCCACGATAACAATACCATGCATATTCATTATCGTGATATATCGCATTACCGAATACCAGCACATGTCTAGCACACACACACACAAAACGTAACTTCCTGCATTGCTAACTTGACAGCGCAGTTGGTACTTTATCAAAATAAAATACAGTGAACCAAACATCAGCATGTCCGCCTCTGTGTCACCGTTGGAATGCGACTGAAGTACAAAGCCTATAATTTACATGATGAAAAATAGTTTTGCTTATACATTGCAAATATGGAAATATTATGGAATATTTGGAATTGTGCCAAATGAGAGAGGTAGGATACACCAGCACAAAGCTCCATTTCAGGAACAGCTGAGTGCGAAAGCCTTTAAAGTATACTCCTTTGTCAGTGAGAGATGCGTTCAGAATCAGCACATGGTCACTGTCCAGTGTGTTTTGTTTTCAAGTGCGCAACTCATTGCATTCACCTGTTCTTCTGCTGGCGGTTATCAAACAGCGTTGCATTACTGCGAGCGCCCCCTTCTGGATTGAGGGTGAATTGCCTGTATTCGTTGTAAGGCCTCATGCACCGAACCGAGATGTCCATACCGTGACGGTTCGGTACGAATACATGTATCGTTACACCCCTAATAAATATATAAATTTATATGCATGTAAATATTTCCAAAATATATGCTGTATGTGAGAGTATGTATATATACATAATAAATATACACAGTACACACACATAGGCCTATATTATGTAAACAAAAACTTTTATTTTGGATGCGATTAATTGCGATGAATCATTTGACAGCACTAATTTTTTTATTTCTTTGCCGGGAGGCAAACATTTCAAACATGCGCGCGCCGTGTAAGAGCATCTACGGTAGTCCACGTGGCCAAAACACACAAGGAAACACGTTGTGAAAAAAATATTGTCGGCAATCACAGACATTCGCATTCGGACGGGATTAGTTTTCTCAGAGGATCGCTGAGTTTGCCAAAAACAGTAGGTAATTTGCTCTGGAATTATTACATAGGTTGAGTGAGAAAACACAGACATGGCAGATTCAGACGGGATTAAAATCTCAAAGTACGTCTGTGAAACACAAATTTCTCTAATGACCCCCTGGAAAACTAGTCCCATCCGAATAGGGCTTTTATGATAGTTTTATTGTAAATGCACAGAGAAGAGTGACCAGTACGTTCTTCAATCTTTCTTGACAAAGGGAGAAATGAAGTCGGACAGTTTTGGAGCAACATAAGTGGAAGTAAATGATTTTTAGGTGAACTGGTTCTTTAATGAGGACTTCTGAACTTTTGTCACTTTGTGTTCAGCAGAAGTTCCTCATACAGGCCTGCTGTGATGAGCGCCGTACTGACGGGCAGTTTGGAGCGGTGTGAGATCTCCCAGTGTGGCCGTCTTCCAGCTGGACGCTGCAGACTCTTACAGCCGATCTGTCAGCATTTACATCCCAGGGCAGTTCATCTCGCTCTTGCTCATTCTTTCCTTCTCATATCAGTCTACCTTGTGTTTCTTTACTTGTCTGCTCCCTCATGCTTTTTTCCCGCTTTTACCCACAATCTCACTCCCTCTCTTCATCTTGCTTCGCTCAATCTGTCTCTTTCACACCACAGATTCATGAGCAGTTTTTTTCAGAGTTATTGCACTGCTGGTCCTCCCTTCTCCATTCCTCTCAGTTCACAGCCTTTTAGAGCAGACGTATGAAAAATCATGACAATTGAGCCAAAGGAGTTTCCACAAACAGCACAAAGCGAGTGATAACTGGTCTGGCTGTGTAGCTGCGGGGCTGAGTGAAGGCCTGGCTCTCTGAGTGAGTAATTGCTCAGGCTCTCTGGCCGAATTGAGGGCCTTGCACAAGCTGTCTGTTATGTGATGTAGGAGTCAAATGGCATGTCTGCGTGTGCGAGTGTGCACAAGGAGAAAAAAAAAAGATGAGAGAGAAATGGAGAATATGTGCGAGAGTGAGAAACAGAAAGAGAGAAAAAACTGTGAGGAGAACAAAGGGTGAAATGATACATTACAGTACATGCCATGTTGTAACTGCAGGGTTTCTATAGCCGGGCTCACTAAGGATTCAGCCCTGCTCTCTCTCATTAAGACATCAGTGTAATTTGGCAAATGTAGCATGACGACATGCGGCAAGTAATATCCTAATGATCGCACAATGGGCTTCACAGAGCCTGCAGAATGTCATCAATCTCAGCCCACAACACTGATGACAGATCACTGGAGAAAGGCAAACAATTATATAAAACAGCATAGTTACCAATCAAATGATAATGCAACACAGTATTGCGCATCCAGACATGCCTATTCCCAAACAAGATACAAATTAATATTTCCAGAATGCTGTTAATTAGATGTTTGTGAATGGTGTAAACACTGATGGGGTGGATTGGTTTGTCACAAAGCTAGTGAGTTGAGTAATGCAAACATGAATATAAATACACTACTATTCGAAAGTTTGGTGTCGTTGAGATTTGCAGCAGCCATTACTCCAGTCTTCAGTGTCACATTATCCACATTATTAGTGCATAATCTAATTAATATACAGCACATCTACACCCGCTTCCACCATGGTTTGAAACAAAGTGATGCCAATGGCAGCAGGACAAACTTAAAATATTAATACCAAGAAAACTCCAAAAACTGTCTTTCCCTCTCTTTCTGTCTCTCCGTGATTTGTGTTGATCTCAGAACTCATTCTTTATAAATATTTACAGCGATAGCATCGACCAACAAGCCGGTCAGCCTCATCTTTGTGGCTGAATGTCTATAGAACAAAGAGAAGAGAGAGAGAGAGAGAGAGAGAGAGAGAGAGAGAGAGAGAGTGTTGGTAGGGCATATATCTTTCCATGCCTCGCTGCCCACTAACAAGTTTAATGCTTCCAAAAAAACAAAGGTGCTCAGTTACTGTCTACACTACAGAGGGAAGTCAAAGAAAATATATCCTGGGGGCAAAAGCAAAGGTAAAATACAACAGTACAGGTGAAATACTGTGGGTCCAAGCTGTCTCTGTACTGTTAAACAAAAGACAATTTTCACAACACTGTTTTGATTTGCAACCCTTGTTTTGGAGCTGTTTTAGTGACAGAGGATCCATCTCTCTGTATATCACTAATCACAGTCCACAGTCATTGCCGTTTCATGTAAAACAGTGACTATAGGATAATCTTCAAAATTTCGACGAAAGACATACTGATGACATGACTAAACAATGACATAATTTTCATTTATGGGTAAAATGTCCCTTTAAGAGTACAGTCGGCATTACGTGAAAAAGCGTACATGAAGTTAATAGCATATCGTCACCCCTGCCATAAAGATAATGGTGCTCATGGGACCAGTGTCTCCCTGAGGTCCTGGGAGGGCGTGACTTCTTTTTCGACCAGCAAATGATGTAATGTCTCCATTTGAGATTAGCTGAGTCTACATGTTACACTTTATAATCGTATCCACACCATTTTCATTTTAAAGTATCCCCAACATTGGCTGGAATTTTAGCGTTAGAGGATTAAGAGTCCATTCAAAAATGAACATTTGGTATTTTTAGTATAAAAATAAACCTTCCAGTTCGGCACTGTGCTTAAATTGGGATGTCAGGGGCAAGGAATCCATTTATTGCCCTGAACATTTCCATTTAAAAATGACTTGGGTGATGAATGTAAGACTCATGGCGTGTGCAGATGGCCCCAACATGACGGACTACTCAAATGCACACTGCATTTATCAGACTTTTCTTGGGGAATATTTTTTCTCTCGTCCCCTCTCTCTCTCGAGCACAGCTCAACCTTGCCCCTGAAGCTTTACGCCTTATGCCTTATGTTGTAACTCTGTCTTTAACCTCGTTCCCCAACTGCAGGCGACTGATAAGAGCAGATGAGACCCAGGCTCTAAGGAATTCCTGCCACACCACTGAACTCAAACTGCTGCCCAATGCAAAATGCAGCGTGAGCTAGCACAATCCCGCCATCTGCTCCCAGCCTGAGCCTTTCGTCAGGCCTCTGAAAACCCCTCGATTGCATGCATTTTCCTCAAGAATATCACGACTAATATCAAAATCCAGACGCTCAGGTATGTCCCAGGAATCTTTAGCTCACTATTAACTGAAAAGTCAACCAATTCTTTTGCAGAGCTGCTGCTTAGAGGGGTGAATTCACAAGGAATGATTATTGGCTGCTGACAGACATTTATTCACATGCACTGCATCTGCACTGTTTTAGAACCCAGTTCAATAAAAGAACTAAGCAAATCAGGTAACTAATAAAACAATGAGTACCAGCAGACTAGAGGCCCTATCATACATCCGGCAAGTGTTTTTGCTAGTTTCAGCCTGACGCAGTTCTCATTTTCCCGTCCTGCGCCATGTTGTTTAAATAGCAAATGCATTTGCACCCATTTGTGTGCCCATTGGCGTGCTGGTCTAAAAAAGAGGTGTGTTCCAGCGCATTTCTATTTTGAGGAACTGAAAATAGACTGTGCCATAGACCAACTCAAACCTGGTCTAAAGTCTAAAGTCAATGACGCGATATTTTTTTTGTTATTGAAAGAGCACCTTAGTAGAAAATGCGCCTCTGGGCGGGTCCACAACGCGTGTTCACTTTGCTTATTACACACAGGGAAGCGCAGCAGCACACAAACATGCCAAATATTAAAAATTAAAGGATTACAGTGTAAAAGAATATTATTGTGTAGGCTATATAAATATAAAAATGTCATACGTGTCATAATGGATAGTCATTGCGTGTATCAGAATTAGCCTACCTATTTGCTCACGCATGAGCAGATCCATTTCCTCTCTGGAGACGCGTTCTGTCTGTGCACCTTAAAATTCTGCCGTTTAAATAGCGACTCTGCCATGGCGCGAGCGCAACTCGCTCTTAAAGGGAATGGGAGATGAGACTCTGATTGGTTTATTGCACGTTACGCCCAAAATACACCCATTACTCATTAAGAGAATAGGGACAACCCGCTTAGACCATGTGCCCGGGGGCACCGACCATTTTCCCGTCATTAAACTAGCTACAGTAGATTCAGACACGCCCTGAGAGCACTTGCGCCGTCCGCTTTAGACCATGCATTTAGATCGTTAAAATAGGGCCCTATGACTGCATGATAAATGCCAAGTTCATTCACGAAACTCTATATGGTGCAGGCTGATGGGCTCTTAAAGTAAATGATGATATTCACGGCATTAAATGACTTGGCACAACCTGATTGGTTCATATTACATAAGCAGCCAGTGAGCTTACTGCTTTACATTTAAATGACTGGTTAGCTTCCACTTGAGCATTTTGAAACCCTCCACCTTCCCTAGCTCCACCTGTATAGATCTGCTACGGGATATTTTATATGATATAAGTGCAGCAGCAGTTTGTCTCAAATACTCACAGCACGTATCACCGTATGCATTGGCAGTAGCCATTTCCTGTACTTGCTTGCAGCAGCAGCAATAATCTACAGCATAGCAGATCTTTTCCTGCCAAGACCAAATACATTAATATTGTCATATCCATTACCATGTTAAAATCTTCTGAGAGTTGTCATGATAGAAATCGAAATATAGGCAAATATGAAAAATATAATTTAATAAAATTTTGTTTTCAGTGGAAACTGGCATTAACTTTAAGGAAAGTTAACTGCGCCAAATAAACAGTGCAGATTTTTGTAAACATGTATGTGCAATATATAATGAGCCTAATTTACATAAAAAGGTGGTTTGTTTGCGCTGAAAACTTGGTGTAAATACTAACAGCACTATACACTTCATAGATTATCTTTTTTAACAACAATGAACAAAAGAAAACAATTTGCCAAAAACAAAATCAAGGATTCAGATATTTGCAAAAAGTACATTTAATAATCTTGCTTTCTAAGCAGACGTATTTTGTTTTAAGCATGTTTAGATATTTTTACTGGGAAACAAGACGTACCGGGATAAAAAGTTCAACTATTTCGGCTCCTCAGTGGTTTCCTTTTCTGTATAGTGGATGTAGATCATTAAAATAGGACACCAGTGGGCATTAGAAGTTGATATGAGGTGTGCATTGTGTGTGAGAGCTGATGGCAGTGGTGAGGCTTTATCAGAGAAATGAGCAGATGTGAGGGCTGTCTGTGTATTGATCTACTCCTCTAAAAGAGGTTTGTTGCTTGCTCCTAAAATCCTTCTGTAATAAGAGGGGAGCAGGGGAAAAGAAGAGCATGGACTGAGACGGAAGCTAGAGAGCACTGCAATAATACAAAGAAAAGAAAATTACAGAAAAAAATGTTTTAAAAAGAATTCTTAGATCAAATAATTAACATTGAAAATATAACCAAAGATGTACTTAATTACTGTTGGTTGCTTTGTTTGGTATATTCAGCTATTAAGAATTTGTATCAAATTCAGTTTTATACAATATAGTATAATTTTCTTAAAAATAAGCATAGCAGGTTGGATTAATGCATATTTTATTTAAAATAAAATGCAACCGCATTAACTGTAAATTATAATGACCAATACGCATTACAATGAGGAAATCAATTATTATACGTAATAAAAGTAAAAAAGGTTTTGTGGTCCCATTCGTCCTCTACCCAGCATGCACTGGGACATGAGTAATCAATGAAGTTGCTTTATTTAAAACATTTGACCATTTTTTTAAACTGCTGTTGATTTTGCCATCACATTTAGTAACATAGGCCTATTATTTTGTGAAGTCAGACACCCTAAGTATTGATGTTGTTTGTGGTATAAGCAACATAAAGCACATTGAAAATGTTAAAACCATGTAAATTAGAAGAACAATTTGAATAGAACTCTTTTTAAGCTTATTCAACTAAAGACATCTTCAGAGAGGTACTTAATGTAAATTGGCAATTGTTAGACTGAAAGTAGATTTGTCACGTTAACTTGACATTTTAGGTTTAGTATTTATTTAAATTAATTAAGTGAAAGAATTAAGCTAAAAAGCCTTCACTTTTAAGTCCTCTGAAAACCTATTTTTAAAATGAGGAGGAGAACATGAGAGAATCAGGGACTAGAGATGCAGTGGCATCAAGGACTCATGCATGCAAGCGTTACATTTACAGTGTCGCTCTGCCTGAAGGCACAGGCCTCCCCGCTGCCCAGCACAGCTTGTAGATCAATTAAACAGTGCTCTGCTCCCATTCATCACCACACTAGAGTGACAGTACCAAGCTCTTCTATGGGCTTCTCTCTTTCTCTCCGCAGGATTCTCAGGGCAGGGAACAGCCCCATAATTCTGCAAACACTGTTTAATCCTGCTTACACATCTGCAGGAAGCCAGTCCTCCTGTGTACAGCTAGATTCACCACAGGGCAAAACATTTGCATCAAATCAAACACGCATATGCCCAAGCAACCGTTTAGGACTGGAACAAGTAACCAGTGATGCATAGGAGTTGTTCACTTTTAACTGGTTAAAATATTAGATAAGCTTTTCAACATCTTGGCTAAAATGTTCCAAACAAATACTGCATGTGTGGAACAGCCGAATGCGCGAGATCAGTGTTTTCCAACCTTTTATCTGTACTACTACAGCCCCATCAGTAAGGCATCACTTCAGCAGAACCAAACTTATAATGAGCATTATATTAATTATAATAATTATTGATGTCATTTTTAAACCAAAACTGAACCAAAGTATCAGTATCTACCGTTTGAAAGTTTGGGGTCAGTAAGGCTTTTTATTTATTTTATTTTATTTTTTTATTTATTTTTTTTGGTAAATTGTATTATTTTATTCAGCAAGGATGCATTAAATTGATCAAAAGCGACAGTAAAGAATTTTACATGGTTACAAAAAATCTATTTCAAATAAATGCTGTTATTTTAAACATCTTATTCATCAAAGAATCCTGAACAAAAGTATCAGTTTCCAACAAAATATTTAGCATCACAACTGTTTTCAACATTGAAAATAATAAGAAATGTTTCTTGAGCTGCAAATCAGCATATTACAATGATTTCTGAAGGATCATGTGACACTGAAGACTGGAGTAATGAGGAAAAATTTACATTTTAAAATATATTAAAATAGAAAACAGTTATATTACAGTTAAATAATAATTGCAGTAATATTACTGTTTTACTGTATTTTTTATTATACAAAACCACGATCTGCACTCACATGAAATAGTCTTTTCTTTTCGTTTTATTCTACATTTTATCACCAGTAGGACAAGGACACATACATTTTGGCTCAAAGGCCTTCCTCAGTGTGTTAAACGAAAAGAAAAGACTATTTCATGTGAGTGCGGATCATGGTTTTGTATAATAAGTGATTTAATGGATCAACGCACCTAAACGAAAGATCAAGCGACGGAAGAGCGCGGTGCAAACAACTTTTGTGGAACTGTATTTTTTATTAAATAAATGCCTCCAAAAATCTTACTGACCCCAAACATTTGAACAATAGTATTCTCAAGTGTGTTTCATCTACACAAATGTATAAAACTTTAAACACATTATTTTGTTTTATTTCTGTAATAAAACTGTAGAAATCACTATATCCCTCTATTGCACAATCCCTCAGAGTAACAAATGCATTGTCTTTACAAAAAAATTGGCAAAACAATGATCACAATAATGAAGAAATGACTTTCAATAAAACAAAAGTTCTCTTGGTCATATACTACGTTCAACATTTATATTATTCTCCTTACTTGAAACATCATATGGAAGATGTGTTATTATCTATTGTTAAGTATCATTATTGTATCATAATATTAAAGTAAAATGAAAAACGTAATAAAATAGTTTACATTTTTTCTATATTTTTATACATATTTTTAGTATTCTGACATCAGTAAACGATAGAAAAAAGTCAGTCAAGTTCACTGCAAATAATTAATTGCTTTTGAATAATCTAATAGAAAGACATCAGTCATACTCAGATTGGTCAGATTACTTATGTATTAATTTCCAGTGAAACTGAGTGACACTATTCTTCAGACATTATATCTAAGGATATTATACAAGAAAAGTCAAATGTATTTAAACACTGCTTTTATAATGTGAATGGTAGAGGGTTCATTTATCCATTCATCCCAACCCGATCTCATGAAAGTGCGTATAAATAGTATGCCAAATAAAAATGAAAACTCATGGTATTGATAAGCAAAAATGGACTTTGGCGCGTATATGCTATGCGATGGGTAGGATTAGGGTTGTGGGGTAGATGTGTATCATATGTACGTGAAAACTGTGTATCATATGCATGGCAACAAATTTCGTATCATATGCACGCAAAAACTGCATATTATATGCACGCCAAACACGTTTGTATCATATGTACGCCAAAGTCCATTTTTGTGTATCAATACCACAAGTTTTCGTTTTTTAATTGGCGTACTATTTATACGCATTTTCATGAGACCGGGCTCTTCATCTATCCTCCTCCACTTATCCGGTTCCAGGCTGCGATGGCAACAGGCTAAGTAAGGCTGACTATACAGTACGTCTTTTTCCTCACCCACCCAGCTCCTCCTGGGTCCTCCATTAATTAATATATAGGAGCATAAACATAAAACATTGAAAAAATGTAAGTCTTAATTTCTGTTTAGCAAAATCTTTCCAAGTATCCCCTGGGACACACATACCACTGGTTGGGAGACTAATGTTTACTGATCGTATTCACATGAGGATGCTTCATTCTGGCTTGAATGATTCACACAGTTTGAGGCGTTTAGATTAAACTAAGACAGAAAGCCTGTTTTACAAGTCTGTGGATAGATTTAGGTGTTAAGAAACCGCTGACCTGACAGGAAAAGATGAAATATTGCGCTCTCAGCTTTGTTTGAGTCAGATACTCCTGGGAAGAGAGATCTCCATCTAACTTGCTCCCAATTACATCTTCATGCTTGTGTCAGTGAAAAAAACAAAGCTCTCAAGCAAACACTGTGAAATATTAGAAAGATTAGACTGATTCTTGCTTCATATACAACAGATGTTTGAAATGGACATGAGGTAAGGGGCGAAAGGCAAGTGTTTGACATGCTGGGCAAATGTCACTGTGTTTTTAACCCGGAGTGGAAAGAGAGAGAGACCAGCGAGAGACCACCGCCACAGATGGTATCCAGCGGCCTGCAAAATGTCAATGGGTTTTAACTTCGTTTGACAAAAGCAGAGCATATCCTCCCAGAGTATGATCCTTCAGTAAATGTCAGGGAGGCATTTCAGCATCTCTCATTGTCCCTAGAGACCCAGCATACAATACACAGCAACAACACGGGCACGAGCAGCGACCGGCACCAACCAGTGTAAACAGATTTAGTTGCGTAGTCATAGCCTTCAAATGTAAAAGGTGAAGCCTGTAAAAACACATCTAAGGTTTAGCTACGGCTTAGGGTCGGAGACGGGGGCATTTTTGCGTTATCTTATTGCATGTGGCATAAATGAGTGTTTGATGAACTGTGATAATGGGGTCTATAAATAACTGCTCCCATCTGTTCATCTATCAGCCTGCCTCATGGCAACACATATTAGACAGACCTTTGCTCCAAGAATCAAAATACTGTGCTGCTTAACTTGAGGAAAAAAGGGTATTTTAGTATTATTATTTCCTTTGTTGTATGAATGTCAGGAGCTCACGTCATCGCAGCTAAAATACCTGAGAAAATGCAGAAAGGCGGTTGGTCAAAGGATGTCATGACCTGTGGTAATGGATCAGCATGTCAGACATATCAGACTACCTCTCGCTATCAGCAGATGCTAAATGCCTCAGCTGCAAACGTCTTTCTCCTTGTCTAAGGACATCAGTCTGTCTGAGACTGCTGCAGTGGGGCTCTCATATACTTTTAGCATCTTGAGAAAAAAAAATGAGCTGAGGATCTTTTACATTTGCTGTCTAGCCCTTTGTTGGTTATGTTGAAGCCTTGTTGTTTGGGGTGTAATGGCTGAATCTAGGAGGGTATCAGTTAACACACACACACACACACACACACACACACAAGGCCGGGATGTTGCAGCCACTGCTGAGGTGGCATTGTATTTCAGGGAACGCTGTAAACAGCACTTTTCAGAACAGCCAAGAACAGCACTCATAAGGGCAACATTGACCTCAGACAATATGGCAAAGCCAGAATGATAATCTAGTTTACTTATATATTTATATATTATACGCATTTGGCAGACACTTTTATCTGAAGTGACTAACATTGCACAAGTAAACAGGTATATAATTCATCAATGCATGCATTCCCTGGGAATACAACCCATGACCTTGTTGTTGCTAGCACCATGCTCTACTGTTTAAATACACTCTAGATAAGGAGGAATATTCAGGAAATATGCAGTAGCAATCTCAAATTTGAGACGAAATCTCAAAATATTCTTGTAGCTCAAACAGTCTTGCATGGCACTAGCAATGCCAAGGTCATGGGTTCAATACCCAGGGAATGTATGAGCTGATGCATTGGTCCTGAGGAAAATGGGCTTTTGATTTTGTTCTTTTGATCATATAATAGACAGTGTGTCAGAAATTCGGGCATCCTATTTGACTCCAGTTTAAAGTTTGACAAACAGATTTTAGCTGTTGTGAAGTCGTGTTTTTGCCAACTTCGCCTTCTCAGTAAAGTTAAGCCCTTTTTATACAGGAGAAATCTTGACACAGCTATCCATGCCTTTGTAACATCTCAGCTTGATTATTGAAACTCGCTGTACTATGGTCTTACTCAGGCTTCCATTTCTCATTTTCAGTTGGTTCAAAACGCAGCCGCTAGACTGCTTGAAAGGAAGTAAAAATATGACAATATAACTCCTATTTTAATGTCCCTTCACTGGCTCCCTGTCAAGTACAGGATTGATTTTAAAATCTTATTATTTGTCTATAAATCCCTCAATAACCTGGCATGTCAATACTTAACTGATTTATTGCTTCTGCAATAAAGAGATCTTGTGACCTTGGCGTACTCATAGTTCCTAAAGTTAAACTTAAAAATTGTGGTGTTAGACTGAAGCTTTGGAATAGTTATACCTACCTTTATCAGGCATGCCCCATCTATTAGTACTTTTAAATCTTATCTTAAGACAGATTTATTTACCCTGGCTTTTAACAGTCCTTAGCATGTTATCTTGTTATATTCTGTTGAATTCTTATTGCTTGTATTTGTTTGTCTGTTTATTTTTCTTTTATCCTTTTATTTAATTAATTGTGTTTCTTTTATTCTTTGTAAAGGACTTTGGTCAACCTAGGTTGTGTTTAAATGGGCTCTACACTTATTTGATTGACTAATACTTCATGTACACTTTGGATGCAATGTAAGTTGCTTTGGTGTCTGCCAAATGCATAAATATAAATGTACTGTGGCTAACAGTCTGAGGCTAGTTTCAGAGAAAGGGTTTAGGTTAAGCCAGGATTAGGCCTTGGTTAAATTAGGACAAGCTCAAACACGCATTTTAGTATAGGACAATGCTTAAGCCTTGTCTGTGAAATCAGAAATGAGTGTTCAAAGTACTTCATCTACAGTCATCTACAGTATCTAACCTCAGGCTTCAGCAATATTAGCTAAAAAAAAAAAAAAAAAAAAAAAAATTTGCACAGTCCAAAGGAGAGAAAAAAATAGCCTGTTAAATTATTACTTGACATTTATCAGCGATATTCACCAATAAAATGCATGGCTTGCTCCAGTATCAGCATTATTTTACTGCTTAAAACTGTCATTTCTATGCTGCTAAAATCACCAAATGGTGCAAAAAATGACTATAGTAAAACACAATATTTTTTAAAAAGCTGAAAGGTAAAGTGAGATGAATGAAAATGTAAATGTAACCTGGATGAGGAAAGTGGAAGATCAATGATTCACGGTCATGCCGTCGGGACCAGCTCACCCAAGAAAGCCTCCATCATTAGGATCTAAGCAAAATGTTCCCAACCAGGTCACTAAAATAAGAAAACCTGCAGAAAAGAAAAAGAAAACAAGGAAAGGCAGATCAATGAATTGATCACTTGATTGACAGCTAGTTTCCTAGTCATAAGATCAAGTAGCAGCAGTTAACAGAATTAGAAAAATAATGACTGTTTTCAAACAGGTTTCTCTGTCAGTGGTCAGTCATACAAACAAGCCCACCCCCAAATCCACATCATCGGTTGAGCTTGTTCTAATAGATCCACGTTGTTTACACTTCAGCAAAGTCCTATAACCTCCAAATGGCTTACTTTTAATATACAGAGACAATTAGACTACCCTTCAAAAGTTTAGGGTCAGTAAGATTTTTTTTAAGAAATGTTTCATTAGAGTCAAATCAACATATTAGAGTGAAGGTTCATGTGACACTGAAAACTGGAGTACTGACTGCTGAAAATTCAGCTTTGCCAACACAGGAATAAACTAGGATACATTTTAAAATATATTCAAACAGAAAACAGTCATTTTAAATTGTAAATTTTTTACAATATTATAATAACATAAAATTTCACAATATTATTGTTTTACCGTTTTTCTGATAAATGCAACCTTGTTAAGCATACAAGGCTTATTAAAAACACACACACACACACACACACACACATATATATATATATATATATATATATATATATGTATCCTTTTTTCTTGATGAAGCAGAGTAACACAACTCAAAATACCACTCATTTAGTTGGTTTATGAGGAGACAGAATTAGTGACCTAACTGTATTTCCCATCTCTTTCTGAGGCAGCACTGGAATGATAAACACATTAAGCATAGATTAATCTAATGCTCATCCTTTGCTAATAATTCTGTTGCATTAGTGCTAAAACACTTGCTGTCTTTGGAATTAAAAAAGCGAGCAAGAAATATGAAAATCCCAGCAAGTCCATTTTATTCTGACTAAAATTATTGCACATCACATCAAAATGCACAACACGTTATAATTATGAATTTTGAACCTAGAAGACAGCACAAGCAAAGGTGTAGTCCAGAACCGCAGTGGACCCAAGAACAAACACAAGCTCAAACCAGTTCATCAGGGAACACTTCTGAGACCATATTTACTATGTGCAGAACTCTAAGCTACTTACTACTTTTGTTTACACAGAGAAAAAACATGAAAGGAGATAATGGAAATACCTCAAAGGCATGAAAGGGGCATGGCCATTGTCTTTGATTTGGGTATTGGGGATGGAAAATTAATTGTTACACTTCACCAGAGCAATAAACTGAACTCTCAAAGATAAAAGCTGAAGGTTTGTGGGGCTATTAATGTAAATATTAAAACCCCAGTTCTGTGACCCTGATAAAAACAGACAGAAAAGGCAGTGATACTCTTTTTGATGCTGAACAAATAAAGATTGAGAACAGAGTTGTAAAATATACTGTAATTGCACATCCCCTGGCTCAGACAAACTCATTAAAAACACAATAAACAAATGTAAAAAAAAAAAAAATACCCATTTAATCAAGGACAACTTTGTCACAGATGTATTATTCATCATTCACCAAGACAGAGAGGGAAAGAAATGCTTAAAAATATTAATAAAGAACATAGCAGCATAGTGTCAAGCTCAAAAATAATCTGCATATCTTTTGAAAAGTCACACACAATGCAGTGTTGTTTTGAACAGTAATGAGAGCCAACTCTCAATCTACTTTCAGGCTGATTTAGAATTAGTCTTAATTAAAAAAAATAAATAAATAAATAAAAAAGTCAATTAAATCTGTGATATTATTTGGAACAGGCTTGCTATAAAACGTCAGTCAGTTTGGTACACATAGAACACAGTTATTTTTCCCTCTAAAAAAATAGATAAAAAGTAACAAAGAACTATTATTAACTGAGTTTGACAAAGAAACACAGCAAGTGAACAACTGTACTGAAGAAAAACATTATTTCAGAAGGCGTATATATTAAATAAATGATTCAAAAAAGTTTTCAAATAGAGCTGTTGTTATGTAATCCAGTTAATGAAATTGTGTTGTGTATCTGTCTAAAACTTCCATCTCATGAAATCTTTCCATTTCGGAGGTGACCCCGTAACCATGCGGGACTGATGAAAACATTTATTGCTTTCTGAATCTGAGCTCTGCCTCTCAAGTCTCACAAAGCTTATCATATAGTACACAAATCCACAGAGAGATAATTAAAATATCTTCACAAGGAGGCGGCAGCCCTCACCTGACCCTGTCAAGAGCTGCATATCAATGCTTTTGACGTCTGTTCTCCCCCGTGCACAGATGCCATTCAACTTGGGGGATCTGCACAGTTGTAATGAGGCTGTCTGCAAAAAAAAAAAAAAAAATCTTAGAATCATTTACTTACATTTAAGGCAGACAGGTTAAGAGTCAACAGCGTGATTCACGCTTGCAAGTAACTTTAAAAATTCATAAAGATGGCTTTTGAGATTACATGTTGTGAAAACATCAAATACAGAGGCTTCTGGGAGAGCGGACCCACTGGCAAATCATTTGGCCCCAGGTCAAATATTGTGTGTATACATACAGTAGTAAGTAGCCAACTAAAATGTCTATTACCACCACGTGTACTGTAATATTTCTTTAAGACATCAAACCTGGACAGAAAGATCCAAAGGACACAAATAGAATCATTTACAGTGGATTGTGTTTGTTTCCGAAGGCACTCAGCTTCCCATCAAGAAAATGTGCTTTTCTAACGTGACAAAATGGCCCAATGAAGAATCCATAATTGTAGCCTGCTGCCATAATAATGTCCTATAAGCAGTTTCAGGTATAGCTTGCAAGCTGTAGTGAGAAAGTCACTAAGCAAAAGCCTTCGAGCCCTGCTTGATTAGGCATCGTTCCACTCCGTAATGCCTTTTAATGGAGTTTTTACATGGCTGTTCTGCATGCATATCAGAGGCGGCTATAAGACGGGAGTTACTTTAATGGCTCATCAGACCCACTCTGAGCCCCACTTGACCTGAGGAGCTACTGTGTATTAAAAGTAATTTGGTTTAATGATGCAAGAGGAGTTGTCTTATTGGATTCCTTTCATCTGTCAAACCTGTGGTTTTGATGATATTGCATCTCTTTTACCACTGTATGGCTCTCGAACTTCAAAAGCCTTTCAAAGTCGCCTGGCGTTAGTGAGTGCTTTTGTGATGATCAGATACGCAGCAATGTTACAGACAAAAAAGTTATAATCTTCAAGGGCAGGAATCTAAATTAAAAAGAGAAACACAGGAACGAAAAGTGCTGTGAATGAAATAGACAATACCCATCGTTAAACAGATCATCAGTATGAGAACTAATATAAATCAGCAGGTTATGCCTTTGTTAATTAAGATATGCAGCAGGTATAAAAGAACACCTAATTCAGTCATTGGAGTGTTAGGAAGCGGTGGTGTGCCACCTAATCTTGAGGGCCCCCTGTGAACCAGGGTTAGGCAAAATTCACAATTGAAGAATTAGCTCTCTTTCAATTCATGAGTGTAAATATGAATTATATTTGTCACACCTCACAGGAAACTGAATAGAAATGAATCTATTTATCTATCTATCTATCTATCTATCTATCTATCTATCTATCTATCTATCTATCTATCTATCTATCTATCTATCTATCTATCTATCTATCTATCTATATTTATCCTTTTCTCTTTATATACCCATGTATATCTATATCCATCCATCTATGGTTCCATCTAAGTCTGTAAACAAAGTTTTTCAAATTTATTTTCAAACTTTCTGGAACTGAATTGGAATTTAAAAGGCATTTTCAGTTATATTGTGAATGTCACAAAAACCCTGTTGTGAAACCATAAAATGGGCCCTCAAGTGGTGACTTCATGCACAAACATTTAAAACTGGGGGGGAAAAGTATCACAAATGGAAGCAGACAGTTAAGATTTTTTGTTTTTGGCTAATATCTTCCACTCATCTTTTTAGGTTCCTGCTACTGTATAAAGTATAAATCTGGTGGGTTTTAGTCAGTACTAATCAGACAATTGAACTGTAATGTACATAAGTCTGAAGACACAGATTCTAGAATGAAACTTCTTTTGCACCACAGGAAAGCCATTTACCTAGCAAAAAGCACTCCTACAGCATCTTTACAATGTGAAGCTAATCAATATTCGACTATGAGATTACTGTTGGACGTGATTGAGAATTTGTGTAAATACATTTAGTCCGCCTCTGTGTGACATAAAAAAGTCTGTGTAAACACACAGCATATTTGCTGCTTAGGTGCAGCTTCAATGCAGAGTACCGTAGAAATCGCTCTAGACAGGCCAATTTAACCGTAACATAATTGGCTCATAACGCCGTGAGGGGGTGCTCCATACGTCAGGGTTTGGCAGCAATGAAACAACCACTAAAAAAGGACGAAGATCATCATGAGAGGGTGCACTCTATTGCCCCTGTGTAGATAATGACAAATTGCTACAAACAAGTCTTCAGAAGTTCAGAACAGAATTCATTGTCAAGGTATTGTACAAACAGATAAAGTCAGAATTTAAAGAGCCAAGTGGGTATATGAAAACAACTTCAGGATCAAGCATTGCCACGCTGTCTGAGTGAGATGGGAGATACCGTATCAGTTCATCAGATCCATTAAATAGTGCAGAGGAATAAGCCAAATTTGATCTTTATCTTAAGCGGATCTTTAGCGTGACGATAATATGGAAATTTCCCTTGGCAAAGACAAAAAGAGAGAGTAAGAATGTCACCTTCATGGTAACATGTGCTCAGATATTTGCCTCTGGAAGAAAAGAACAGTCTTGCTCCTCTGATCCACAGGAAACTTAAGAGACATTAGGGCGAAAGGAGGGGTTCAGACCTCCCGACACTGTAGTCAGTGCTGATTTAGAAGATCTATTAGGACCTGACAGGCATGTAACTGCAAGTGCAGTCATTAATTTTCATTTAGTCCCCTGAATATACCCTCTCTGTTCATTTAATGATGAGAAACGATCCACTTTTTCAAGGATTCTGGTTAATTTGGTTGATTTAATATTGATATATTGTCACCATGGGCCACCCCCATGCCTTTGTGGGCACAAAGTCTATTTCCAATAGTTCTCTACCGGATACATACAAAAGACCGCTTGAAAACAGATACTGAATTAATTCAATTACACAATTTCAAACGGACTGTCATTAGTCAAATGAAGATGTTTGTGTTGTAATCTCTCCCTCCGCCTTTATGTTCTGCCATTTTGGAGCATTTGCAGTTTGCGGTAGTCCTCCAGTGAGACTTTATCTAATTCCCCGTGTTTGCGTACCAAAACGCAAATCCTTGACTATATTTTATTGATTTGCTTTGAAGGCCATACATCGTGGCGAAAAATAACTAATGGGCACATCAGCATAAACTAATGCAGTTATGCTCATTCTAGTGAGAATAATTACAGATTCTGTCATCTCTTGCCAAAGGCACTGTTCAGTGCAACCAAGCTAGCCTCCCTGTGGAGCCCCCCACATATGCACATGGGCGGTTCTAGACCACAGTAACTTGGGGGGGGGGGGGGGGGGGGGGGGGGGCACTTGTGCTTTTAGGGGGCAGAATTTTCAAATTAATCTTAACCTACTTTAAGTATTATTCTCTCATGCTTGTCATGTGACACACAGCAGCCACAATACCACTGTATAACTGATATAGGCTTATGTCCCTACTAAAAAAAAACAAAACAATAAAAACCATCACAGAAAATTTTAATGGTTTCCACTACAAATACCATTACAAACATTAAAAACCATCAACTTTTAACAATTAAAAAATGGTTTTCTGTAGTGTGTTTTGGGACATATTCCATTAGCATTTATTGGTTTTAACAAGCTGCCAATAGAAGGCAACCAATTACCAGCAGAGACCAACAGGAACCATTACAGTTTCCGGTAAAACCAATACAAGTCCCATTATAACCAGTAGAACCATTACTAATTTTGTAATGGCGTCCATTGTTTTGTTTTTTTGTTTTGTTTTGTTTTTTTTCAGCAGGGGTTTTTATTTATTTATTTATTTATTTATTCGCTATATCCCTAAAATATATCATGAAATATCTCGATTCTCAAATATGTGTAAGTTGATTGCATTTTGCACCTTTATAGATTATGTTCTTTGGTCTATTCTGGGCGATAGGCAAAGCAATTTAGCCTAATTCTGTAATCTGTTAACTACGCATAAAAGCCCATCTTTTTACTCAAGTACCAGATATGGGTGTCATGTCATAAAATACTTTTAATACGACTGACTTTGTATTTAATGTGAATTTAACTACTGAATTGTACTAATTAGCCTATAATACTTTCAGTGTACAAAAAGAGAGCAAAGAAAATTTACATTATAAAAGAACATTTTCACTTCAGTCCAGCAAGATTAATATCTTACTTACATTCGTACATCTTCACTTTATTGTTTCTGATGAGAGAATTAGAGAATTCAGTCAGCCAGCGCGTGACGAAACAGCTGTTTCAGCTATGACTCATCTGAACGCCTCTGATTGGTCCTTGCATTCATAAGCTCAACGAAATCGTATGTGATTGGTTATAATGCTCAGTGCTTTAAAAACGTGTGTCTCTGGTTCTGTACCAGCCAGCGAAGACAGATTTAAATTTAGCAGCTGGTGATGTTTTTCTTTTAGTTTACAGGACAAACTGCGCATTTCACCCAAAATTGTTTGCTGTTTGCTGATTCCAAATTTAGGGGGGCCAAAACGGGGATAATCACAATCATGTTTGTGATTTTTTTTTTTTCATGTAAGCTATAGCTTCTCATTATTTTATGACATCAATTACTGCTTATTTAATCAGAAACACTGTCTAAATGTTATTTGTGTAGGCTATTTTACTTTTAATTTAATTGGAAGTAGGCCAACAGCGCCACCTACAGATTAAAACTCCTTACTGAGCGGGCATTAGGACCTTGGGGAGGCTGTCACTGCTGCCGCTGCACGTGCTATTACTGTTTACTCTATCACACACCGAACTCGTCATTCTGACTGTGCTTTCACAGATTAAATGCAGAGATCCAAAAGAGTGAGCCTAATCACCATTCAGACAAAACTTTGCTTCAAGAATGAGCCACATGAAGTGATCTAATCACTAGCACACCCGGCATGACATATCTGCATAATTTTTCATATTGGGTCGATGCAGGCCCGGTTCTACGGGGGTGCTTGAGGGTGCTATGCACCCTCAAACGAAACAAAAGCACCCTCAGTTAAAGCTGTAATAATGGCATTTTATTGCAGATTTGGCAAACTATCCAGCGCGTTATGGTTTGCGGTCTGGAGATCGGTTTCTATTTCAACATGTTTTTGCAGCGTCGAGCATTGTATCCAATCACAGACATATATGTTAATTTCTTGAACCTAACAGCAAATCAGAGGCGTTTAAGATAGAATCCATTTATCGCTTAAATTAACGGAACAGAGTTTTTGTTCAGGTTCCTACGAATAGTCTCATTAAGTGTAGACGCGATGTAAATAAGAGATTCAATGTGCAGTGTAGAGAACTTCATTAATTATAACATAAGTTTGTGAGATCGGGATGAACTAAGGTGAATGACAGCCTTTTAGTGATTAGAAAGGGAGTCCATGGGCGTCGCTAGGCCATTTTTAGGGGGGCTATAGTCCCCCTAAAATGACTACTCCGCCCCCCTAAATTTTGCGATTAGCTCCACAAACTACGAATTCGTGATCGCCTCAGTCCCCTTTAAATTTCATATGAAAACGGCGACAGACTTCGATCGGCTCCTCCAGTCTATCAGCGCGTTCTTCAGTCCGCAGGCCGCGGTTGCGCAAAGCGAGAAACAGAGGACAAGGTGTGTTTATCGATATTGTTATAATATCTGCATCTGCTCAGCTCTTTGTCATAAATACAGGTTATAAAATATCATGGGGGAGCAATCGGTTCCCAATCTACAGTAGCCTAAATTTTCGCTGCGTTCACCCACAGCTGTTTCCTCCAGTGAATATGAAGCACATATGAACGTATACTTTATAAAATGATCATGTGTCCATTTTCATTTGAAAATTTAACATTCGGTTCCAGTGCATGCATGTGGCAATTAAAGAGGTTTGCATACTTGAGCTAAGGAAAGAGGGTTGTAGCCTACTAGAAGTTCAAACAGTAAAATTTTGTGTGTGTACAGTAAACAAGTGTGTGTGAGATATATATATACATTGTAATTCCACACTGCTGCTTCCTCAAATCTATTCCACTTGGCTCATTCAAAGTCCATATAACTCTATTCTGTGTTCTCACTGTGCACTCCCGCGACACAGCATCTTAGCGTATCTGCTGCTCAGATACAGCTAACCTTACCCGGTACTTTATTAGAACTTTTCGATTATTTCCTTCAGTTTTGTTTTAATTGAAAACAAATGCTTTTCCGATGTTGGGTGTATGCCCACTTTTATTTTGCTTCCGACGCCCATATATATATGAGTAGTGCAAGTGATATATGTATATATACCCTCATTGGGGGCAATAACAAAAATGCAAATAAACAGTAGTTTAATCAAGAGCGACGAGTGATTCCGTCTTTTCTTTTAATGTTTGATTAACATTGAAACAGATCTATATTAAGACCTAATGCACGGATCCAGTATAATGTTACACATCAGAATTTCCCCCAACCATTAACTAAACGTTCATGTAAGACAACATTATGTTTGTGTGAATCTTGCCAAGGCATATTTCGCAATAATATACTTTATAGGGGGATCGTGCGCTCTCGGAAAGGCACGTCTTATGTACGCGCCTTCAGAATGTCAGTCAGATCCTTTTGTTTTCATCAGCATGGGTTTAAAAATCACTTTTCAGCTAATTAGCTACCTGATGCTAACTTGAGGTAATTTTTAAATATAAAATCCAAATATTTTTATTCAACCAACCAGCTAGAATACAGTTGATGGAAAAACAAAGGATTTGATGTTCAGAACAGAATAACTACAGTAATATCCCATTGCCCCCTGGGGGCGTTTTACCCCACTGACTATGTTTGAGACAAAAATGATGTCATTCTGAGAATATAATTACATTTTCTTAAATAACACGTACTCCCTATCTATAGGCCCTACTGTTCTCATATCATATATAACTGTGATGTTTTACAAAACAACAAGCTTTAAAACGCCTTTTTTTTTTTTTTTTTTTTTTTTTACTGTTGAAAATTAGATCATTTGCTGTGAAATCAGTTTTCTCTCAGGTACATCACCAGTGTAAGCTTCATGGTGAAAACATCTACATCACTCTTGTCAACGTAGTCCATAGTTACAATAAAAATTTATCTTGATTTTATCTTGTGGTTATTTTGGGAAAAATAGTAGGGGGGCATTTTCCCCCACTGTACCCTAATATATTATTTTCTATAATACTGTAATGCTTTCACCCCTGTTTAATGTATTTTACCATATTTTAAATAAATGCAAAACACTGAATATTTTTTCCCCACAGAAAAATTACAAATGTGTTTGCACTGAAAAGATAAGATTTGAATATATTTTCATTGTATTACTTCAGTTATATATATTTTTTTCCAACATCAAAATGATACCTATGTTCCCTGTAAGTTTTTTGTTACAGTTGGATTCAAAGGTATTAAGATATGAATCTGTTTTTATTATTATTATTTTAATAAAATTGTTTTCAATTCACTTATCTTTTGAGGCTGGTTTTTTGTCACCTATGGTATCGATTTAGTATCAATACCGAGGTATTACATTCTGGTATCGTATGGAAGCCAAAATTATGGTATCGAGCCATTAATAATAAAAATAATGTTTTTTTCATATAATGCCTTTCTACTAAATCAAGGACGCTTTATAAAAATAGAAAAATACAACAAAGTAGGTGGGAACAAATGAAAGTAATATAATTTGACAATACACTAGAAAAAAATTAAAAGTATATATATATAGCAATAAAGTATGCTAGAACTAAAAAATAAATAAATAATACAGCAATACACACAAAATTGTAGAAAAATCAACTCAAATCACTTACTGAAGAATTTAGACTTAAAGTCAGAGATATTGGATATTCTTAGGAAGAAAATTCAATAATTTGGAGGTTGCAACACTGAATGACCTGCCAGTTTAAAGTGGGGTACAGTAAGAGAACTACACTGGAGGACCTAGGCGAGTGAAGTGGGGAGTAGGGGTGAAGGAGATCAGAGATATTGTGGAGCAAAGCGATGGAAAGCTTTGAAAGTGATAAGGAGGATTTTATATTGCATACGATATGTAACAGGCAGCCAGTAGACTGCAGAGGACAAGGATGATATGAGAAGACCTTTTTTGAAAAGGTGAGGACCCTTGCAGCAGAATTTTGAATGTACTGGAGCTTATTCAGTAAATTATTAGGAAGACCAAAAAAAGAACATTATTTACTGCAAGACTTTATGAGATGAATGCATGAACCAAGGTTTCAGCATCAGTGGAGCTATAAGCATAGGACGCAGTCTGGCAATGTTGTGGAGATGAAGAAAGGACAGTTTGGTCAGAGAAGAAATATGTGAAGTGAAGGAAAGTGTGGAATTGAAGATGACTCCTAAATTGTGTACAGTAAGAGCAGTTTCGACCAGTACACCATCAACATCCAGTCACAGATCACTGTAGGTTCTGATATTTATATTGATAAATATAAAATTTCACTATTTATAAACCAATTTCTATGACTTCTAGGTCCGAAAATGTCTCTCTAAAATGTGTATCTATCTAAAATGCCTTATCTAGGTACAATCCACAATCTGTGGGACCTGATTAATAGAGATTTCCGCTGGTCAAATAAATTAATTATGACTGACGGAGAGATTGCTGGGGGAAAAAGTGCACCACAAATAACAACTATATCATTATATACAGCATATATCTATTTTTTTTCCATTAGGCCCTGCACTTACTGCCCCAGTAGTCTGTAATCTTGCTGCTTGTCTCAACCAGAGTAAAAAAGACATTTTAGAAGCTCTTTGCAGCACAGTGGTAAGTAAATAGTAGTGGTGGGTGACGAGCAGTGGTCAGCAGACGAACTAGAAGTCAAGCAAGTCACTACAGTAGAAATGACAGAAATGAACATGTCATTCTTCCAGTCACAATATACATCACCCTATTCCTTATGCATCTGAATTAAATCCAGCTCACATTTGTTCATTACCATTCAAAATGTAGATCTACATCAGTCTAAAAAAGAAATTCATCACTGTGGAAGTAAAAGCAGCTCTCATTTCATAAACACAGCTGATTCACACAGATGTAGGTCAAACCATAATACTGACTGTATAATAAATTGTGCTCTTAAATGCCAACTCCCCTTTGTTTATAGTGCACTAAGACAAAAAAAAAAAAAAATTCCTTCAGCGCACCATCAAATTGTCCACAGAGGGGCTCACATCTGCCTTTCCACATCTGAAGAGCGCTAGCATGTATGCTAGCAGCTATCCTCTAAACAGCAGGGGCTGGAATAGCACAACCCAGGGCTAGCGTCATAAACTGAAGCACAGATGTGTTCATCCTAGAGAACCCCAGCATTGTGATGACTCCACACTTTCATGCAGTCAGTGGGTATAGGCACCCTATCAATGTCAGATGAAGCTAATACATTCACTGTAATATTTTAAAAGGCTTGATAAGTCGCACAACTTAATGCAATGCTTGATTTCGCTGCCAAGCAGCCAAGGTTTATCCACACCGCAGATGTGGTTTCGCTGGCGGACTTAATAGCTTTAAGTGGCTTGGTATTATTCCCATTCAATGTGCTGACTAAGCCACAGGCAGAATTCCTCAAATGTTCCAGGATCCCCCCTGAAGCAAAGCTTCTAATGTAATTAAAGGGTAAAAGCTTTTGAAAACAAATTCTACTCTGTCATGATTAAGAGTTGGCAAACCTGTTTACATTGAAATATCGTCTATCTTTAAAGGCAGTGGAGAGACAAAACACTCCCATTAACTCATCCTTAACCAAACGGTCTATGTTTTCCATTTGAGGAGCACTGCATGGCTGTCTAGGGAAAACGGAGCTAACAATCTCTCCATGACATCACCGAAAGCTACAGCAGACCTCACTCATACAACCTCTCCTCAGAGACGACTTAAGCTCGCAGATCAATTGAAATAATGAATATGTATTTGCAGCAGATCAGTCACTGCCACTTGTACAGCTTGAATGAGAAAATTTAAAGTTGGTGGTGGGGGTGAAGGGTGGGGAACAAACAGGCGAAAATGGCTTACTTGGATAGCGTTCAAATAATGTTACTGGGGATACTAGAGGAAGATACAGAGACTGGTTTTTGGCAGCGGTGGCTGTTACAAAATCCCTTCTAAGTCTAATCACCTGAATAAATGAGATGGATATTGATTTGTTTATATTAGCATTTTGAGTCTCGTAGGGTCATTGATTTGGCGGACAGAAAAAGGTTCTGAGGTCAGTTTCAATGAGCATATGGAAGTCGCTTGGTTATTCAGTGTTTATAACGCTCCAAAACAATACTCTGAGGACTTTATCGGGACTTCAAACATATGCTCCACTGGGCCTTTAGTTCAAGTAAAATATGAAACAATTAGCTTGGATTTTGACAACACAACAGATCCAGCCACTTACTGTAATGACTTCCAAGAGTGAAGCTATTTTAGCGTGAGTAGTGCAAGTGATTTTTGGGATTCTGACCAAGAGGAATACAATATACTGTATTGTCATAAAACTTTCAATACAGCATTTACATAAACAGCTGATGAACACTTGATGGTTATAAAATGTGAGTCTGAAGTTCTGTTCCAAAGCCTAGAGAGCTGCCTCACTACCTTCTTTGGTCAAGGAGCACTATCATTCCGGAGTTTGAGGTTAATAAGGTAAGATGTTCATTTTTATTAACTCGATTACAGACATCCCAGCAGGCACAAAACAGGCACACAACGTCATAAGACGTTGATATTTGGTTAAATTTTGGTTGCGACGTCGGGTGACCAAAATTCAATGTAAATTCAAAGTCTAATGTCAATGTTAAATTGATGTCCAATACTGACGTCAGCTGACGTTGAGATTTTGTTGTTTTTAGGTTGTGCAACCAAAATCCAACGTTAAGTCAACGTCAAATTGACGTCAAATATTGACATCAAACCGATTTTCATTTTCAACCAAAATGCAACGTCTGTCCGACGTCATGTCCAACGTCAACCTGACGTTACATAGACGTCTGGTGCCTGCTGGGATCTATGTGACAAAAGTACAAATATTTCTATTTCAAATTAATCCTATTCTTTTAAACTTGCTATTCATTAAAGAATTTTGAAAAAATATGATGACCGTTTTCAACATTGATAATAATAATAAATGTTTCTTGAGCACCAAATCAGCATATCAGAATGATTTCTGAAGGATCATGGCTGCTGAACATTCTGCTTTGCCATCAATAAATGCCAGGAATAAATGACATTTTACAATATAAATTTAAATGGAAAACAGGTATTTTTACATTGTAATAATATTTCACAATATTACTGTTTTTACTGTATTTTTATCAAATAAATGCACACTTGATGGTAGTGTAGTTAGAAACTCCATATGCCGCACAAACAGTGCTCCTCACATGCCTCCTCACCACTGTTGGACTTAATACTGGTTATGTATTAAGTATAAGTCATGTTATACTATAATGGATGAATATTCATGGTACACACAAATTGTGAAATGTTTTAGAAAAAAAAAATGTATTTTAAACTTTTTTGTTCCTCGGTGAATTAATTATAAAGAGTTACAATTGATATTTCTCTTGACTTGTCTGCAATCTTGATTTTATTTTTTCACTGAGCTAGTTGCAAAGTATCCTGCAACTACCTTCTCTAAGACTCATGTGATATTTCCTTAGAATTTGGAAAAAAAGAAAAAATGCAGCATAGTTAAGTTATTTTTTGGAATAGCATTCGTGTCATGTATCATGCCGCTGCAAGATTAATCTTTAATGAACCGAAAAGAACGCACGTCACACCTCTGTTCATCAATTTGCACTGGCTACCAATAGCTGCTCGCATAAAATTCAAGGCATTAATGTTTGCCCACAAAACCATCTCTGGCTCTGCACCCCTTTACCTAAATTCAGTACTTCAGACCTGTGTGCCCTCGAGAAGCTTGCGTTATGCAAGTGAACGACGCATTATTGTGCCTTCCCAAAGAGGCACAAAATCACTTTCACAGACTTTCATTATCTGTTCCCATCTGGTGGAATGACCTGCCCAACTCAATCCAAGCAGCTGAATCCTTAGCCATCTTCAAGAAACGGCTAAAAACACATCTCTTCCGTCTTTATTTGACCCTCTAACTCTAGCACTATCTATTCTAATTCTATTGTATCTATCTGTCTTCTTTTTATTAAAAAAAAAAAAAAAAAAAACACACACACACACACACACACACACACACACACACACACATGACCCTCTATCAATTGCATATTTATTCCCTAACTGCTAGCTTTTCTTGAAAAACTAACACTAGCTTTCTTTTTTTCTATTCTATCTACTTGTCGCTTTGGATAAAAGCATCTGCTAAATGACTAAATGTAATGTAATATAATGTGTCAACACATGAGCACAACTTTGATGCACTAACTTGCTGATCCTGTAAGAAGTTCACTAGGTTTTGGAATGTATGGAAAGTATATTGTCCTGTTACCCAGCTACCCAAATAAATGAACAGTAGGTGAAAACCAATCGGATGGTTCTCTCAATAAATGATAAGCAGTAGGAAACATAAACTGGGTTGAGAAAGTGGATTTTCTCTATTCTTTCTCGAGGCTGAGTGAAAACTCATTCCTGAAATCCTTCAGGGACA
Organism: Spinibarbus caldwelli; assembly: GCA_039654775.1. Taxonomy (NCBI): domain Eukaryota; kingdom Metazoa; phylum Chordata; class Actinopteri; order Cypriniformes; family Cyprinidae; genus Spinibarbus; species Spinibarbus caldwelli. The sequence continues at coordinate 33,145,404 of CM077233.1, read as the reverse complement.
TTTCGAGCATGAGATATGCAATATCAATAGCCCTCATCTCTTAACTGAGAGCAATAAACCTCTTCCCATTATTGCTGTGTCAGCAAAAAAATCCAAGGAGAGACTCATTATGAAGTATTTATATGTATGACATTATTATTATTTCATTCATGGCATTAATATCCTTTGTGATTTCCCCAGCAGCTGGCTTTTTCCAGATAACCAGCCAAAATCGCAGCAATAATATCTCACAACTGGCTGAATCAAGACATTTTTGCACATAAAATTGTTCCATAAATGAAATTAAAACTTGCCAGGGGTTTGTAGATGAAGAATCTCTCCTAGCACATTTCTCAAAACAAGTAAAAGGTGACAAAATGAATGACATACGAAACTCTGATTCAGGCTCACAGTAATGTCTTCTCGCACGCAAAATAGCACACAAAAACACATCTGGGGACACACACCTAACACAGCTCATCCTGGTAATGAACCAAATCAGAGAGAGGAGGAGGTTACTAATTAAGCTGCAGAATTGTTCTCTAGAGACGCTCACATTAATTAAACTAACATGACATCAAAATCTGCATCTCTCATATATCATAGAAAAGCATGCATTAACACTTATATATCAAAATATAATCATGTTAAAGCTTTTAATAGTTAGAATAGTTTTGTATGTTAAAGTGACAAAAGGTTGACTGAAAGCGACAAGAACCATTCAGACATTCATTAGCAATCACACAATACAAAAGGTCAACAAAAGGTCAATTCATTAAGATTGAGCCATTTGTGCACAATCTTGATTTGAGAGCTCTCAAAAAAGAATGTCATTAACATTATCCCACACTGTAATGGGTTCAAAACCCAATTAGAGACATCACTAATGCAAGCATCGGGATTCCAGTCAAAATGAATCATCTTCTTAACCAGGTAAGCACTGAGAACAAGTACAGTGAAGTACTATGAAAGACCATTTCCACCACATAAGAAAAAAAAATCATGGTTATATAAATTATAATTACAACCATGGCCGTAGCCAGGCTTTGAAAATTAGTGAGGACTTCTTCATGGCTAATGTTTGCATAGGCTATTTCATTTCATTCTGTAACCTACTTGTTCTACAGATCTGTGTACTGTAGTGTTAAATCAATGCTACTGTTTTTGGCAGCGTTGATAACGTTTCTGAAAGATAATATTATGAATTTTTTTTTTTTTTTTTTTTTGCGTTTCCCTTACCGAATGTCGTATCCTCTCAGCAATAACATGTCAGTTATTGGGACCCACCTACCCACCCACTCACTTTTATTTTGCTTCCGACACCCATGGTCGCAATACTGCCATTTTCACAACCGCTAGTTTTGATAAATTTATCCAGCGATCCTCACAGTGACTTCTGAAATTTTTCTTTATTTTTAATTATTTTCCTTTTTTCACTCTTCTCTTATTTTTCTTCTTGCTCTCGCGCAGCGCCCAACATTTTTTTTTCTCTTCCTCGCAGACGTGCACAAGTGGAGCGAGCTGCAGAATGTAACATTGAAATTCGAAAAATTATCATTTTCAGATTTAAAATATATATATATATATATATATATATATATATATATGGCCTTGATTATATAATTGAGAGAGAGAGAGAGAGAGAGAGAGAGAGAGAGCAAGAATTGTATTTTATCCATCCTGGTGTTCTACATTTCATATATTTATATAACATATTCGACATTAAAGGGGTCCTATTATACTCTTTTACAAAGTCTTGATTTCGTTTTAGGGGTGTACTAGAACATTCTCTCATGCTTGGTGGATCGAAAAACGCATTATTTTTCACATAATTTACATTATTGCAATACCATTCTCCCCAGTCTGGCACAAACGGCTCGATTAGTTCCGGGTTTGATGAAGGCCCGCCTTCCGAAAAACAAAATGTGTTGTGATTGGTTAGCTGTCCCAGTGCGTTGTGATTGGCGAACAGCTAGGCAGAATGACTAAAAGCAAATTAATTCTCTGCTAGCGGGAGGCGCTGTTGGAGCGGGAGAGCTCGAGGTAACGCTGTACACAAAGCAGAGCTCAGCTCACAAACACTGCTTTATCAGATATTACATGCAAGATGAAATGAAAATGACATCCAAAATTTTCTGAAGACAGTCGGTTTCCATCAGAAATAAAGTGATATAAAAACACCCGCACTGGGTTTCGATTTTGAAGCGTGCATTCGAATTTCCAGAGGCCGGATTTATTTTAATGATATTCTAATCAAGTCAAGTCAAGTCAAGTCGAGCTTTATTGTCATTCTGCTACATGTGTGGACATATAGTGAAACGAAATGTCATGTCTCGCAGGACCACGGTGCTACATACTAGTTAAACCTAAGATAAACATACAACAATGCAAGTATAGGAAAAACAATAGAGCTATACAACAGTTAACCATCTGACTATACATATACTAAAAATACTATAACTGCTATACCTAGTTGACTACACATACACAAACTGAGACTGTACAAGAACTTTACATAAATACTGTACATGAAATTGTGCGAAAGAGATATATGTACATGAAATTGTGCAGAAAAATATATATTTTGTACATTAAATTATTGTGCAGAAGAGAGATTTTGTGGGAGACAGTACATAGTGCAAAAAGATTTTGTAGTGCAATGCTCAAGTAAACGTATTATTTTGTAGTGCAATGTTCAAGTAGACATATATTTTCTTAAGAGTCTTTGTGGCAGGGAGTGTTTATAGAAAGTGTCTAGTGCGCATATAGTGGTATGAGTGCGTTACTACAGGTGGTTTGTATAGGCCAATCACCTGTGTGTAGCACATTCAGAATTGCACTTAGTAAAATTGTCAACAGTTTTTAATGAGTTGGGGGGTGGGAGGGCTGAGGTGTTCATGGTTTCAGAGGGGGACAGGGGGATTGGAGTTAAGAGCTCTCACAGTCTGGAGAAAAAAGCTGTTGAGCAATCTGATAGAGCGAGCTCTGATGCTCCGGTACCTTCTACCTGATGGCAGGAGCTGGAAGAGGTTGTGAGAGGGGTGCGTGGGGTCCTTCACGATGCTGGTGGCCTTGTTGGAGCATCGTGAAAGGAAAATGTCCAGGATGGAGGGGAGAGTGGCACCGATGATCTTTGCGGCAGTGTTCACTGTCCGTTGTAGGGTCTTGCGGTCAGCAGCACTGCAGTTCCCATACCAGACAGTGATGCAGCTGGTCAGCACACACTCAATGGTGCCCCTCTAAAAAGTGGTGAGGATGGGTGGAGGGAGATTTGCCCTTTTCAGCCGGCGGAGAAAGTGGAGGCGCTGTTGTCCCTTCTTGTTGAGCGACGTGACATTGGTGGTCCAGGTTAGATCCTTTGTGATGTGCACCCCCAGGAATTTAGTGCTGCCGACTCTCTCCACGGTTGAGCCGTCGATGGTTAGCGAGGGGTGGTCGACAATGTTTCTCCTGAAGTCCATCACAACCTCTTTCATCTTACCCACATTGAGGGACAGGTTGTTAGCACCACACCATTCAGCCAGCTGTGCCACTTCCTCTCTGTAGTGCGTTTCATCGTTGTTGCTGATGAGGCCTACCACAGTTGTGTCATCAGCAAACTTGATGATGTGGTTGGAGCTGGACTTGGCAGTGCTGTCGTGGGTCAGCAGCGTGAAGAGCAGCGGGGCCAATTTGTCACAAATACAGGAAATCAACTTTTTAGTCCAAACGAGCCGTTCGTTGTAGTTCTTCAAAATGGATTTTCTAAAAGCTAAATATCTCCCTTTGGAGTGGACTTTGAGATTTGTAACTTTGTAGATCTTTTTTATGCCCAAACATACACACTACACACTGACTAAAATTCAAAAAGTGAAAAAGCATAATAGGACCCCTTTAAAAATACATAAAAAAAATAATAATAATAATAAATAATTTAATTAATAAATAAATAAAATAAAACAGAAAAACATACCTAATGCAGAAAAGCCGGCTCTTTTTTCAGAATTGCGTAGATGACCTCTTGTCTTTCTTTGACTATCTCTTCTCTTCTGATAATTTTTCAGTCAAATCGTTCTCTATGTGCAGTAAAGAAAGATCTGAGAATCTGTCCCATGCCACAGAAGATCGGAACCAGATTCTCCTCATAACTGAGAAACTTTCTGATCTATAGCCGAACCAATGGGCAGCGTGAGTGCAAACTGCGGTAGTCCGAAAAAGTTTGGATATTTGTCCTTCCGTAGCCCACTTCATCTTTAAGTTTCTCAAGAGTAATCGGCGATGCGATCGCACATTTCACAAGATCCATTTTAGCTGTCACAAGCCAAGGGTGAATCTTAAGACTTGTGTTACGAGAAGACAAGTCCAAAAACGCTTATAATAGCTGGATCTGGCAACACGGAGGCTGTGCCCGCGCCCTCACTCACGATTATCTCAAGCGTTCACTCCTCCAGTGTCTGGCAGCGATCATCTTCGTAATCATACCATGGACGCTAAACATTCTTGCAACTGTCTAAACTGAATTACACTTGTCGTGCAGACATTCATATGAGAAGTTTTAAACAGCAAATTAGTTATTCAGAGAACAAATTTTATTTTTGAACATGAAAAATTTACCGAGGTCCGGACGTCGGTGACCTCAGCTGGCTACAGGCCTGCTTACAACATAAATCGAAATTATGAGATTAAGAAGTTTGAATTTTGATTTTTTTTTTTTCACATAAAAAATGTATCTCATAATTTCGAACTTTTATCACTTAGCATCTCATTAAGACTTTTAATGTCTTGATTATTTACCAAGCATGATTTTATTTCTTACGTGGAAGAAAATACAGACCTGGAAGGAGACCAGTAACAGTGTGCTGCTCTCCACCAGGGACAAAATGCAAATGTTTTGACAAGCATGAATTTTAATCTACACACTTATTGGCACATTTATACAGTTACTGACATCTTTTAGGAGTTGAGTGACTCATCTCTTCCTCACACTTAAAGGGGCAGTCATGGCCTAATGGATAGAGAGTAGGACTTGTAACACGAAGGTTGCGGGTTTGAGTCTCAGGTCCGGTGGGGGGAGTGAATATCCAGCGCTTTCTCCACCCTCAATACCACAACTGAGGTGAGACCCTTGAGCAAGGCACTGAACCCCCAACTGCCCACTGCTCTAGGTGTGTGTTCACTACTGTGTGTGTGCACTTGGATGGGTTAAATGCAGAGCACAAATTCTGAGTATGGAACACCATACTTTGCCACACGTCACGTCCTTTTCTTTTTCTTTAAACTGTTTTGCAGGTTTAGTGGTCTACATGAGATGTTCTCCTTGAGAACTGCATTTTTGTTGCCGATGAAATAAAAAGTAGAAGTTTAAGATTAAAACTACATTTAAAAGATCAATTCATGCATTTGTTATGTGTAACTTTACATAAAATTATTTCATATCTGATGGATGGGCAAAATAAAGGGGCTAGAATATCTAAGCAGGGTGTCAAAAATGCAAATTAGGCGTCTGTCAAATGAATGCACAGTGATAATAAAGATGTTGATAAGGTTGTACTTTTACCTGTTTTAAAGTAATAGTTTGCCCTACGAGGAAAATTCTGTCATTATCACCCTCAGGTTGTTCCAAAAGCGTATGATTTTCTTACTTTGATGAAACACAAACATTTGAAGAATGTCGCCAGTTAGCTGTTTTGTCCATACAATGGATCAGTAACGTTAGAATTTAAAATAAAAAAGTACATAAATCCAATTAATCCAAGTTTTCTTTAGCGATACATTCGCTCTATATCATGAACATTTAAATGATTATTCACTATCAATTCAAATAATTTATCAAATAACGTTAGCATAAAACAAATAGTACTACTTCAGGAACTTCAAACCTCATTAGTTTATGCGTGTCACGTGACAACAGGAACACCAATGAGGTTGAATATTATTAACGTAATATCACAGTACATTAAATGATAGTAAAATAATATAATTAAATGTGTTATATTATTTAATGGTGTGTTTTAAAAACACATAAAAAACACATAAAATGCTACTTGTGAAATTAGATTTTGTGACAAAAAATTTTGAGTATAAAAAGTGTTTAATTTTAAGTCCAAAGGCCACAAGGCCAAAAGTAGTGAGTTTGTTATCTGTGCACGCATCATTCTTACTAAAAAAAAAAAAAAAAAAAGAAAAGGGTGCCAAATCAAAACATTAGCATGCCTCCCATAAATCCATGGACCTGATTATAAGATGAATCAACAAGACAACGTTTAGCCATGTCTGATTATATCATAATTACTTACTAACCAACTGAGGCATTTTAAGGTGATATGAACTTAATAAAGACATTCTAAGCAGTACCACCTGTGAAGGATGCCCTTGCCACACAGCAGATGGTAAATACATGCATGACTTCACAGAAAATCTCCTGAACCTTAATGAATTTTAGCCTCAGATGATCTTAGCAAAAATGTAATTCCACCACTGACCCAAAAGCAGCCAGATCATCTACATCTGTTCACTGTCCAGTCATTTCCTCCCCTTTCATCATCATCAACACACCATCAGTGTTAAGAAGACTCTTGACTAATCACACATACACACAAAAACATTTATTCTTAAAATACACTGTTTGTACATTATGTCCAATTTGAGATTATAAAGATGTGGTTTCAGATGGTAACAGCCTGTAGTCACAATTATTTTGCAGTGGAGAATGCATCATCAAAACCATAATTATTGAGAAGAGGAGGCAAGGCAAGCCTCTCAAAAGCACTCAGAGAGCACATTTATATGGAGATAAAACATCACCTACATTCCTGAAAAGGGACTTTCACATTACTGCTATACTGAGTTCAATCCGTCACCTTGAACTGTGAGCGGCAACGCAGTCTCTTTCAGGCAGCACTTGCAATCTGATGCCAATATTGAGAGTCTGCCTCATGAAGAAGCAATTGAAGTTTAGTTTAAACCACATGTCCAAAACAAGTCAAGGTGAGGAAGAACTTTTTTTTTTTACCCCCACAGTGCAACATGTAGATTAGTTGATTTGGTTCTTCTTGGTTCCCAAGTAACATCACAGCCTGCATCATTAATATAAAATGTAATGTGTGTAGGTGTTGATATAATTTTAAATGTGGCTCATCCAATCAGAATTTGGAGTTGGAACATTTGGAAACTTTTTTGAACCATTTTTGGAACCTGAAATTGAAACCTATCCATTTATAATGCTAGTCTTTTGTTTTTGACTCAATATATACGTATAATGTAAGATTTACTGTTGTTTTATCATTTATACATATATATGATTAGGGGTGCACGATTAATATCGGTCGATAATTAATGCGCATCTTGTCGGTAAAACCGGTTCTCTAATCAGCGGTAAATTCCAACACGTGGGTGATTTCACACTGAGCAGCATTTACTACACAGAGCCGTTGTTCACTGACGAGCTGCGCAAAACCACGCTGATAATGAACATGGATTTGCGCAGCTTGTCAGTGAACAACGGCTCTGTGTAGTAAATGCTACTCAATGTGAAATCACCCACGTGTTGGAATTTACCGCTGATTAGAGAACCGGCTTTACCGATAAGATGCGCATTAATTATCGGCCGATATTTATCGTGCACCCCTATATATGACTTTACACAATATTATAAGACCTCATATAAGATTTTGGTCTTGCATATCACTATATTAACTTGAAATAAATGTCCAATCATAGATTAAAAAAAAAAAAAGACAGGTTTTATATTAAAATTTACAGCAAACAAAATTTGAGTCTCACTACTTTTACTAAATGAGATCAGAATATGTTTTGTACAACATGTTTTTCAATCTTTTAATGCACCACTGCTAAGGCACAAAAGAACCCATGTCTGGTCTGTGAAGATTTCCAGTCACTAGACCTCCATTACAAAGGTTCCTTTGACCTACTGCAAGAAAAAATAAGAAAATTATTTTTTCAAAATAATGAAAAAAATCGTATCAGTGCGGGGTTAGCATTTAAAGGTGCAGTTGGAGATCTCGGAAAATGCTAACTTTAGCCTGATAGCACTGAAAGCGAACGTCCCACCCTCCCGCAATCGCCGTCCAAAGCCACGCCCCCTGAACGCACATAAGCTCAAAGAGCAGAATACCAGGGACAACATAAATTACTACAATAGGCTACATCAACGGTTCCCAATTACAGTCCTCGCGCCCTCCCTGCTCTGCACATTTCATATTATATCTCATCACGTCCGATGGTTGTTCTGTTCGACCGTAAGTCATAAGTGCCCTGTGAAGTGGACATCACCAGATATTCCACCATGATTCCAGTTCAAAGCGAGCGTATATGTTCCATACAAAGGGCATTAAAGTGTGCGAGACGTGAATTTAAATTGTATTTATTTACAGAGGTATATTATGTCACACTTACTCTTCTATAGTAAGTTTCGTCTGTGTGTGAAGACGCTGCGCAGCGCAAATCCGTGAATGAATGTTCCGAAGTGAAATAAACTTAAATGGATTTCCCCTGCTCAGGGAGTAGGGAGCAATGAATACTGTGTAGGGAGCATGTCAATCGGAACACAGTTCATGCGCGTAGATCTCTTCTAACGAGCTGGTTATCTGAATCAGGTGTGAACTAAGCGAGACATGCAAATATGCAGAGCGGGGGACCGGAGGACTGCAATTGGGAACCGCTGGGCTACATCATGTGTCATTCACCGGTGAGAAAACTTTATAGTACAGTTAGTAAAAGTAGTACAATACCAGGAAGGAAGATCGGGTTGTTGATGTTTGCCTGCCATTCTTGCTCTGTCTGCACAGTGTGTGTGAATGCGCCGATGACGTATCGTGTCTTCACAAACAGGGTGCGCAGAGGTATGCTAATACATACCTTGACAGACAGGTAGGAGAGACAATTAAAACTCTCAGACCGAGCGTTTTGATTGGACGAACATTTCTTGGTCCTACACCTTCCACAGAATACATAAATACAGATAAATACATTTAGACCACTTAACTTAATGATTGCTATCAGGATGTGAAGAAACTTTCCACCAGAAAAACAAAAAATGTTTCTGAAGACAATCACCTATGGCACCTTTAACAATCTGGTTCGTACCCTTTGTCTGGCCTAGGTCAAATTGCATTTTGCTGCATACAATCTGGTTATTCGAAAATGGAGAAAAGAGTGCAAAGAAAAAAAATGATGCTCATCATCTTATTGTCAGGGTGTGGAGCCAATTCCCGTCCGTGACCTTTAGCTATGCAGGTGGCTTATGCTAGTCCTCCACGGAAATTCTCAGCTTGTTATTTTAAAGTAAACACAGCATAATCAAATTGATTGTGTGTTTTTCATTAGGTGCTGTGAGGGACATTAAGCATTAATGTTGAACAGACTTGCCTTCATTCCCCTGACAATAATGTGTAACATCGGCTTAATGTGTTAGTGTATGAAAAGCGCTCATATGTTACACATGGGCGCCAAGAAGTAATATTGTCCTAGAAAAACTCCCATCGAAATACTAAAAATGACGACGTCACTCAGTTTGAGCTGGCAAGTGTGGGTGTCTAGGGAGCACAGGCAGATCGGGCTGCAAATAACTTTTGTTGTGTCCATTGTTATGGCAGTATGTTTACAGTGATAGCTGCCCTGAGGGCTGGAGGAGTGGGCAGCTGCTGAGACCTGTCCACCAACAGCATGTCAAACCTCCATCTGATACCTCCCCATGTCTGCTTGCTTCCCCACTGGGTAATTGAAATGCTCAGCTCACCAGCACTCTTATTGGATTCTCCTCTGCCAAACATCTCACTCACTTTTCTGTGAGAAAGCCAGTGCCAAGGCTTGTTTTCCTGATTTGTTTCCCTGCTGCTCCTTTCCCCTTCACCTTGTTTTGGTTGCAGAGCCTTCAGATTGGACATGATGAGCTCTGTGTGTGGTTCAGCAGCACAGGTATCCCAACAGACTCTCTCATTCCCTCTCCATGCCTTGTTAGGACTGTGCTGTATAGTCTGACAATGTCTTGATTTATTGGACTGTCTGTTCCTGGGGTTTCATCACTGTCTTTCAATTGCCATTACCAAGCAGGCTTATTTCAGGAAAGTGCTCACTCTGATCTTTAGGTTAGACTGTCTTTACATATATCTCAGCTTCACTTCTCTTGAGAGGTTTAGAAGCAAAAGTAATGGAAAGACAGTTGAACCCATTTCTCTTGTGAGGTAGAGTAGTTATACAGTAGTGGTTCTCAACCAGGGAACTGAAGTCTGCGAGCCTCAGCAAACTTCCAAGACAATTTAAAATGATTTAAAATAAGACAAAACAAGCATTAAAAATCTAAATATTTCTTATGTTGATTCAACCCCTCAACAACTGTTTCCACTGTCTTGCAGGACCTGAATATATGAGGATGCAAATTAATAACATTTTATAACTTCATGGGCAGTTTTTATAATTAATATACATTTTTATAGTTATGACAAGCTCTAAAATATTTTATTGGGTAGAAATTGTGAGTAGAAACATGCACTTTTATTTTCAAGAGTGTTTCAAAAGGTTCTTCCCAGCGATGCCATAGAAGAACCATTGTTGGTTCCACAAAGGACCATTCAGTCAAAGGTTCTTTAAAGAACCATCCCTTTCTTGCCTTTTTATAATCTGGAGAACCTTCTTTCACCACAAAGAACCTTTTGTGAAACAGAAAGGTTCTTCAGATGTTAAAGGTTCTTTATAGAACCATTTAGACAAAAAAAAAAAAAGGTGTATTCTTAAAAATCGTTATCCTTAATCTTTACCAAATAAATCAGAAAAGTCATGTAAATGAACATTCAGCTCCTAAAACTTCTGGAATCTTGTCGTTTCATTTACAGAAACTAGGAGTGTCTGTCCTTTCAATATTGTTGTGGGCAATGAAGGGATTTGAACTCAAAAAGATTAAGAACCACTGTAACCACATGTACAGTACATGTACAGTACATGGCTAAAGCAAATATGTGTAACTTACTTGAATAACCCCTAAATTTAAAAACTGTGGGCCTCATGGAGTTAGTCCTTCCTTTTCATTTATCTGGGAAGGGTTTGAACTGGATGTTGGAACATGCAGCAGGAGTTTGCTTCATTCAGAAACAGAAGCTTCAGTGTGGTCAGGCGAGGACATTGAGAATGGTGTCTAGTTTTTCAAAGGTGTTCAGTGGGGTTCAGGTCTGAGTTTGTGTAGGCCAGTCAAGTTCTTCCACACCATGCTCAGTAAACCATCCATATGGGCTTTTATATGGAATAATAAATAAAAGTATTCATTAGACTGATTATCCAACAATCATGAGGATAAAGCAATATTCTTAATGAATATATCTAAAATTAAAATGCAGTGGTGAGTCTGTGAAGGCATTATGACTAGCAAGGTGACTAAGCGAGGTAACGTTTCAGTCTCACTTATTCCTCAAACTGCACTGTGTATGAGTTAAGGGAGGGACAACTTTGACAAACAAGAGTGATGTGTTTCTAAAACAAAGAGAACACAGTAACCTGAAAAGCAAAACAAACAGACTGATGAATTTCCATTTCAAGCAAAACCTATATTCTCTTTATTTTTGCATAAAGATTGGAATAAAAAAGAATAAATAGTGTTACAAATTATACAAAGCATATTTGATGGAAACTATAAACGGTATAGGATGGAACTATCATGTCACTTTGTAGGCAAAAACCCAGAAGTGAGTTAGCATTTTAGCTCTTCCGGTTCCATCGTCCCAAAGTCAATGGGTTTTTTGAATGGGAGTTTGGTTAAATCCCCTAAAAATAAGGTCCGTAGCTACCACAAGCTTAAGATACTTTCACGTTTTATTCTACGACATAAAACACACCAGTTACACCCCTCTCGCGATTTTTTTTTTTTTTTTTTTTTAACTGTTACGTTTCTTAAAAAAGGGGGTTGCTAACAAGTTGCTAAATGGGACTACAGGCGCTTTCGGAGACATTAAACGACATCACACTGAACAGTTTATCAAGTTATAGTATTTTCCAATTGTAGTATAATTTATAGTACAATTAACTGTAGAATAACCAATTAATAGTTTCCCGTATTTTATATTGTTGTTCAACAATGTTTTTTTTTTTTGTTTTCCCCCGAAATGCAACACAAGTCTTCGGATGGAAGATGATCGTTTTATCGCTTTCCTACTGATGCGGAGACTCTGGGTTCGTACCATAAGGTAAACTCGTAATTATTCCATGTAAATACCACATTTACCGGCTTAGTCACGGTGAAAGTAAAACTTTAACAATGCATAGTGCTTAAAGCCATGTTAAAATTAAATGTTTACACCACATGAAGCTCTTAGAAAGCATATAGATTGAGGATTTTCTAGAAGCAAAGATAAAATAACATTTTGTGTACCCTCCCCAACAAAATGATAGCTGAAATGTGGTACTTTATTCGCTAAAATAAGTTTAATCTTACCATATCCAAAAACTCACTCGCTCACTCTGCTGTTATTTAATCGATTAAATGCACTAGAATTTTATTGAATAGTACATGTTTTTAATTAAAATATTCATATTAATCAAGGATTTTTTTACTTTTAATGCACCTTATTTCGAAATGTACAGAAATACGTGCTTTGATATGTCCTTTAGTTATGATTATTTCATTTATTCACTATACTATTTATTACTAATGTCTCATTTCAGTTTTAATTTGGCTCTAGTTTTGTATTTATTCCAGTTTATATGAAAAGGTTAATGTAGTGTGGATTAAAATTCATATACAGAGTACGTCCTTTTCATAAAAATATGTTTGAAAAAGTTGTCAGGAGCATTGTGGTGGTGACGTTGAAGGTGAGCAGTAGTTCGTTTATAGCCTAAGTTTAGCTTTTAAGTTCTGGCGCTTTTATTTAGGCTTCAAAATTCATAAAAGTTCTATTATTTTGTGAAGATTATCTTGATGGACAAAATGTGTAAATTTCATGAACTATGATTGAACACAGAGCTTATTTTTTGCAATAATCCAAAAGCCTATGGAAAAATCCTATTGGCTTTTTGTCGAGGGTACCAGTGTGATGCTAACAGTCGATTGGCCTAAAAGTACATTTGAGGAGATTACATGTACTTTTACAGATTAATGACAGAATTTTCATTTTTGGGTGAACTATCCCTTTTTACCTGTTCATTTCCACATACTTTCAGCCATGTAGTGTAAATGAATCTATATACACATCTGGTGTTATCTACCTCAAAAATTAAAAGCTGACTGAACTAGGTCATTATGGCCTAACCAAAGAGTTTAAAATTGTAATCAAGTGAAACACAAACCGGTAACTATCCATAAGCTCTATATTGAGCTTTATTGGATCAAAAAAATGCTGCATGTTTTGAAAATTTAGCATTTCTGAAAATGTTAAGTGCATTTTCAAAGGGAGCTGGTTTATCAGGTCTCTGGAGAGCTCTGTGTTCGCTGAGCAGAGAAGCATTTGCGCTGAGGTGTTTTCTCACATTCACATAAAGTGAGGGGTAAAGGGATTTTACACTACAAGGAAGAGAAAGGTGAATTCTCAACACCCCACACCCCCCACCTACCCAACATGAACCCAGACTAGCGGCATCCCAAAACGCCTTTGTTGTATCACTGGGGAAGATTATCATCTTTTCCTTTCCTATGTGAATGCAATTCTCGAACGCTGGCAACTTGTGATTGCCACAGCACAAAGTGAAAGGTCAACACTGAAGTGGTTAAGAGGGATAGATGAGAATATTTCAGTGATGAAATATTTCCATGTAATGTAAATTTCACATTTACCAGTATGTGTTTCTTTGTATGACACAGAGCTCAGTGGAAATGTTTAGTGCAACTTGACATATCCAGTTAGGGCAACCAACTCAATAAATCACTATTATTGATCTCAAAAGAAGCCGCTTGGTCTGTGGTTATCACAAGGAGGGCAGCTCATTGATTTGTGTTGACTCTCAAATAAAATGTGTACTACAAATATTTGACGATTTGGCCATTATTTACAAATATGCTATAGGAAATGATACCATGCTAAAATGCAAGATAAAATACCTTCCAGACACATGCATCATCATCATCATAGCCAGGGACTGTTAAATACCCACAACTCTTCTTCAGTCAATAAACCCACAACCAAACTTTTCTAATGGAATCTTAAAGGAATGTTTTGGGTTTGTTAGGTTAAGCTCTATCAGCAACATTTGTGGTATAATGCTGATTACCACATACTCAGTCCCTTTATTAAACAAGCAAAAAATATTTACAGTAATGCACTGAATATCACAAAAAGTATTTGTGTTGTGGAGGAATTGGCGTGAAATACAAATGGAATGTCATATTATTTTGGGAGGTAATAGTATCCAATTATCTAAACCAGTTATCTGTTTTAGTAAAATGTATATACTATCACAGAATTCATTAATATTTTGAATTATCCTTTACATTTTAATGTATTTATTTCATATAGCCTTTGTTCATTTTTTTTTATTTCAGTTTAGCCATTTTAGTACTTCTAGTTATTTCAGTTAGTTTTTGTAAAGTTTTTCATCTAATATCTATATTTTATTTCAGCTTTATTTCAACTGAAAACAATCTGTAGAACAATAAAAGCAATGATCTAAATGAATTATTTAGTCACATCACTTCTTAAGTGCAAAGTCATGTGATCATTTTTGATGAGCATCAAGAAATATACAATACTTTCTTTAATTGGTCTTGGAAATTATATTCACATTTTGGTATTTACAAACGGCATTTGTAATGAGATATCCCAAAATTTACAATAGTTCCTCTAGTAAACAGTGGTTTGTAGATAATTACAAAACATCCCTTTCTGGCATCATGTGAAAAGGTTACTGGCCAATGTTGTCATGACAACAGAGTAGAAAGACTTCATATAACTTTACACAGGGTCAGTAACCAATTCCATCACACTACTCTAATGTTAATTCAGATACTGTATGAGTGTTGTTTGAATGTATTTTAGAGTTAATTTCCATTGTAAGCACCTTATATGTATCTGTGATTCTTTTTAAAACCAAGGGACACATAAAAATAATTTTCTGTTGCAATCAACATTACTGTAAAATAAATACAGTTGATAGAGCTCAAAATGTAGTGAACCTTTAGGGTCAAACAGACAGGCTCTATAATTGTTAAATGATGTCTCACAAAGCTTATGTAAGCCCATAAAATGAAGGGGTCTGGAACAGGGTTGACATAGCGGAGCTGTATAATGAGATTAGCATCCTCTTTGTGTTTGATGCAACTCAGTCAAGCAGATTCCCAAGGTTTATGACTCTATTACGGCCTGTGACATGGACAGAGGAGGGCCGGGGTCCTGTCCCTGTGTCTCTGGCATCAGACGCTCAGCCTGTGATGAACTAGCCGATTTGGAGGACATCAGATAACAGAAGAGGGCTGAAAGAGAGAATAACAGCATACAACCTCCTGTTTAATGCATTTATTTGACAGTGAGAAAATAGCCAGACAGATGAATGATCCTAGAGAGGACAGTGCTGTGAGTGAATGCTTGTGGCATCATCTTTTGCATTTTTAGTTTGAGGGTGAAAGAAAGAACCATCAATTAAGGCCCGTTCACACTAAGAACAATAACTATAACCAAGTTTTAAATATCATTCTGGCACAAATTCTTAAGCTGAAAGTTTTGTGGGCAAAAAGTCCGTTGTCTATTGTCAGTAGTGTAGCAATGTATAAAGCACAGCTCATCCAAACAATTACACATAAACAATTTCACATGGTAATGTCAATGATTTATGGAGCGCTAAACTAGAAATGTCGTCAGTTTTCTTTTCAGAAAGCTGGGTGTCTTAATCCTTGTGCAGGACATGCATAAAACACAAAGCGTTTTGAGGTTTTCCACCCAGGAAGAAACACATTTGGCATGACGTTTCAGCAAGCAGCTGTTTAACAATTCAAGAACAAAGCCATTTATTATTTTTCCATTCTAAAAATGCCCATATTACACATGTTAATGTTATGGTAAGCATATGGGCAAAAGAACACCTAAACAAATGTTCCTCCTTATGAATAATGACACAGAGCTTGTAAAGGTGTACTGTAATCTAGCGGGAATAGCTAAGTGACTTTTTCCCCATGGTTCCAAACACGCAGAGCTGTTTCCTGGGTAGTTCATTCACAGCTACTGCAAAGATGATGAGCTCCCAGTATGGGCTAAACAGCACTCTCACTTCAGCTGCCATCCTTTGAATTACATCATAAATCACTCATAAGTGGGGAACAAAAACGTTCCTGTGTTTCAAGCATAAAGCACCGGTGTTAGGTTGATGGGAGTTACGCCGCTCAAATGGGAGTTTTTCACCTTGCAGAAAAGTCAATTTATGGCCAAAATAAGAGATTCCGAGCACAGTCTATTTACCGGACGCTGAGAAACAGATGAGCAGTACTGCGTAAGGAGCTTAAGTGGAAAAAACTGAAAAGTCAGTGGTCTGTTGAGGAAAGCTCATCATAAACTTGGTCAGTTCTCCCACCCTCTCAAGACCCAGAGTGCCAAAGAACTGCTAGAGAGTTTAAGAGGCTTACCTCCTCATCAAACACACACACACATAAATCTAGATGCATGAGTGCATACACTTCAGACCAGCATACAAATATGTGATTTACATCCCCCGTTTGTCAGTTTGAATTTTAAGGACAAAGCGATTAGAACCACTAAAGCACAACCCATAACAGAAGTGGCAATTATGAGGAAAACTAATTAGCAGATGTGTGCAGGTAAACAGGATTGAGAATCTATGAGACTCACTCACCTTCTAGCAAATGCACAGTTCAGATACAATTACTGATGGATGAGTCTGCTGTTAATCTGTGGGCTTGAAGGATTAATGATGATTAAAGGGTTAACATATTCGCCCCCATTTTTAACCCAACTCTTAGTCCCAACAAAGAACTCACATATAAATCACTGATCTGCTGTAAGTTAATCAATAAGTGCTAACTGTAAAAGGCATTAGCATTTTACATTATTCAGTGCATTGTATGTGTGTGGAAGGTTGTGGTGACATTATTCATGACATTATCCATTTTTCACACGCAGGCCGCTTTGTTTACCGTATATGGGTGTTTCCTCAACTTTTGTGCCCCAGAGGATGGTTTTTAATCAAATTAACATTATTATATGAGGATCACATTAAAACTGTGCAACTTTTCAAGTTCCAGACAAAGGCATTCAATCTTAAAATATGAAAATATGACTTATTGCTTATTTAAAACTATGATAATCAAAACAAATTGTGAAATAAGCAAAAACTATTTTAATATTTATTGTGAGAAAATGATTTTTCAAAATATAACACCAAACAATTATTTTGTAAACTACTTTGTTACCATTGTGACAACCGTGTCAGTGAAGAGCATACTTGTGATGTGTGAAGATAACAAAGAATATTTTGAACATAATTTTATTGTGCATTATTTCCAATTAAGTCAAATTATGCAAAAAAAAGTGTAAAATGAATTAATTGTGTTTTTAAGATTAATAAAAAATAGCCTTAGTAAGACCCATATGCAGATGTAATATATGTACATATTTTAAATTTCCATATATGAATTAATTTGTTATATGAAGTAAAAACATGAAACTCTGTTAGAAAATGGAACAATTCCATATATGAAATTATATCTATTCCATGCAAATATGTATGTTTAGTATGTTTATATATGTATAATTCATTTTCAAACAGATGCCATGTGCATATATGTCATGTACATACAGTGCCCTCCAAAAGTATTGGAACAGTAAAGACAAAATTGCTCTGTTGGCTGTGGAGTCAATACATTTGCAAATATGATTAAAAGATGAATATGAGACAAAACTACAGAATGTCACATTTTATTATTAGCTGTTTCAACACACAAGTTTTACCAAATAAAAAGAACAGCACTTTTAGAGTTCATCCCACTCATTGATGTGAGCATAAGTATTGGGACAGTTGAACATAAGGCAGATATAAAAGATTAAAAGCTATTATTTAGTTGCAGATCCCTTGCGCACAATCACAGCAGTGAGTCTGTGACCCATAGACATCACCAGACTCTTGGTCTCATCCTTTGAAATACTTTTCTCAGCCTTTAATGCAGCCAATTCCAATTGTTGCTTGTTTTGGGGTTTCTGCCTTTACTCTCCTCTTCAGCTGGTGAAATTCATGTTCATTCGGATTTAAATCTGGAGATTGACTTGGGCAATCTAAGGCTTTCCATTTCTTTGCCCTTATAAATTCCTTGACTGAACTGGCAGGGTGTTTTGGGTCATTGTCCTGATGCAATATGAAGCACTTCCCAATGAATCTGGTGGCCTTTTCTTGAACATTGGTAGGCAAGATGGTTTTGTACCCTTCCAAATTCATTCTGCTACTGTCATCATACATTAAGTCATCAGTAAAGTTGAGAGGGCCTGTTCCAGAGACACCCATACATGCCCATGCCATGACACCACCTCCACCATGCTACAGATGAGGCTGTATGCTTGGGATCTTTTGCAGTTCCCTTTTTTTTCTCCACATTTTTGCTTTCCCATCACTTAGATAAAGGTTCAGCTTTGTCTCATCGGTCCATAAACACAGTTCCAAAACTCTTCTGGCTCACCTTTGTGCTTTTTTGCAAACTCTAATCTTGCCTTTCTATTTTTGGTGCTGGTCAGAGGTTTGCATCTTGCTGTGTAGTATCTGTAATTCTGTGTCAAAGTCTCCTGAGGACAGTAGATTGTCAGAGTATCACCCAGCTTTCTGGAAGTTGTTGGTGATTTTTACAGGTGATTTTTTTTTTTCTTTTAGGGTTCATTTTCACAGCTTTTATGATTTGTCTGTCATCAACTACTGTTGTTTTCTCAGCCAATCAGGTAGTTGTTGGTTGCTGGTGTCGCTGGTGGTTTCCAAACTCTTGATTTCTCCATGCCCTTTGTTTTTGCTATAGCTCTAATTGACTTCCTCTTTTCTTTTAGCATCCAAATTGCTTGCTTTTCTCTCAAAGTCAGCTCCCTCATCTTCATCCTGGTTTGTGTGTGTCATCATCAAATGCAAGATTCAGAATGCAGAAGTAATGGATATAACTGATACGACACATTCCCTGCTTTTAATATCTGAAGAATGAATGCAACAGGACACATCTGATCACTTAGAAAGACCTGTGAGGCAACTGTTCCAATACTTATGCTCACATCAGATAAGGGGATGAAACTCTAAAAGTGCTGAACTTCTTAGCTGGTAAAACATCTGTGTGTTGAATCACCCAATAATAAAATGTGACATTCTGTAGTTTTGTCTAATATTCATCTTTTAATCATACTTGTAAATGTCTTGACTCCACAGCCAACAGAGCAATTTTGTCTTTACTGTTCCAATACTTTTGGAGGGCACTGTACACACACACACACACACACACACACACACACACACATACAGGTGCATCTCAATAAATTAGAATGTTGTGGAAAAGTTCATTTATTTCAGTAATTCAACTCAAATTGTGAAACTCATGTATTAAATAAATTCAATGCACACAAACTGAAGTAGTTTAAGTCTTTGGTTCTTTTAATTGTGATGATTTTGGCTCACATTTAACAAAAACCCACCAATTCACTATCTCAACAAATTAGAATATGGTGACATGCCAATCAGCTAATCAGCTAATTTCCTGAGCCTTCAAAATGGTCTCTCAGTTTGGTTCACTAGGCTACACAATCATGGGGAAGACTGCTGATCTGACAGTTGTCCAGAAGACAATCATTGACACCCTTCACAAGGAGGGTAAGCCACAAACATTCATTGCCAAAGAAGCTGGCTGTTCACAGAGTGCTGTATCCAAGCATGTTAACTGAAAGTTGAGTGGAAGGAAAAAGTGTGGAAGAAAAAGATGCACAACCAATCGAGAGAACCGCAGCCTTATGAGGATTGTCAAGCAAAATCAATTCAAGAATTTGGGTAAACTTCACAAGGATTGGACTGAGGCTGGGGTCAAGGCATCAAGAACCACCACACAGATGTGTCAAGGAATTTGGCTACAGTTGTCGTATTCCTCTTGTTAAGCCACTCCTGAACCACAGACAATGTCAGAGGCGTCTTACCTGGGCTAAGGAGAAGAAGAACTGGACTGTTGCCCAGTGGTCCAAAGTCCTCTTTTCAGATGAGAGCAAGTTTTGTATTTCATTTGGAAACCAAGGTCCTAGAGTCTGGAAGGAGGGTGGAGAAGCTCATAGCCCAAGTTGCTTGAAGTCCAGTGTTAAGTTTCCACAGTCTGTGATGATTTGGGGTGCAATGTCATCTGCTGGTGTTGGTCCATTGTGTTTTTTGAAAACCAAAGTCACTGCACCCATTTACCAAGAAATTTTGGAGCACTTCATGCTTCCTTCTGCTGACCAGCTTTTTAAAGATGCTGATTTCATTTTCCAGCAGGATTTGGCACCTGCCCACACTGCCAAAAGCACCAAAAGCTGGTTAAATGACCATGGTGTTGGTGTGCTTGACTGGCCAGCAAACTCATCAGACCTGAACCCCATAGAGAATCTATGGGGTATTGTCAAGAGGAAAATGAGAAACAAGAGACCAAAAAATGCAGATGAGCTGAAGGCCACTGTCAAAGAAACCTGGGCTTCCATACCACCTCAGCAGTGCCACAAACTGATCACCTCCATGCCACGCCAAATTGAGGCAGTAATTAAAGCAAAAGGAGCCCCTACCAAGTATTGAGTACATATACAGTAAATGAACATACTTTCCAGAAGGCCAACAATTCACTAAAAATGTTTTTTTTTTTTTATTATTATTGGTCTTATGAAGTATTCTAATTTGTTGAGATAGTGAATTGGTGGGTTTTTGTTAAATGCGAGCCAAATCATCACAATTAAAAGAACCAAAGACTTAAACTACTTCAGTCTGTGTACATTGAATTTATTTAGTACACGAGTTTCACAATTTGAGTTGAATTACTGAAATAAATGAACTTTTCCACGACATTCTAATTTATTGAGATGCACCATATATATATACACACAGTATATCCATCCTAAAACCTGTCAGTGAATGTTGATATTATAGAAGTAAATATAAAAGATTAGACATGTATTTAAAACATTTATTATGAAAACAACATACTGATTTTTTGTATACATGTTGTTTTAATAAAGTTGCTTATATAAATAAAATATATATTGTTGACACATATGGTTGCTACTTATAATACCTTTTAAGTAAGAAACAAATTTCAGCATTAATTAACTTCATATACATTATGAACTTATATTTGGGGACAATATGGGGATAGAGGAGTTGGCCATTTTATTCCAAGAATATTTAAAATTCCATTTGCATCACCATCACTTCCAATATAAAGTGTTATTATACACACAATCCATTATTTGGGGTGCGGTGAAAATGTTCTTTTTTTCACATTTTTCGCCTTCTGTATGCATAAACATCATTTTTAGCAGACAAATGAAATGAAAGCGTGAAAATAAACAAATTAAATGAAGTGAAAGCGTGAAAAAGTGTGTTTTATTGAAAGTTTACAAGGCCAAAAGTGCCTGGAGTTGAAGAAACACTCACATATGGAAATGTCTTTGCATTTATATATTTAGTTAATCCCTCAGTTTATGTGAAATTCTCTCTATCCGTTTCTGTGTTTGTGAAGGATGACTCCAGTTAGGTAGGGAAATCCCTAAATGACTTAACTTTCAGAGACGTGAAATCGCCATTGGAATTAATCTAATGATGAGTGGTGGGGAATTATCTGCAGAGAGAGGAGAAATGCATTGCTGAGAATATTATGCAAAGAACACGGAGTTATTTGATGTAGAGCGAGAGCGTCTCCATGTTAATCTGTCTTGACTTGCCATGTGGATATCTGAGTTTCTTAACTACAAGGACATTTTTAACACTCTCAAACTTTCTGTTCTGTTTTCCTCTGTTGCTATAGAGACAAACACTTCGAAATGGCTTTATAGAAGAAAACTCCGGTGAACTCGGTGTATACCTGACAATGAAACCAGAGAAGGTGTATGTTCTCTGAGCGATATACAAGCGATTGTACTCTGAAAGCGTGGTCATTGACCTTGCGATGAAAGCCCACTTCTCCATGAGCCAGAGTACAAAATGACATGCTTAAAAAACAGAGCTACTCAGGCACTTCAGCCAGAAGCTACGACCTTACAGACACTACATACCGAATATATCTTAATTAAAGGTGACGAAATAAGGACTTCTCACAGTAATGCATCCACTTAAAGGACAAGCAAAATAACCTTTATGTTGCTGGCTTACACTTTCGCTATGCACACTGACTTGAAAATAAATTATGCGGCCGGCCGTCATTAGCTACACGCAATTTTGAAACACCTCTTGAGTTTGTGTAGCCGGTTAAAGTAGAACAGCCATCGCTGGAGGATCTCGGCATACAAATTATGCAAAGTTGAAATGCCACAGGAAGCCTTAACCTACGTTTACCCCAAGGCTCTGAGCTGCACACTGCATACTGAGGGGGAAAAAACAAGCAAACAACCAAAATAACATAGACATTTCTAGGCACTTCTTTGTGTATGCATGCTTGCACACACTCACACACATAATGTGAGAGAGAGAGTGACTGAGAGCGTGTGAGAAAAGGGGTGTTAACCTGTACAATGGTGAACTATAAATGAAAGTACTGCCTTGCCTCCTCGCATTCAGCTGAAGACTAGATGGGTGGCAATACAAATCAGCACAAAAGCTCCAGATGAGTTGCTTTTGACACATTAATTGCTTTTGGTATAGTATGTCCTTCTTGGTACAAGTTGTGACAGAAATTACTCTAGAGAGGGGAAAAAAAAGCACTTACCCAAGATTTGGGGTCGGTAAAGATTTTTTCGTGTTTTTATTGTGATTTAACAGGAAAGTGTGTTCAAGCGCCAGCAGAAGACAGTGTAAGAAATACTCTTTGAGAGAAGCTGTCCATCAGCGGAAGTTAAAAGCAGCTCGTAAGTGTATTTACTTGTCTCATTAGTGTTTAGCGCAGTTGCCGTTGCTAGTATGGAGCTTATAATATGACAAAACTATTTGAATTTGAATTGTGTAAATTTGAATTATTGACAAATATCATTTAACAAAACTGAATATTATGTGGCATTTAACATAGCTCTGAATTAGATTTTTTTTAACTTGAATAATGAACATTTGAAATTTAACACAAATGATTTTTTTTATGGCAGTTTTTTAATAGACATGTATTTTCAAACAGCGAACTTTTTGTTCTGAATTCTTTGACTGCAGATATCCAGTTTTTAAAAATAAAGCTTCAAGTTTTCAAGATGAAGAAGAAATTCGGAACATCAAATTCAATATTTAAAATTCAAAGCGCAGAAATTCACATCGTACAGAAAGTAGGTCAGAGGTCATCCACAGGGAAGAGTAGATGATCTCCGAAAAGTAGAACGAAGCATTTACTGTGACCGGGAGGGGACATGTTCGGTTCACTTAGGCTAGTTTTGTCGTGGCCACGACATATTAACTCGTGGGAGCGTGATAATATGTCGTGGCTACGGGATCATTTTGTCGAGGTAAGGACATCCTTATGTCGCGATGTGAAGTTGAGGGAACAACATCCATTTCTCGTGGCCACGAGTTTAATGCATAAACCTGCGTGACCCTAGCAACCTGGGATTATCAGAGATGGATAAAACATTTTTCTCCATCCCACAGTCCGTTAACTGATCGTGTCTTTTTTATTTAATATTTGTATATTATTATTATTATTATTATAAAACTATAGGCTAATAATATTATAATTATGTTATTATATTAACTGGTTAGGGCTATATTTTTATCTTTATTGTTATATATGCTTATTTCCCTTTCAATTCATGTAGAGATTTACCTAATTAACGTTCTGTATAATTATGCTAGTATTATTAATATGCTACCATATTTTGCAAATACTGTAAGCGCCTGACAATTATGCCAATGAAGTTTTGACTTCATGAGTGTATTTACGCCCGTATGTGACAATGAGCGTGTTGTGTTTTCATTTACAAATGAAACTACGCAAATGATTAATTCCTCAACGAAACACTATATTTCTAATAGTCTATTAATTAGGCAAAATAAAATCAAATATATGTTAAATTCAACCTTTACACTGCACTTCCAGTAAAAATTCCCGTAAGTCATAGCATAATCAAAGCTTTATTGGCATGTTGGCATTTACAGTAGGCTATTATTATTCAGAACATTAAGTAAAGAGATCAAAATGAAGGGAACATAAATCAAATGCATAACAACGTATATAAAATATAACCAACAATAATAATAATATACAAATATTATGGGAAAAGACGATCAGTTAATGGACTTGGGATGGATAAAAAGTCCAGCGGTTTCGCTGGCGGTGCATAAGTGGTGCTCGTGCACCCAAAATCCTGCTGCTTCCACGGCTCTTCGCGGCAGGCGCAGCCAGATATAAAAAAATGTTTTTATATTTTTGTCGGCTTTAACCAATTACCAGGTAGATTATTAACAACCAGTAGAACATTTCACTGAGCTCATGTAGTTAGTGTTGAAAACATGATGAAGATCATTTAAAATGTAATAAAATTCCCATTGGATGATCCATCAAAAATCTTTTACAGAGATATAAATAAAGAAAAAAAATTAATATTTTTTTCATATTATTTATTCCAGAGCATGTGTGTACGAGTTGGTTTGCCAAGTAAAAATACAATTTCGTGTAAAATATCATAGTCAACTGTGTCTGACATGAAAACTACGTTATAGCTAGTCCCATGAAATGATAAATAGCAAATAACATATGTACTAAATTTCCGTTATGTTTTGTTTATTTTAAGTAAAATCAAATGTGACCTTGTTGTTTGCAATTATGGCAATGTCTGTCCCGAGACCGCACAAAACACTTCCACTACAAGAAAAAGCAGCAGCCCCGCGGTGATTCCAGGATATCATTACCTCGACAAAATGACCCCGTAGCCACGACATATTATCACGCTCCCACGAGTTAATATGTCGTGGCCATGACAAAACTAGCCTAAGTGAACCAAACATGTCCCCTCCCGGTCGCAGTAACTGCTTCGTTCGACTTTTCGGAGATCATCTACTCTTCCCTGTAGATGACCTCTGACCTACATTCTGTACGATCTGAATTTCTGCGCTTTGAATTTTAAATATTGAATCTGATGTTCCGAATTTCTTCTTCATCTTGAAAACTTGAAGCTTTATTTTTAAAAACTGGATTTTTGCAGTCTAAGAATTCAGAACAAAAATTCCGCTGTTTGAAAATACACGTTGTTAAATAAAAATTCCGCTGTTAAAAATCAAATTCAGAGCTATGTTAAAAGCTACATAATATTCAGTTTTGTTAAATGACACTTGTCAATAATTCAAATTTACACAATTCAAATTCAAATTGTTTTGTCATATTATAAGCTCCATATGTTAGGAAATGCTTGTTTTGTTTATGGTGTAGAGACGTGCTGAAATCGCGTTTGGTCTCGTACTGTATCGCGTACCTTGTCAGTGTCTGTGCTTGCTTGGCCATTTATTGTGATTTAACAGGAAAGTGTGTTCAAGCGCCAGCAGAAGACAGTGTAAGAAATACTCTTTGAGAGAAGCAGTCCACCAGCGGAAGTTAAAAGCAGCTCGTAAGTGTATTTACTTGTCTCATTAGTGTTTAGCGCAGTTGCCGTTGCTAGGAAACGCTTGTTTCGTTTACTGTGTAGAGACGTGCTGAAATCGTGTTTGGTCTCGTACTGTATCGCGTACCTTGTCAGTGTCTGTGCTTGCTTGGCCATTTATTGTGATTTAACAGGAAAGTGTGTCCAGCTGAATTCAGTTGGTGATTTGTTAGACGGGTATAAATAAGCTTAGTTTACCGCGGCATTAATTTCTCCTTTTCCCACACACCCCATTTAACTGGAAGAGGTGGAGGTACTGGTCTGCTCATTTCTAATAATTGGAAATTTACTCCTTTACCATCTCTGTGTATCAACAGCTCCTTTGAATCACATTCGGTTACTATTACCTTCCCTCTAAAAATCCATTTTGTAGTTGTTTATTGACCTCCAGGACCACTAGGTAACTTCGTGGAAGAATTAGATGTGTTGCTCTCAACCTTTCCTGAGGACGGTACTCCCTTTGTTATACTTGGAGACTTCAACATCCACCTCGATAAACCTCAAGCTGCAGACTTCCACACTCTGCTTGCCTCTTTTGATCTCAAGAGAGTGTTAACTACAGCTACTCACAAATCAGGCAACCAACTGGACCTTATTTACACACGACACTGCTCCACTGATCATGTGCTGGTTACTCCACTGCACACCTCGGATCACTTCCTCCTCACTCTTAACCTCAACATGATTCCTGACACAACACATACCCCTCCACATGTCACTTTTCGACGTAACTTACGCTCACTCTCACCCTCCCGGTTACCTGCTATGGTTTCATCTTTGCTTCCTCCCTCTATACAGTTATCATCTCTTGATGCTAATAGTGCTACTGATACTTTCTGTTCCACTCTGACATCTTGTTTAGATACTTTCTGCCTCTTATCTTCCAGGCCAGCCCGTACCACCCCTTCTGCCCCTTGGCTATCTGACGTTCTCCGCGAACATCGTTCTAAGCTCAGGGCTGCAGAGAGGATATGGCGCAAATCACAAAATTCTACTGACCTTAATTTATATCGATCACTCCTCTCTGACTTTTCTGCTAATGTCTCACTGCTAAAAGAACATACTATCACGACAAAATTAACAATTCGCCTAACTCTCGCATGCTCTTTAAAACATTCTCCTCCCTCCTTTGTCCTCCCCCTTCTTCATCAACTCTAACAGCTGACGACTTTGCCACATTCTTCATTAATAAATTTTCTAACCTCACTGCACAATTCTTCACACCACAAACTGTCAAACACATCTTACCATCAAACATACACTCGTTCACATCCTTCTCTCCACTCTCTGAGGCAGAAGTCCCTAAACTCATCCTTTCCAGTCATCCTACTACTTGTCCGCTTGATCCTATTCCATCCCATCTCCTTCAAGCCATTTCTCCTGCAGTTGTACCTGCACTCACTCACATCGTTAACACATTCCTTCACACTGGAGTTTTTCCCTCAGCATTTAAACAGGCTCGTATAACCCCACTTCTTAAGAAACTCACTCTTAACCCAACTCTTTTAGGGAACTATCGACCGGTTTCCCTTTTACCTTTCATTGCAAAAACACTTGAACGAGTTGTGTTCAACCAAGTCTCTGCCTTTCTCACACAGAACAACCTCCAAGACAGTAACCAATCTGGCTTCAGAAGTGGACATTCGACCAAAACTGCCTTGCTCTCAGTTGTTGAAGCCCTAAGACTTCCAAGAGCGGTTTCCAAGTCTTCATTACTTATCTTGCTGGATCTATCCGCTGCTTTTGATACGGTCAACCACCAGATCCTCCTGTCAACCCTATTGAGAAAGGGCATCTCAGGAACCGCACTCCAGTGGTTTAAGTCTTACCTCTCAGATAGATCCTTCAAGGTATCTTGGAGAGGTGAAGTATCCATGTCGCAACATCTAGCTACTGGGGTGCCTCAGGGCTCAGTCCTTGGACCAGTTCTCTTCTTTGTCTACATGGCATCATTAGGTTCTGTTATTCAAAAACATGGCTTTTCATATCACTGCTATGCTGATGACACTCAACTCTACCTCTCATTCCATCCTGATGATCCAACGATAACTGCTCGCATCTCAGCATGTATAACAGACATTTCTTGCTGGATGAAGGACCATCACCTTCAACTCAACCTAGCTAAGACAGAACTGCTAGTTTCAGCAAACCCATCACTTCATCACAATTTCACCTTCCATTTAGGCTCATCAACCATTACTCCTTCAAAAACAGCCAGAAACCTTGGAGTTGTAATTGATGATAAGCTCAATTTCTCAGACCACGTTGCTAAAACTGCCCGGTCCTGCAGATTTGCTTTATATAATATTAGGAAGATCAGGCCCTTTCTTTCGGAATATGCAACACAACTCCTTGTTCAAGCTCTTGTTCTGTCCAGACTTGACTATTGCAATGCTCTCTTGGAAGGTCTTCCAGCCAATTCCATCAAACCTCTACAATTAATCCAAAATGCCGATGCAAGATTAATCTTTAATGAGCCGAAAAGAACACACGTCACACCTCTGTTCATCAATTTGCACTGGCTACCAATAGCGGCTCGCATAAAATTCAAGACATTAATGTTTGCATACAAAACCACCTTTGGCTCTGCACCCCTTTACCTAAATTCAGTACTTCAGACCTATGTGCCCTCTAGAAACTTACGTTCTGCAAGTGAACGCCGCATTATTTTGCCACAAAATCACTTTTGAGGCACAAAATCACTTTCTCTGACTTTTTCATTAACTGTTCCCATCTGGTGGAATGACCTGCCCAACTCAGTCCGAGCAGCTGAATCCTTAGCCATCTTCAAGAAATGGCTAAAAACCCATCTCTTCCATCTTTATTTGACCCTCTAACTCCAGCATTCTCTTTTCTAATTTTACACTTGACCCTCTATCAATTGCATATTTATTCTCTAACTGCTAGCTTTTCTTAAAAAAACTAAAACACTAGCTTTCTTTTCTATATTCTATCTACTTGTTTAAAAAAAAAAAAAACTTGCTACGTGTACTGCTTTAGGCTAACCGAGACTTGTCATAGCGCTTGCATGTTGTTGCTCTTTTGTTGGTTTTGATTGCTTCTATTGTCCTCATTTGTAAGTCGCTTTGGATAAAAGCGTCTGCTAAATGACTAAATGTAATATAATGTAATGAAAGAATTCTCAGTAACACTTTACAATAATAGTACATTATAAATAACCTAAATTAATATGAACTGTGAGTCACATTAATTCATGTGACTCATTTCGTAGTTAAAGTTAGGTTTTGATTAGTACATGTCTTAACTCATCATTAGTTCATATTAAATTAATATTTAATTTAGGTATTAGTACATGATTATTCATATACTGTTACTGTAATGTGTTACTGCACCAATGCTGCATTTTTAATAGTTTTTTAAAGAAATTTCTTATGTACATCAAGGCTGCATTTATTTGACCAAAAAATGCAGAAAAAAATAAAAATCAATCATTGCAATTTTAAATAACGGTTTTCTATTTTAATATAATATTTTAATATAATTTAAAATATGATGCAAAGCTGAATTTGCATTAGTCATTACGCCAGTCTGTCTGTGTGTGTGTATATATATATATATATATATATATATATATATATATATATATATATATATATGTATACACACACACACACACAGAGAGAGTTAGGTTCGTATATATTTGGACAAAGGCACAATTTCTGTTATTTTAGCTGCTGACCAAAACATATTCAAGTTACAGTTATATTATGAAAATGGGCTTAAACTGCACACTCTGATCTTTAATTTGAGGGTATTCTCATCAAAATTGGAGGAAAGGTTAAGGAATTACAGCTCTTTAATATGTACCTCCCCCCTTTTTCAAGGGACCATAAATAATTGGACAATTGACTTAAAAGCCATTTCATGGACAGATGTGGGCTATTCTTTCGTTATTTCTACCTCAGTTAAGCAGGTAAAGGGTCCCACATCATGCAGTCAAAGGATCTCTCCATCCAGGTGAAACAGACCATTGTTAGGCTTCAAAAACAAGATAAATCCATCAGAGAGATAGCGTGAAGATTACGGGTGGCCAGATCAACAGTTTGGTACATTCTGAGAAAAAAAGAACACACTGGTGAGCTCAGCAACATAAAAAGGCCTGGACGTTCACAGAGGACAACAGTGGTGATGATCGGAGAATCCTCTACGTGGTAAAGAAAAACCCTTTCACAAAATCCAGCCAAGTGAAGAACACTCTCCAGGAGGTAGACGTGTCACTGTCAAAGTCCACAATCAAGAGAAGACTTCACCAGAGCAAATACAGAGGGTTCACCACAAGGTGCAAACGAGGCCAGATTAGAATTTGCCAAAAAAAACATCTAAAAAAAGCCAGACCACTTCTGGAAAAGCATTCTTTGGACGGCTGAAATTAAGATCAACTTGTACCAGAATGACGGGAAGAAAAAAGTATGGAGAAGGCTTGGAACAGCACATTATCCTAAGCATACAACATCATCTGTGAAGCATGGTGGATCAGTGTGATGCATGAGTATGGCTTCCAGTGGCACTGTGTTACTGGTGTTTAGTGATGATGAGACAGAGGACAGAAGCAGCCGGATGAATTCTGAAGTGTATAGGAATATACTCTCTGGCCAGATTCAGCCAAATGCAGCAAAGTTGATTGGGCGGTGCTTCATAGTACAAATGGACGATGACCCAAAACATACAGCAAATGGAGAACCCAGAAAAAACCCAGGAATTTTTGAAGGTAAAAAAAAAAAAGTGAAATATTCTGTAATGGCCGAGTCAATCTCCTGATATCAACCCGATTGAGCAGCATTTCACTCGCTGAAGACAAAACTAAAGGCAAAAAGACCTACAAACAAACAACAACTGAATTCAGCTGCAGTAAAGGCCTGGCAAAGCATCACAAAGGAGGAAACCCAGTCTCTGCTGATGTCCATGAGTTCCAGACTTAAGGCACCCATTGCCTGCAAAGGATTCTCAACAAAATATTAAAAATAAAAATTTTATTTATGATTATATTTATTTGTCCAATTACATTTGAGCCCCTGAAAATGGGGGGACTGTGTATGAAATGGTTGTAATTCCTAAGCATTTTATGTTAGATTTTTGTTCAACCCTTTGAATTAAAGCTTAAAGTCTGCACTTCAATTTCATCTTGATTGTTTCATTTTAATTCTATTCTGGTGGAATACAGAGCCAAAATGATGGAAATTGTGTCAGTGTCCAAATATACGTATATGGACCTAACTGTCTGTATATACCTGTGTGTGTGTGTGTGTGTGTGTGTGTGTGTGTGTGTGTATAACACATTACAAGTAACTTATGTAATCAGATTACTGTTTTCAAGTAACTAGTAAAGTAATGCGTTACTTTTCAATTTACAGTATAATATCTGAGTTACTTTTTCAAATGTTTACCCATTTATTGACTAACAGCTCTCCTGTTCCCATGTTGAGAAAAATCTGCAGTAACTGCAGAGGGATGCAATGTGTAAATACAATGGCTACTGTAGTTCTAGACTAAATATGAACAAGCATGCTCATCTCACTTGCACAAAAACAGATTTCGTATTCCTCAAAATGAATAAAAACTGAAAAGTATACTCAGAATATGATGCAAACCTGCAATAATTAAATGTGTTGTTAAATTAATTTACATTTCCTTCAGCCCGAGGCTTATTCATTTCACTTTTGGTGTCAAAGGGCTTTTACATATGTCAAAAATATAACTTTTTTTATATTAAAAACATACAAGCAAGCCCTCCCAGATGAGAAAATGTAACGCAAATGTAATGTAACACATAACTTTGCATAAAAAGTAAGTAATGCAATTTGTTACTTTTTGAGGGAGTAACTCATTATTGTAATGTTACTTTTAAATGTAACCTTTCCCAAATATATACACACACACACAGAGAGAAACACACAAACACACACACACACACAACATTCTAACAAACTTTAATATCTTCTCAAACTCTAACAAATCTAAATTTGTTAACTGTGTAATGTGTATGTGCAATTGCACTTTTTAAGAGGGCACAGTAAAGCTGAACATGATGAGAAATGAGCAGCAGCAATATTTATAATACTCCACAACAGTATAGTATTATAGTCTAAATATAAAAATGTAGATATCTGTATTCCTTTATGGCGTTCTATAATTACATAATGTCCTTCATTATCCAACTGCAACATGCTTTTAGTTTTTGTACTTTTTGGTTTATAGGATTACTGTCAATGGGTTTGTAATTCATTTTGACTAACATATAATGTAGATAATTCTGTTAAGGTATAATACAGATGTATTTTAAGACTGTGTGTCTAATAGTCTTTCTAATTGGTCATTTCAGAGGTCAGTAATGGAAAAGTTATCAGTGCTCATCTATATTGATTATACTGTACCTAAAGACCACAAACATTCAGCACGCAGTTTGAATTTAGAAATTCTTAATTCTCCATGGCAACATCTACCTCATAGTCTCACGACTTACAGAGCTATAAAGAGAAACCAATAAAGTCACCACATTTTCATTATTATTTCTCAGTGTTCACTTTTTATTTCTTTAAAAGCTTTGCTGATGCCTCTCAGCAGGTTTAGCACAAGGGCAGGATGTTCACAAAAAGTTCAGAGCTAACATATTTAACAGCAAACGTTTTGATAGAAAGTGTCCAGATGGGATTTGAGCTCCTACCTTGCAGTAGTTACACCTACAAAACACGGTGCAATGTACGAAGGAGTACAGAAGCAAGCGGTTCACAACGATAAGCATTAAACATGAGTCATTACACAGCTACACAACAAGGGCACTTCTACCATTTCCGAGAATTATCATGGCTCTGTGAGCTCAGGGAAAACGCTGTTTGTTTGCCATACATCATTTGGGTCTTTTGAATGATTGTATTTTGTTCTGCTTCAACCATTTTCTACCTTTGTACTTGCACAGGCTCAGCAGGGACAGATAAGAGCTAAATGCGCTGCTCCAATCAGAAGTATCTTGTCGTGCCTCACACGCAGTGACCTGGCCTGTGGAGATGTCATTCACTTATCAGGAAGGAGAAAGCAGAAGTCTCTTT
Organism: Spinibarbus caldwelli; assembly: GCA_039654775.1. Classification (NCBI taxonomy): domain Eukaryota; kingdom Metazoa; phylum Chordata; class Actinopteri; order Cypriniformes; family Cyprinidae; genus Spinibarbus; species Spinibarbus caldwelli. Next base: position 33,112,706 of record CM077233.1, on the reverse strand, counting down.
CTCTCTCTCAGTCTCTACCTGCCGAGGCCTGACAGAACACAGAGGTGTATGGGGAGTCGGGCTCTGCTGATAACAGCCCAACTTCACGTCGGCAAATAGGTTTCCATTTCGCTTTTGCAGTTCACTGGTGCTTATCCACATAAACATTCCAGCAGCTCATGTAGGTAAGAAATGTAAAGAAAGAGAGAGAAGGATGTACAGAAAGAGAGACAATGACCGAGTAGGTCAAATTTAGGGCTGCACGGTTCTTCTGAGACGTCTTTTCTGGAGCAGAAAAAATGATAGTTAACAATGCACTAAAATACAGTTTTAGCCTCTTTTCAAATCTCTCTCAAATGACAGACAAGAAGCTGCACATTCTGATGGAACAATCCTCCTGACAGCTTCCAGCTCTGGTTTAGAGTGATTGCACTCTCCCAGAAAAGAAGACCAGAGAAAGAAACTGCAGCTTCAAATCCATGTTTGGCTTCATCTGGCAAGACCACCATGCAGGTGGCAAAGGTAAGGGTTGACTTTGCATGGCTTCTAAAACAGTTACAGTTCCCAATACAGAACTCCTGCTTTTATTTATTTATTTATTTAAATTTTATTTTATTTTGCAGCTATTTTGGATAAACAGTGTGATGATAGAAAGTTATATTTGCTTTTGTGACATGAGTCACAATTCAATAAAGACAGTTGAAATGAAATTAATCATGTGGACATACACTATTGTTGAAAACTTTCTCTCTTTTTTTTTTGAGAAAAAAAATAAAACTTTCATTTGACAAGGACATACTGAATTGATTGATAGTTACAGTGAAGACCTTTTCATTTGTTACAAAAAAGGATCATTTAATTTAATGCTGTTTTTGACACAACTGTTTTCAGTATTGGTGATAATAAGCTGTGTTTCTTGAGCACTAAATCAGTATATTAGAATGATTTCTGATGGATCATGTGAAGCTGAAGACTGGAGTAATGATGCTGAAAATGATACATTTAAACGTAAAACAGTTCTTTTAATATCATTTTACAATATTACTGTTTTTACTACTGTATTTCCTTATTTTTGATCACATAAATTCTGCCTCGGTGCACATAAGAGGCTTCTTTTAAAAGCATGAAAAACAAAACACACACACAAATAAATAAAAGAAAGAAATCTTACCAAACTTTCTAACTGTGGTTTTATCCTCTATTTAAAGTCCAAACATATTTGGACATCTTGGTCACATTTCAAAATGTAAAATATCGACTCAAAGGTCATTTATCATAGAAAAAGAAACAAAAATCAAGATACTTGTACATTATCTGGTTGTCAGCAGGAACTCTAGGATATTTAGGGAAACTGATATCCTCTAAAAATCACCTTGAGACCAGTTGCTCAAAAGTAATTGCAACAAGCCTTGATATTTTGGTATCTAATGCAATGAAATTCCTAGATGTAAGAAGTTAGTCAGGAAAATGATGAATGCTTATGATTCTCTCGCAACTTGCCACAGATGGAGTGGAACATCCACAAATCGATTCTGTTGTTAAACATAAATGAACAACAAAAGACATATCACCAAATGCATTAGATCTATTCAATAATCTATTCATTTCTAACCTCTGTGGAATGAGTTTAAAAATCAAAGTGTGCGACTTGGCATGCACTTATTTGACGAGGAGGCTCGGTTGCTGCAGCAACGACAATTATAATAGTCTTTGCACGAGGGATGCTTATGTTTTTCTGTCTTCAACTTGAGCAGCTGTACACATTCTGCATACATTCTCTGTAATTTCACACTGCGTTTCAATATAACATCATCTAGCTGAGTATTTCTCAACCATTTTGAGATAATTAAGTGGTCGGCCTTCCAGTAAGCCATTAAGAAAATCACACAAGCATCAACAGTCTAATTCTAAGCCTTAAGGCAAGCGGCCATTGATTCTGTCACTTCCAATGGCAGGGGGTTCTACGGAGGCCAGGAGCCTGATTTCTATTGAAACAGATCTTGCCTAAAGTTTTCTCTTCATGGCAAGGTTTGCAAAAGGCAATTGTGTTTGTGATCTTCAAAATAAAAGCAATCTGCTTTGGATCACAGAGTTTGACCTGAATTTGATTCCCCTAGCTTGCTGTAGACGCTTCTGTTTGAAACTCGGCTCAACTTCAAACTGTCAAAATACACCAGCACTTGAGGAGCTGGAGATTGTGCTGTATTATTTCTAAATCCGTATCCAGGAGAGAGCAGATGATCCACATTTTAGCACGAAATGCCCAATGTGTTTAAAATGCAAGACATTAAGACACAAATGGAGCAGAACCGTAAACACTGTGAACATTGAAATGTCATCTTAATCTCTTTAAGCTTCGGTTCTCTAAACAAATACTCAAGCCTCAAAAGGAATTTACCCTGAATTTGCGTGTGATGTTCGAGGAGGAGGTTTATTTTTTTATGAGATGAAGCCGTGGGAGTGCAGACGACCTCAATGAAATGGATACGAGCCCAAACTGCATCTGGAGGTTTGGCGGATTCTTGTGGAGCTGACGGGCTTCAATCTGGAATGAAAATCTTAGACAAATGTTTAATGCATTTATTATGATTTGGGGTGATTGTCTCCATCACCTTTCCTTCCGCTCTGCTCTCGATGACGGCTCTTCAATCATTCAGCCGATTGTGAAATACAATACGCCGTTAATATGCTTAAAATATGGAGCGAGCAAGCAAAATAAATTCCAGCCAAATTGTTCTTATCTCTAACTCCACGACAGAGCAATGCATCAGAGGACTCTTTCATCGTTTTTAAAATGCGTCTGACAGTTGAAAAACCTAATTGCTCAGGTCCCTCATCATCTCATTTAGAACCATAGGTGCATCTTAGAAAAAAGTTAAATGCGTTATTAGTTGGGCTGGCAGGAGATGGAGTGCGAGCGGCACCACGGAGGGCTTGGCATCAGGTTCACGCTCGCACCGAATGAGTTTCTCTCTTCAATCAAAGAACAATAAATTTGAACAAGGCTGACTACCCAGACAGCTGACAGACAACCGCCATTACCTAATTGGTGGCAGAGGTCTTTTATTCAGAGTGAGCGGGTGTAAATCACTCTCTCACAATAAAAGAAAAGGCTCCAGAGAGTCATAAAGGCGGGAAATGCATCCTGAGTGGCTGTTGTTAGAGGACTATACGTGTGCTTGAGAAGCCTCGTGCTCCTGGCCATTTGAGCACATACCAGGCCATTCACTTCAACCTCTCTGCAGCTACTGAGTGGCAGTGGTGAGAGGAAAAGAAAGAAAGAAAATGGATTGATGACTGGGACAAAGATTGAAAGGAAACTTCTTTTCGTCTCCCTTTCAGCTGAAGAGCAGGTTAGTGTGTTCGAGCGCGAGTGGGGAATCGAAGACCCCTGACATCAGCAAACACAGATATGACTAAAGTGCAGTGATTGCTGACTCAGGACCAGTGAGTGACATCTTTTAAGTGCACAGAGGGATGCTTTTAGAAGCAGCGGTGCTGGAGAGGACAGAACGGGATGTGACTGTTACCACACTGCTGACTGTAGGGTTGTCTGGGGGGTATGGTGGCGCGTCGCTAGGGGGCATTTTGTTTTGTGACGCACCTGGTCCATATATAGCAAAGCCACTGCCACAGCACTGAGGGGATAAGAGCTGTCCTTCTCTCCGAGAGGTCAAATTTAGGGTTGCCAACTTTAGCAGAAGAAAATAAGGAACACTGTTATTTGTTTTTAGAAAAGTAAGCACTTTCTTTATATCACATATGGCATAAGAGATTCAAGTCAACCATTGAAAAAAAAAAATGTCTACATTATATGTGTGTGTCTATAAAAATATGCTTTACTGAATTAGGTGCTAAAATTCATTTGAGATGCAATCACTTAGAGTTTGGCTCACTGACAAATGTCAAACTGAACTGTCACAAATCATTACATACATGTCAGTCTGGATCCTACCTTTCCTAGTGCAAATAACACTAGAACTATGACTGTACTTCAATACTCAGATGGATTTCATTGTTATTTTTAGGTATTCATACATAACATTTTTAGTATTCTCATTTTTTCATGATTGGATGTACATTGAAAAAATGAATATGTACATAATGACAGAATGTTAAAAGAATTTATGTTTGCTTTAGAAACATAAACATCTTTATTAGTTCTTTATATTAAATTTATACTATAAATAAACTTGTATAGTTACATTTTACTATATAGTTTTTTTTTTTTTTTGAAACTGTCAAATTATGCAAATTTGTTAAATAAATTTGATTACACTGAACATATTAAATTAACTGGTTGATTAAATAAAATCCACTAATTAACTCCATGTTCAATGTACGTTGTGTGCTACGTCAACGTCAATGGACTGATTGACTTTAACTTTCCCCATTTACCAAAAAAGTTTTGATGAAATGTACAACCAAACCTGCAAAAAAAGCCAACAGCCAACTCCCAGTGTTAATTGTAGCATCTGTGTAATGTAACACCAGACACTCACACAACTTACAAGAAAAGTGTATGTGCTTCACATCCGATTAGTTGTTCACCCTAAACTGTTATTTTTAACATTGACACGTTTTCACAACTGAAACAAATGTAATTATACTGAAGCATGTTCTGTTATTTAGGCTTAAGACAGTAAAAAAAAATATATATATATATATATATATATATATATATATATATGACAAACTATGTGCTGTTTGAATATGAGCTCATTCTGTTTTGTAAGAACACCATAGTCACACTAAAAATGTACTGCAAAAAGGGAAAATTGGGTAGAATGCGAACTCAGATATTGCTTACCTGCGGTTGTGAAGAAGTAAGTTATTAGACTGTGGATAAGAAGTGCTCTGCTGTGGTAACAGTGAGCACTCACACAGATAATACCATTCACTGTAAACAGAGCAGCAGGCAATATTCTGATGCAAGCCACACAAAATGAGAAGGAGTTGAAACACTACGCATGTCAACGATTATCAGCAATCTCACCTACTGTTTTTTAGCGTAATTACCAGATGGTGAGGCTAATTAATTCTCCTCCCTTGAGAGGAACATTATGTTTTTACAATCTTATAAAACCAATTTGAAATCGTGGGATGTCAAAGAGAGCAGAAATTTCTTCCTTGGTATATCAAATGAAGTACCCCTGAGAGCTGTGGGCTAATTTCAGTCCCCAGAGCGAAGGCCAGAACATTTCTAATGCCTTTACATAAACATAACTATGTTCAGAAATTAAAGTGTGAGCACTCACTGCATGCATTGTGGGAATTTAAATCAATGTGCAACACCCAATAAAGCTGTAAAGAAGAACAGAAGACCACATATCTAAGCGCACAGTCAGCTGACAGTCATCCACAAAACTTACTCTTACCACAGGGACAATCCCACTGGAGCAACCTGGTGTCAATGCCTTATAGGAACACAATAGTGATAGTTCAAGAATCAGTCCTTGCTGATGTAACATGTAGTACGGTGTGTTTTAAATAGGTTAAATCACACCAAAAAATGTAAGACCTGATAAAATGTAAAAAACTGTAGCTTGAATGCAATGTAAGTCGCTTTGGATAAAAGCGTCTGCTAAATGCATAAATGTAAATGTAAATGTAAAAAAAAAAAAAAAAAAATATATATATATATATATATATATATATATATATATATATATATATATATATATATATATATATATATATATATATATATCACTTAAATATGGTTCTTCTGTAATTCTGTAGTGCTAATTATTACTGTACAATTTATCTTCCCATAGCATCAATATTTTGGTAAATATTTAGGTCAAGAAATAAGAACTTCTATAATTATGAATTAATTAGGAAACATTGGTTTAATGCATTTTTGTACTAATTTTGCATGGTTTTAAAATATATTTTGCTTCTTTAACGTTCTAGAGTTTTCTGGAACATTCCAGAACATTGTGAGACCAAAACACAAAAGTTTTCCAACATTCACGTCTGAAGTTTTGGATGACTCACTTTTGATAACTCTTTATGTTTTATGTTAAACTGTTGTTGTTCAGTATTATGCCTGTATCATGTATTTTTTATGCATGAGTAATAACAGAGTAGCTTGTACATGTTGTCAACTTATATATTCTATATAGGTTATATAGAATGATTACTCCATAGAACTCTTTATATTGTAGACAACAGGGAGAAATATGTCTATATCATGATGTGAAAAATTTGCACTGGTAAAACATCTACAGTACATTAATATAAATTTACAAAGCAAACTGTAAATATGATATTGACAAAGTTTTGTTTGAAAGTTGAAAAACCTTGAAGGTTTATATGCTTACAGGCCGAGAGAACGATCAATAGACAGAAAAATAGAATGACAGAACAATGCATTGAATGACGAAATGATAGAACAATAAATAGATAGAACAACAGACAGAACGATAGATATATCAGTGCAAGTTTTATATGGCTGTCAATGAGTAAACATGCTTCTTGCATGAAATTTGTCAGTGTGTTGAGTGTTTGAATTTCTATATGTGTTTTCATGCAGTGTTGCATTCTGGATGCACAGCTGCACTCCTCTGGTGACGTGCTTTGAGATTAAGGGAATCTGCTGAATTGCTTTTTTGATCATCCAACGTCATCAATCTGATGGAAGAGGTTACACACAAGAAAAAATCCCCTGCATAAGTGCTTTCTTGCATGATCTCATTCACATTGTTATTATCTGATTAAATCAAAGGTACTAGATCTCAGATGAGATCTCAAGTCCGTCTTCTGATCAAATTAATATCTGTGAATGTGCATTAACATTCCACACCAGAATGCAAGAGAGAACACACATCCACAGAAAATGGCAAACATATAATTTATGTATGATTATGCAAGCACTATAATGGCGGAATGATATATTACTCAATTACATCTTTCTCTTTACTAGCTTTGTTTATTTAAAAAAAAATATATATATATATATTTACAGAAATGACAGTGTCTCCATTAGCATATACAGTATAAATTAATTAGCAGAAACCAGAAAAAAAAAAGAACAGTAAAGAAAAAAAAAATACCACAATCTCCTCTGAAAATAAAAACAAATAAAAGGATATTTGGCAGGATATGATTTTGTCCATCGGGAATTGATTGGATCATGCGAATGACATGGACGCTGGAGGGCAGGGATTGAAACTTGCCCAGCTCTTGGACAAGCTTATTGACGTCATGGGAGGTACGTTAATGTTTTTGATTAAATATTTGGAGTGCATGAAAAAAAGTAAATTTTTATTTCATGGTCTCTTTAAAATACAAATTAGTTTGAATGCTAAAACTGAGAACTAGGAGAAGTGCATAACATAAATTACACACTTCAGGGAAGAAGAGAGAAATGAGTTGTGAGGTGAATGGCAGGAGCTGTCGTTGGCAATAGTTGTGTCAGTGCCCTGTTATCTGTTGAGCGTTTTCCCCTGTTGCTCTATACACACTTCTGTGACTGTATCTTACATCTACCATTTCCTTTGGTCCACATGCCCACAGAGTCTGTTCCCGATGTGATTGTTCTGACTTTCAAATAGTTCTGTCTGCCAGCTGGGATCAATAGGGCTAATCCCTCCTGTGGACGCATCCTGTACTCGCTAAAGCAGGTATTACTGGCACAGTGTGATCATTTTTTTCCGGTAGGGTCTCTGATGCCGTAGGCTTTCCTAGAACAGGGATAAACAAGGTTTTTATTAGTGTGCTGTATTTGTGGGCCACAGGTGTTTGAAACAGCAATTTCTTAGATCGTGGGAAACCTGCAGCATCCCTGGAATAAAATCTGTTTCCTGAGGAGTAATTAATTTTTTTTTTTTTCTGAGATGTCATGCAGGACAGATTTCTATATAAAAAAAGTGCCCTGATGGAAAAAGAAAGTTCTCAAAGACAAATGTCTTTCAAATTTCAATCCATTTTCTGAATTTGAACTGAATTTATAACTGAGGAAGCAATTCACTTCTACAGTGCCGTGAAAAGGTTTTTGCCCCCTTCCTGTTTTTATATTTTTTTGCATATTTGTCACACTTAAAAGATTCAGAACATCAAACTATGTTTTATATTACACAAAGATAATGCAAGTAAATACAAAATGCAGTTTTTAAAAGGATGATTTCATTTATTAAGGAAAAAAAGCTGTCCAAACCTACCTGGCCCTACATGAAAAATGAATTGCCCCCGCCTGATAAATCATGAAAGAAATGTGATTAACCACATTATTTTAGAAAGCTGAGTTAAATTTCACTAGACACACCCAGGCATGATTACTGACAGACCTGTTGAATCAAGAATGCACTTAAATAGAACCTGTCTGACAAAGTGAAGCATGCTTAAATAGCAATACATCATGCCGCGATCTAAAGAAATTCAAGAACAGATGAGAAACAAAATAGTTGACGTATCACCCTGGAAAGGGTTATAAAGCCATTTCTAAGGCTTTGGGACTCCAGCAAACCACGGTCAGAGCCATTATCCACAAATGGAGAAAACTTGGAACAGTGGTGAACCTTCCCAGGAGTGGCCGGCCTACCAAAATTACTCCAAGAGCGCAAAGGCGACTCGTCCAGGAGTTTATAAAAGAACCCAGAACAACATCTAAAGAACTGCAGGCCTTATTTGCCTCAATTAACGTCACTGTTCATGATTCAACAATAAGAAAGAGACTGGGCAAAAACGGCATCTATGGGAGAGTTCCAAGGCAAAAGCTACTGCTGACCAAAAATAACACAAAGGCTCGTCTTACATTTGCCAAAAAATATCTTGATTATCTCCAAGACTTTTGGGCAAATATTCTGTGGACTGATGTGACAAAAGTTGAACTTTTTGGAAGGTTTATGTCCCATTACATCTGGCATAAACCAACACAGCATTTCATAAAAAGAACAACATACACTCTAAAAAATGCTGGGTTAAATACAACCCAGTGCTGGGTAAATATTGGACAGAAAACATGCTGGGTTGTTTTCAACCAACAGTTGGGTTAAATGTTTAACCCAACCTTCTGAGTTGGGTTGTATTTAACCCAGCATTTTTTAGTGTACACAAACAGTCAAACATGGTGGAGGTAGTGTGATGGTCTGGGGCTTCTTTGCAGCTTCAGGACCTGGATGACTTGCCATAATTGATGGAACAATGAATTCTGCACTCTATCAGAAAATCCTGAAGGAGAATGTCCGGCCATCAGTTTGTGACCTCAAGCTCAAGCGCACTTGGGTTATGCAGCATGACAATGATCCCAAACACACCAGCAAGTTCACCTCTGAAAGGAAAACAAAATTAGGTTTTGGAGTGGCCAAGTCAAAGTCCGGACTTAAATCCGATTGAGATGCTGTGGCATGACCTTATACAGTCCATTCATGCTTGAAAACCCTCCAATGTGGCTGAATTAAAACTAGTGCTGTCAATCGATTAAAAAATTTAATCGCGTTAATCACAGTCATGGACTGTGATTAATCATGATTAATCGCAAATTTAAAATACTAGGATTTACCTGTAAATGTGTTGAAAAAAAGAAATTCATGACATGCATGCTGTTTTAAGGAAACAGAAACTTTCACACCTCCGCCAGGTATGAGACATAATCCTTATTATTCTTTTATCATTATTCTTCTGTTTTTATTCAGCCATTATCAGCTTTTAAACTGGCAATAAAACGTTTACCAAGCCACATCGCTTCAATCCCAGTATACATTTACCCAACTATTATCAAAAGTATTTCTAAATAAATACTACAACATTTTCTTGCGACCTTACGTGAATTATTATGACAAAATGCATTATGAAGAATTGGACCTGTTCTGCAGGTGCATTAGAGCTAATATTAGCATCATGCTTCATAAGACAATTTATGAGATTAATAGTACACTTTTACTCAAAACTCACTTTAAACCACCATCGAGTGTTTGTAATAACTTCTTTTTGCGATCACATGTGGAATTTGGTCGTTTATTGTTGTTAAAATATGCTATTTATAGCCTTTTATATCGCTGCACAAATTAGCATAGATGTACACATTCATCTCAAGAAAAACACATACAAACCATATCCTATCGTAATCATGTGTTTATTATCTTATATAATCTATAGTGGCTGTTGTCATGTTTATTTCTGCTGTGTTGTATGCTGTGGCTGAAACTCACGTTGTTTGTGATGTTATAACCGCCTCTCTGTTCTTAAGTTGTCAGGGATTCCAAGTATAATATACATTAGTAAAAGGATCTATTTTAATTTTTATTTGTCTATATACACTTTGGGTGGCCGCGGTACAGTATAAAAGTAGCCCAAAAAACCGCAACCCGCGGCTCTGTAATTTTTCCCGCGACTGTATTTTCAAAATAGCCCACTAGTGCCGTTACCCTGGCAACACTTGTTCACTGTATCCTCATCACACACTGATAGATAACCTTCCGCGCTGCGATGACGGGAAGAAGTTTGGGTCAAACCTTATCGCATGATTAATTTGCGTTAAAAAAATATTAACGCGTTAAAATTTTTAGATTAATCGCATGCGTTAACGCGTTAACGTTGACACCACTAATAAAACAATTCTGCAAAAAAAGAGTGGGCCAAAATTCCTCCACTGCGATGTGAAAGACTCATTGCCAGTTATCACAAACGCTTGATTGCAGTTGTTGCTGCAAAGGGTGGCACAACCAGTTATTAGATTTAGGAGGCAATTACTTTTTCACGTAGTGCCAGGCAGGTTTGGACAGTTTTTTTCACTTAATAAATGATATCATTATTTCAAAACTGCATTTTGCATTTACTCAGGTTATCTTTGTGTAATATTAAAATTAGTTTGATGATCTGAATCATTCAAGTGTGACAAATAAGCAAAAAAAATTGAAAAAACAGGAAGGAGGCAAAAACCTTTTCACAGCACTGTAAGTACACATTGAATTAATTCAAATTTAAAGAAATTCAACATGTCTTTTGAATGACAGATCGACTGATAGAATGATACAACGACAGAATAATAGAACGACAGACAGACGGACAGTTAGATAGATAGATAGATAGATAGATAGATAGAGAATATCTATCTACTGTATCAGTCCGTCCATTCGACTGACCGACAGACATGCTGAACTTCCTGTGTGTTGAGACCACTTCATTTCAAATTTGAAGTCATGAATTGAAAACAAACTAATTCTTCAATCCTGATTTTTTGCACAACCCTGCTATACCAATTACATAAAAGAAATGAACAGGATTTCATAGAGCAAATGGATTGTGTTTTACTGCTTTTGCTCATTTTCTCTAGCCATTCCCAAGAGTGCTAATAAGATACATTGTTTGCTACGGAGAATGAATTTAAACATCGACTTGAGTGTATGTTTGCAAAGTATACAGCAAATTACTGAGGAAAAATAAGGTGCCACATTGCTGAGGAAGAAATACTGTGTTAACAGGACCTGTGAGAAATAAAACTCCTTGAATATCTAAGGAGCCAGCCAATATGGATTCATTCGCAAGACACTACTGACATATTATAGTTATCCTGTTTCCGAGAGAAGAATAAATGCCATTAGAATTCCCCAGCTACCCTCTCCTCGCCCACGCCTCTTCAGGGCGAGGTGGAGACGGCCTTGCTCAGGAACTCCTGATAATGTGCTCCTTTCTCTTTTTTTGTTTCCCCCCGGCATCATTTTCTGCAGACTGCCATTATCTACCATTGGTGAAAATCTATTCTTGATCACAGTGCCCCCTCCACGAGGACCTTCAGGGTAAACCTCCCACTTACCAGCGCTCCCTGTGGGAAAGCAATCACTCAGCGTCAACACACCTTCACAGATGCCGGGAGTCTCGTAGGATGTACCTACCTTAACTAAGGTCGTACAGAGCCACTCATCTTTGCATCTGTTGCATGGAAACAGCGAGAAGAAAAAGAGGCTAAAAATGCTAACAAGCTCCTTGGAGGGATTCAGCGGTGTGTAGCATCCAAAGTGATTGGAGGTCAACCAAAATGCATCTCCATTACATTATGAAAGAGAGGGAACTGCAAATATACATTGATTGGTCCTCTAGTTGCCACTTTCTAGGCCAGCTCTGAAGCAAGCGAGGCCCCAGGGGTGTTCTTGTGCTCCAAAATTCACGTGACCTCCGTTATCTCGATGGCCTGCCTGTACAAAGCGGTGATTACCGGTGACCTCTAAGCACTGGGAGCAAAGACGGTGAGACCATTCCCTCCAAAAGCACATACACGGCAACATGGCTGCCGCAGGCTCTCGAGCCTGCAAACTTCCACTTCCATCTGTTCTTCTCAACATTATCGAAAAAGAAACAGGGCGAGACAAGGTGGTCGGGGGGAAATCTCTCCTCAAGCCAAGCGTGCATCCTTGTGATGACAGACTGCTGGAGGCTGAGCATCATAGCAAACAATGGTGTTAGATTTATAACAAGAGGCCCTGAGCACTGGCTGAAGGCCATCTCATGCTGAGAGTTGGGAAATGTACACAAGATGGATGACACAGAGCGACCGGTGAATACTGCGTGAACAATGGACCATTGTGGAAGTGAGTCACTGAGGACACCCTTGCTTTTAGTTCACCTCTCATATTTATATTGCCTTAGTTACTTTTTAATGGGTCCACGCCATACGAACTCACATTTTTCTTTGATCTTATCAAAGTATGTGCATTTGTGAACTACATAGAAGACAGAGATGAAAAATAGAAGCAATACATCTAGCCAGCACACAACTAGGTTTATGAAATCCAATCCTTGAATGATAATGCAGCAGGACAAAGACCATTTAATCATCCTCAATGTAGAGAAACATTTTATTTTGGAGCATAACATCTACCGCACATCCAATCGACACAGAGCAAAAGCTGGCAGCGGTTTTGGCTTCTGAATGAATTCTCCTCCTCTTATCGCTGTTCCTCCAAATCAATTGGCTATATCAGTTTTTAAAGCTCTTCATAACACCCTTCCCCATCTCTCGCATGTGTCTGTGAAGGAGCTTGGGCCCTTAGTGAAGACGACTATGGCTGAACGAACATATGACTGATTGGCTACAGATAGGATTCTGGCAGGTGCGCACACTTTGGGGCGAAGTCTAAGAGTCCACATTCCCCTGAGTCAGTGCCACTTGTCATTCAGGTGATCAGACAGGGGAAAAGATAATGTTGTATCTGAAGTCAGCCCATAAATCAGCACACAAACTCTTTTAGACTTCCTCTCAGCTCATCTGATAAACATTAGCGTTTGCTGTCTGAGTACAGTCAGTGGTTTCTTGTAGCACTGGCGGTCTTGTAACCTGAACAATTATCAGATGAAAGAAGCATTTCGAAAATGTTTTCAGGGTTTGTAAGTGAAAACGGCTTTAAAAACCACAGAGACATCAAATGGTCTTTCTCCAAGGATATAAATGTAGGCTCGGAGTGCTTGTAGATGTGGAATGTAGAGGACTGTGACCTTCTCCACGAGTAGCGGAGGGACTAGAGACAGCGCTGGTTGGTAAGAGGCTACAGCTGCCTGCATCCAGTGCAGTCAGATGTGTCAATCAGAGACTCGGGGTCCCACATAGTGCAATTTCCCATTTAAGTGACGATGGTGAAAAATGTGTATATTAAAGTCAAATCATGGGAAATAGGGGTTTGGAATCAAACCATTTTATGTACCACGTACTATAACAATCACAGGTTCCCTCCTTAGTCTACCAATGCCATATACTGTACAGAAATCAACCCATAAATATATTAACATATGACTAAACACATTTACATAATATTCAGTTATCAGCAACTTGGCCCTGAGGTAACAAACAGTATACAGAATTGTAATATGAATTTGAATTTAAAGAAACTTCGTCAAGACAAACTTGGCTTGAAAATGTTAACAAGATTTAAAAATTTTAACTTCAAGAGATTTATTAGCCTATCAAACTGTCTGCCTACTAATAAGGCTAATTATGTTTGATTATAAACATGTACTTTTCCATTCAAACGTTTTGGGGTCAGTAAGTTTTTCTCTTTGAAAGAAATTAATACTTTTATTTTGTAAGGACATTTTAAATTGATCAAAAGTGACAGTAAAGACGTTTGTAATGTTGCAAAAATTTCCATTTTAAATAAATGCTGTTCTTTTGAACTTTTTATTTATCAAAGAATGCTGAAATTCTTTCACCATATGATTTCCACGAAAATATTAAGCAACTGTTTTCAATATTGATGATAATAAGAAATGTTTCTTGAATGATTTCTGAAGGATTATGTGACACTGAAGACTGGAGTAATGGCTGCTAAATTAAAAAAATAAAAAATGAACATGAATCTATACTGATAAAAAGGTGTAGAAACTATTTTCTCTCAGAAATTGCTAGTGAATTTCACAAACAATTACAAAGAAACAGTACATAAAATAAAAGGTGAAATTTAAAGAAGTAAAAAAAAAAAAAAAACTGAAATAGTACATTCTTGTAAAATGTATTCAATTTTTATTTTATTTATTACTAAAAATATCACATGCCCTAAAAAGTGACACTGATGACTGGAGTAATGTCTGCTAAAAATATAGCTTTGCCATGACAGGAATAAATTATATTTTGAAATATATTACAATAGAAAACAGTTATTTTAATTTGTGATAAAATCATACCACCCTAACTTTTGAACAGTAGTATAAGTATATACATAATTTTCTACTCATTACTATCTTTCCAAATATACAAATATTAGAAAAAAAGTGGCTGAAGTTTATTAATACTAAGTAAGTACAACTAAATTGCGTCAAGAAACCCCACACCTTTGCACAAGAAACTTTGATAACATTGTGAGTAAATGTTACGAAATTCTAGAATAAGGCTGCTTTAAAGATTTTGGAACTGTGGACAAAATATGGCTGTATTCTCAGAGGTCGCAATGCACATTATCAGTTCAGTGTCCAGCAATGAACGGAAATTACATAAACTCAGATAGAGATGAATGCTGCAGTGAATGTAATTGGAAAACCATCCTATTGCTTTCCTTTGCAGATCCATTGATAGTTTTGCTCTTTGTTCACGCAACCTGTGGTTATCGCTTTCCTTTTCTTTTGTACAATGACAACATGAGGTCTCGCGACCAAGAAAATAGGCTCCCATTTTCATTCTTCTTTTTCTTTCTTTCTTTCTTTTTCTTTCTTTCTTTCTTTCACACTCTCAGACACACAGAGTCCTAGAAAGTGCAGGACTCAGTGGTGTCCCACTTATTGTTACAGGCCTGAGGGACCCAAGAATCTTGAATAGATGGACACTGCTCATCTCTTTCTCCCTTTCTCTTTCTTTCCATAATCTCTTTTTATTGTCCTTCTCTGTATTTCCTTCTAACTCCATTTCTCTCCTCTCCACTTGTTTATTTCTGTTCTTGCTCACTTTTTCTCATTCTTTTATCCTTGCTGACTTTTTCCACAGAATAAAGACAGGACTCAGCAGGATCTTCCAGCCATTCCTGTGACAGCAACGAGAGGCTGCTGAGATGGAGATAAATGGGGAAGCTCAGGAGGGGTGAGCGTTGACATTTGAAGCTTTTGACATTAAGAAGGGATCAGCTTTTCTGACTCAACTTATTTGGTACTTTCGTTCATTAATGTGACTGAGAATATGGCGTTTTAATGTGTGGAGTGTAAATGACTCAGAACTTCGAGCTCCATCATCACCAGCACATCTTCATATTATAAAATGTTTGAATGCTATTTAAACTAATAACATACTAGAGAGACAGAACATTGAACTAGACCATAATTATAAAATAAATAGATACACATCATTCAGTAGAATTAGATTGAAACAAAAGTATTTCTATCAGCAGGGAGAATCTTATTAGGCTTAAAGCTTTCATTTAATGTGCACTCAGTAATTTCTTTCCTACTTGAAAAGTTTTACACCAAAGAAATAAATGGCACCAGGGAAGTCTGTAATACCTGAAGAGAGCCATCTGCTTGCATTTCCATTCAATGCCAGTTGCTCTGCTGGCGCAGGACCCCTAGAAAGCACAGTATGTGATTTGAAGTTTACCAGCTTTGCTCTTTGGCGCTCAGTTGTGCTGAGAAAGTTTTCAAATAGGAGAAAGTCAGTACAAAAAAATAAATAAAAATAAAAACATAAATAAAATTCATTCACTGGCAATACTATGACATTACAAACAACATTTATAAAAAAAAAAAAAATCAAACGTCATACTATGAAACGTAATTATTAATATACAAACACACATCATATAACATGTAACAACACATTATGTAATAAAAACATATGACGTGCATGTGCCCCATCAGATTTTTGAGCCAAGTGGATTTTGAATGCAGCTTCCAAAAGACAAAAATAATAAATAAATAAAAATAAAAATAAATAGCCGAATAATATTTTTTTTTTATATGTAGAAACCAATCACACACGATTCTGTTGAGCTTATGAATGCAATGACCAATGAGAGGCGTTCAGATGAGTCACCGTTGTTTTGTTTATTTGCTCGCTGAAGGAATTCTGCTGTCTGATGAATTCTCTCACCAGAAACAACAAAGTGCAGATAGAGTGTGTACAAATGTAAGATATTAATTTCACAGTGTTAACGGCTTCAGTGATTATAATGAGTTTTTGAAAGTGCTTAAAATCTTCTTTGATAATGTAAATGTTCTTTGCTTTCTTTCTGTACAATGAAAGTGTTAGAATTAGCAAATTGCAATGTTTTTATTAAATTCACATTAAATACAAAGCCAGTCGTATTAAAATATTTTATGGCATGACACCCACATCTGGGACTTAAGTAAAAATACGGGTTTTTATGCATAGTTATAGATTACACTATTAGGCTACTTTGCCCATCGCCCACTATAGATCAACTAACATAATCTATAAAGGTGCAAAATGCATTTACTTACACATATTTGAGAATCAAGATATTTCATGATATAGTTAACACGTTTGGAAATATTTTGAATAAAAAGGAAAAAATAAATAAACATAAGCCTATATCAGTTATACTTATATATATGGCCGCTGTGTGTCACATGACAAGCATGAAGAGCAAACCCCCAACCCCCCCCCCCCCCCCCCCCCCCCCCCTCCTTCGTGCCCCCTAAAAAAAAAAAATAAATGAATGGGTGCATGACGACGCTGATAAAATGTACTCAATTTTTGTTTTATTTACAGCTAAAAATATTACATACAACTAAAAACATTTTAATAGTGTATGATTGTTGATGTATTATTAATTTACTTGTAGTGAGACAGAACAAAAGCACAGCTATGTAAGAATCTTTCCGTTTTCTCAGTAAGCAGTCAGTTATAAAGTGATGCACTACACAACACTTCACAAATCTTTAACAAAATGCTGCGACGGAATCAAGCATTCAGTCTAAATCTGTGCAATAACGTAGGTTAACTGTAGTTTAGTTGAAGTGCAAAGGCTCTACTTTTCTTAAGACTATGTCAACAAACAAGAGCAAGTCAACAACCTGCAGCCAAGTTTGGCACTATCTCCTCTCAAAATAACAATGCTCTCTGTATCCGCGGCTGTCAACATCAAAGCATAATCCTGCTTGACAAGAGCATAGACTCTACGTGACGCTTCATTCACATTCCAGTCCCATCATATCATGGTCCCTGCAAACACCTGAGAGGAATCTCTGTGCAGGGCCCGGTTCAGGAGCACCGGTCAGCAGTCAATGTGTGTGCTGATAAAGTCCGCTGATGTTTGCGCATGGCTTAACCTGCATGTGGTGGTCAGGCCATTTTTTTTAAAGGCATCATGCTGTATCATTCAGTTGAGTCTGAGCAGGGCTGACAGGGCCACAGAGGTTCTCACAAACTCTCTCACCTCCTGTGATGCCCACCTCACTTCTGTCTGTTCATGTCAGCCCATAAACCCCCACAACCCCTTATACATTTCTTACACATTGACAAATGTTTTTTAAGCATAAATCTAGCAATACATTTAACAATAAAAATGACAAAATTATAAATTTTATAATAATAATAATAATAATAATAATAATTAATATCTATTTTAAAATATTTTAATAATAATAAGGTATTATAAGCCTCAATACTAATTATTATTGGTAAATATGTATTATTATGATATTATTAATTAAATATCTCTAATAACAATAAATAATAATAAACTATGAATGTAACAATTATTATTAATAATAATAGCTATATATTTGTATAGTTGTTACAATAATAATCAAAATAACAATTAATTAATCAATACTACTAACAATAATATTTTTGATTAATAATAACAAAAGTATTATTATTGTTGTTGTTTTGTTGTTGTTGTTATCATTATTATTATGACAACAAAAATACAATGGACATCAACCTTTAAAAACAAGTTTTATTATCTTATGAAAGTTTGGTTCTCAAGTAAAGTTCTTATCCCTCATTCCCTATCCACATTGGGAACATGAGGAGAATGTATTTTAATATTAATGTCTTTTAATAATTATTAAATAATAATAATAATAATAATAATAATCATCATCATCATCATCATTATTAATATTATTAGTAATTATAATTATTATTCTTTAAAGACTTTGAAGACTAATCATTTTTATATTAGTTTAAAAACATCCAATGAAAAACATTCTTTGAAAACAAGTTTTAGATTATAAAAGTTTGGTTCTCAAGTAAATGTACTAAAAACAAGACAAAAATCTTGGTTTAAAAAATTGGCATGCGTTGTTATCCCTCATTCCCTCTTCACACTGGGAACTTGAGGAGGGAGTCCTCATTACCGCCATCAACAATCATGGAGAACCTCTTGAAGAATAATTAGATCATGTCTGAATGTGATCTGGAATGAGAAGTCTTCACATGAAGAACCTCCGTGCTTATTCTGATCTCCTTAGAGTCAAATGAAAGCGGTACTATTCTAATGCGGCAGGAAAGCCTTGCGTTCACTCACACATCTGCATTAAACGCCCAGGGCTGAACGCATTAAGTAAAACCACAGCACCAGCGTGGTATTGATCCTTCACACAGGCTGTTGCTCTTAAGGGAATTGATAAGAATCATTTTGAAAGAGAAGTAAACCTTGATGATTGTAATCGGGAGATATTATCATTGATTTTTCCAGCCTTTATTCCATTGTGTGCCAAATAAAGAAGCATTTCATTGCACGGTGGCTCTCCTCTTCCTATCCCACTCCGAGTTAATTCACATCCTCTCATTAAATAGTCCATACTGCTGTGGCCTTTTCACTGGAGGCGCTATTGATATGCACCCTGCCCTGCGAGTCTACACACCCAGATTATCCAATAACAGGTTACTTTTCTGCAGTGCTGCATTTCCAGAATTTAATTAAAACTATAAATTAGTAAGTCTAATAGGACCTGCATAAATCCTATTGCACAGCCAAGGTTTCCTTTAATTCCTTCCTGATCTCTTTAATATAAGATTACACATAGTGACTAAGAGGGCCTGCATCCTGACGTGTTTTGAATTAGGCTGCATGTACCTATCAAAGCGGGATGTTTATGTCTGATGCTGCGTCAGGGCCAGGAAGCCAGTCAACTGATGAGGTTTAAAATGGCACTATTGTACTACTCAATTAATAATGTCAGCTGTGCAAATTATCTCCATAAAAATCATAGCAATGCACAAGCACTTTTTAAGATCATCATATTTGCATCTATCACATCTTTAGGCACAAACAAAAAATTGCTCAACTCGTTAACAAAATCCAAAGGCATTTAACAATCTCATATAAAATGGATTAAGAATAAATTATTAAAAAGAGTCTTCAGACCCACTGGTAATCAAATTCTTATAAAAGTATTCCAGAAAAGTTGGGTTAATTGTAAAATCAATCAAAATGCAAGAATCTGCACAGGTACAGTTAAATTTAAAATTAACTTAAATGTATTTGTAAATATAAACCATTTTAAATTTTGATGGCTGCAACACACTAAAAAGTTGGGACATTATGGCATTTCATAAAACATCCCAACTTTTCTGGGATTGGGGTTATATATGTGAGAATTGTAAATGATCATTATTAATGACATCATTATAATTTTTTCTTATTTGAGGCTTAAAAGACAGAAAATGTTACTTAATTTTATATGTATTATATATTATACATAATGTTATTGTATTATATTACACTGCTATAGTAATGTAGCATAATATACATAGTAAGGTGATTATTATGAATAACTCAATTGACATCGTTATAATTTTAATAGCCTAATTATAAAACTGTAAAAACGATTGCTGTGATTAGTTATCACAACTTAAAATTCAACATTAAAATGAGTAATGCATTGTTTCATCTTTAAGGAAAAAAAAAAAAGTAATGTTTGTGCTTGACTGAAGCTCCGTTAACTTTAGTTTAGTTAAGTTGGATGCTTATCTCAACCAATTTTAAGTTGTTATAACTAATTGCAGCAACACTGGTATGTTTGCTTACCTTTATCCACATTACTCCAATCTTAACATAAAGCACTTTATTATCAGAAAGATAAATGCTTCCCCTAAGGATCAAAATCAAACCCAACAAAGGTGCTACTTCAACTTGCAGAAAGTTGCTCATGCTTTAAAAAATAAATAAATAAATAAATAAATAGTAGTAAATGAACACGCTGCCATCTAGTGGCCAGCATCCCATCTTAGCTGAACTCACTACAGGTTTCAGCTAGAAAATGTATGAAAGTGTGGCAGCTTTCTTGCATTGCAGTACATCCAAAACAACCGCAAATGTTTTTCAGGAAAACAACGTGTTCATCTGTTGCTAAAATGTGAATGCTAGGTGAACATTAAAGTTTGATGGGACTCACACATATTTGTAAAAGAGACTATACAATTGCAGCATTTAAAATGAAAAAGTGAAGTTTAATATTGTGTTCTGAGTGGCCCCTGATGTCCTGCGAGGTCAATGAAACCCTAACAGCTTCAACAGTATACCAACCACTACACCTTCATTTATGCATGAAAAATAAAAATAAGCCACAAACAACATGCCACAAAAATAAGCCTGTTTCAAGGTTAGTGAAATCATGCCTCCGGTGGAAAAACAGCAGTAATCAGGATGGATTATATCTGAAGCAGGCCCGGGGGTAGCGTGCATCTCTGAGGATATATCACCTGAGCTGTGCACTGGCAGCCTCTGACAGCAAGGGTCAGCCTCACCTCCAGAGACCCGCTCAGTGTCACCTTCAGCAAGCACTCGGCCATGTGTCTGATCTGGGATCCAGCTGGCTACCCTGCCTGATCAGAGCGAGGTTCAGACACCTGAAACAAGTCTCAGGGTCATTTGGAAGGTCAGCGAAAGAGTCCAGCACAGAAAAATGCTCCGTCTACAAGTCTTAACCTTTGAGTCTCAAATCAAAGCTCAAGAAATAAAGGCTAAAGTTTACATGAAGTCTGGGTCAATTTACAAATTACTTGCAGCCAAAAATTACATATTGGATTCTATTATACGTGACACATTTGAAAACAGAATCTAGTATAAATAAGGTAAGTACACACAAAATCAATAATTCAATAAATGTATTCAATATGCTGAGCTGTGAAAGGGTTTAAGCAGTGAAAGCAATGCACGCCAATTTGTTCTCATTTGCACATCTCACCCCATATGAATTTCAATTTATTTTATGTTTAAGTAAATATTGCAGCTTTATAGGTTTTTCGGACAAGCCCTAAGGCCCCAAAAGCCCCAAGCAAGAGTATCGTTACCAAACCTACCAGCCTTCTACATGTGCATAACACACAAATAGCTTTATAGCTACTATCTTTTAGAAAGTCTTGCTCTCACATTGCCAGAGGGTTTTTGTCCAGAGTTCTATTTAACAGCAACATGTTTTTCTTTAACTGATGTATACTATACAGCAGTGTTGTGAGGCATGTATAACTGTTTTTTTTTTTTTTTGTTTTTTGTTTTTTTATTGCAGTTTGATATACATTTACATTAAAGTTTAATTTAAAATGAATTATAATTAAATTTGAACTGAGATTCAAAAATAAGAGGAAATCAATAAATTTGTAGCTTTAAGTATTCATCTATATTTAATTTAGAATTTAGTGTTTGATAACTTTATTCAATTTCTGTATATTTCCTACTTGCTGAAAGACACAGGTAAATGCGACATCTATTATAAAGGGTTTATGAGAAGATTAAGTTCACTTAAATTAGAAGTTATTTTTTAAGTCTAATAAATGTTAAAATTGATATCTATCAATTATATTGTACTGTTGATTGGCTATAGTCAATGGTTAAATATTAGGGGGAAAAATATTTTTTTCAAAAGAGACATCAGTGGTATTTGTATCAGTGATACTGGCCTTCAGTCATAAAAAAATATATAAATCAATAAAAAATATTAAAAATATCCTGTCTTTATGTTTCTACATTAATTTTAATATTGAGTGTGAAATTATTGCAATATAAAAGTATATTTAAAAACCTTAATGTTAGGTGGGATTAATCGCAATTAATTTAAAATAATTAGTTTTTTTAATCGATTGACAGCATTAATATAGGTGCATCATCCATTGGATTTCTGTGAATTGCAATTCAGTGCTGCATCATGAGTTAGGTTGATTGATTGTACCATTGGTGGGAAACGCAAGCCAGATCAAATTCTAATATGAAATGGAGCAAACTCGTAATTATGCCCAACCCTACAATTCAGTAAGGATAGATGTAACAACATGACTACAAAACATCTTCACTTTAAATGCTTCATTCCAAACCCACTGAATCCACCCACATGAAGACTGTGAGAAGGTCCAAGTCAAGTCTTTTGACACTTTCGAAGTAGAGTCTCAAGTCCTCAAAATTGTGTCAAAGAGAAGAATAAACTGATCAAACACTTATTCATAATATTTGTATGCCAGTTTTGGAAACAACCTGCATTTGAGGGGGGAAAACACAATCATCAAATGCTCATTAATTTATGATGACATGCAACAATCAACCTCTTACTCATCAAATACAACTCCAAATCTTCAGCCAGAAATTTGCCCATTTGTTTTAAATTGAAGGATGACGCTTCTTCCAGATTTCCATATTACTGACATAAAATGAAATTGCACAAATGGTTTTATTAGATGACAAAATCACCTACTGTGAATTTAACAAATAAAATGTTCACAATAACTGTATCCTTCTAAAGGCAAAAATGTGGCTCTGAAGGAGCTGTTTCATGTAATTTTTGTTACAGCCTCATCATGCCTAGTTAATAACTTAGTACTTAATACATAATTACAGAAAACAAACTACAGTTTCTCATCAGACAGTGTTTATTAAAGAGAAAAGGCATTTTTAAATTCAGACATTTCTAAAAAATGAATTCTGTCCTATTAAAATAACTGATAAAGTTAGTGAAAACCCACAAAAGCCTAAAAACAGAGTATATAACCCAAACACAAAGACAGTTAAATCCTAGATTAAGGCCTTGATCTCAAAAAGCTGTAGGTGTCAATGATATTCTTATGAGATCCAATCTTATACATAAACCCAGAAAGCTGATCATAACCATGAATTATGTCAAGCAATAATTTCAGATTTTGTACAACAGGGTGCCACGAGGGAGCGTGTCATGATTTGGATTATTAAATTTCCATCAGAACTTTCTTTTGGCATGTTTGTTAAGGCTGAAACACTTAATGCTTACGATTAAGTTGTTACACGCAACTCCAAACCCAGCAGCTGAAATCAGTCCATGTGAAACACTCAAGAGTCCATCTTCCGTAAAACAGCACACAAAATTAATTAGTCCGCAAATGTAGAGATAAAGTGCTTTTGTAGTCACTCAGTGCTTGTGCTCAGAAAACCCAATGTCAGTTTTTAGAGCAATGTCAACACATCAGAGGCTGTTGATGGTCTCAGAGCTTTTTCATCAGGACTCTTTGAGTCAAAGATTACCATCCAAACATATACTCCATTGCTTTTGATACAAAACTGTCATCCTTTTTTGGTGTCTGTTGATCTGATACAACCTATGAATCAGAACAAAACAAAAAGCAAGCACTTCAAAAATGATGCTTTTAAATTGTTGTTCCTTACAACACATTTCAGTATGATCCGCTAGCTAGCATTTTAAATAACATTTGTAAACATTTATCTAGATTCTATTATGTTTATTGGTAATATTCTCACTGTTTCCTTTTTTCAAAATAATACAGAAAATATTTTGACAAATACTGCAACTTGAAATATATGAAACTTTTGCTACTGCCTGGATATCAAAATGGCAAGGAGGAGGGGGGAAAAAAATCATCACAAATATTTCAGCTCATGTTCAGCTCAGGTTTGGGAAACCTACAAACCAGTAAGAAATGGTTTTGGCTAGGTTATGCTGTCAGAAGAAAGTTATTTAGACTTATTTTGTACATTTTTGATGTAATAATAATAATAATAATAATAATGAATTATCAGTTTTATTAATATTTATGTGCACATTAATCTGTAATCCTTAGTGATAACATTTGAGTTTCCATGTGTAGTTTTATAATATGCTCCTCCACTCTTAAATGGTAAAAAACTGCTCCTCTTTCCACAAAGCCTCAGCATTATTAAATACATTATTAATTATGAATTTATTTTTATTTATTATTATTATTTATTTTTAAAGCTGCCTTTGTCAGTTTTATTTCAATTAATTTGTTCAGTACTATTTGTGTGGTTTTAAGAGCAGTGGGTGAGTGGAAGGTTACTGGTCAACTAACTATACCTGGTAATCACTGCTGGATGCTTTGTAAGCAACACTGAGGGGTCTCATGACAGATCGGGGAGTTGATAGAGGGTGACTGGGGGTGCCGGGAGCCTTCACCGGGGGTGTGAACACAGAACTGGAAGTGCTGCTCTTGTCTGAACTCTCCATTACACTCTGCAAAAATAAATAGATAAAATAAAACACTCACAATGTAACACTACCACTGTTACAATTATGACCAATAGAATTATCGCTTTTGTGCTTCTTACCTTATCGATACAAGGTTTGACGCCAATCATTATGGCTTCTCCAAATATCTTTCTATCTTTACTGAGAGCTTTTCGTGCCTGCAGTTTAGACTGATACTGAACGTGCATCCAGTTGCCTGTATTAGACATCTGTAAATGAAAGAAAAACTTTTATAGAATACAAATCTTATATAAAACAGTCTGCAGTGCTGAAACTTTGCCTGTACTTACCACATGTTTTAATATGTTTCCATACTGTGCAAACTGTAAAAGGATGTATGACGCAGATGCTGGAGGGAATCTGTGTGCAAGCAAATATAAAATTGATGTACACGTCGACACCATAAAGCCTGACACATCATATCTGTGCTAATGGAACAAATAAATTAATAAATTAATGATCTAAACACACCCAAAAACTGTGACCCAGGTGTCATCTAGCTGGTCTTCTGAGGACAGAGCATCTCCTTGTGTGAAGAACGGATCTACTTGAGCTGGGGAAAGTGCCGTTTTCCTCTGCTGTCCCGCGGGGCTAAACAAATTAGACACTATAGGACAAAAATAGAAAATAAGCATCTATGTTTTGATAGAACACCTCATTTAATAAGTCATTTAAAAAGTCATTTTTACCTGTTCCTGGCGTCCCTGGTAGACCAGACAATGGTGTGTGTACTCCAGCAAATGGCTGTGAAAAATAAATTCATTAGCGGAGGACAAAATCTCAAACATTTTTAAATGATTTTCTTACACTGCTTATAACAACTGTGTACTTCACTAACCGGCCTTGCATGCAAATGAAACGTTTTGACAAACAAATCATCATTCACCGATAAATTTTGTAATAAAATTTATTCTAAATATATATATATATATATATATATATATATATATATATATATATATATATATACATATAAAATAAAAATAGAACAACTAAAACCACAACCAAACATTACATTCTCTTGGTGGCCTTACAGCCAAGTTGAGTAATACAGTAATAGAGTAAATAAAAGGTTGTTATAGCCCAAGCTGCGAAGCTTCTCCACACTAATAAACACATATATGCACAGCCGGCTAATGAACGGTCTGTATAAAAGGTGTTTATTTGTTTGACTGATTTTGAGGCTCTCATGCGACAAAGTCATGTTTGCTAAGAGAGACGAAAGGCTGTAAAAAAGTTTGTGTGGAAAGCCCTTTTATGGAGACGGTTTGAGAGTATCTTATGCAAATTACTAACTTTGGGTATGTGGTTACTCATATAAAATACTTCAGATTCATTACTGTTAGGACAAGGTTAAAAACAACATTAGTTGTTTGGCTGTACTGATCCACATGTCGTTCCAAACCCGTAAAAGCTTCGTTCGTCTTCGGAACACAATTTAAGATATTTTGGATGAAAACCAGGAGGCTTGTGACTGTCCCATTGACTGCTAACGTTAAGAAGCTACGAGAATATTTTTTGTATGCAAAAAAAAAAAATAATGACTTTATTCAACAATTTATCTCCTCTGCGTCAGCGTAGCGCCATTCTCTTAAATTGTGTTGCGTAGACGAACGAAGCTTTTACGGGTTTGGAAGGACATGGGGGTAAGTGATTAATGACAAAATTTTCATTCTGGGGTGAAGTAACCCTTTAAAGTTAATGCATCTGGCCCCAGTACTCACTAATAACTTTGCAAGTTAAGTAATTTAATTTTGCATATGAAATAAATAAATAAGTGTTATAGAAACAAATCTTAATCACATGATCTGTTTAATGCATCTCTATGTTCTTATGTGAACACAGGAGTCAGGACGTGCTTCAAACTCAAATGAAGATCTTTAATTCTCTCACCTGTTTGCGAGCAGCAAGAGGTGATATTCCCACACCGGAGCCGCTGAGGTCATCATAGATGCTTCTGACTGGAGGGGCTCCACTCTTGTCTTTAGGCGTCGGGACCACCGGCTGTGGAGGAGACCCACCTGAAGGAGGAAAGCATCAAATGTTTTACCAAGTAACTTCTGTGCTATGTATAAAAAACGACATGCAGTAAGAAAAATGCAGTAAAAGCATAATAAGTGTTTACCAGCCAGAAGAGGAGACCTTGTTTCTGCCCCACCTCCAGTCAACCCAAAACACCTGGGCTGAGGTGTGACAGGAGCAGGCAGGTCTCCCATCAGAAACCCAGGTAAAAACTGAGCCCCAGGCTTGGGGGAGGTTGGAGAGCCGAGTGTCATTGGTTCAATGCCTGTCAAAAGGGGTTATGTATTTAATATTTCTTGCTAAGTACAGTCTAAAGCCTATACTTGCTTTTAACAGCTATATACGGACAGTTAGGAACGTATATACAAATAACTGCAATTTCAAAAGTTTTTTATTTTACCCTAAATATAAAATACCCGCGTATACTGATAATGTATAAGTTGTTATGAAGCCGATTGAACGCATGTCTTTCTGCTGTATTATACCGGTCAGATTAGCATAGCCACATTTATTACTCACGTCTCTACAAAATCATCCAAACACAGGACTGCTGTAAACACGACAACTTACTCTGGATTTCCATCCTGGGTCACTATCACGGCAGACACGGAGAGAATATCAGCCCTACTTTACCAAATTAAAAAAAAACAAAAAACAAACAGTGCACAAATTTTTTGAACCGGGCGGAAGTTGCGCGTGCTCTAATGACTCAAGCCCGCTACACTTCCGCTTTCACGAGACCAGCTCGCGCCTGTGTCGCGCCCCTGCAGGAAAGGACATGAAACTGATTTTTAGTTTTGAAACCAAATTCAAGCTTTTACTTTCTCTCACCTCGATTACTGTAATCGCCTTTATACTGTTTTTAGTAAGAAGTGTATTGATAAACTACTAGAGGTGTGAAACACTGCAACTGGATTGTTTTAAACCCAGCAGGAGACACTCTGTGTGTCCATTTAGTTCAGGATTAAGTCCTTTTTTAGCGGTTTTCAAGCTCAGAGCACCGTCATACATTTCAGAATACTGACAAATACGTTCTAAATCGGCGTTTCGCATTTTTTTAAAACAACCTGAAAACATGTTAATACAGTAAAACTCTATATTTAATAACTGTATTCATTTTTTCGCTAATATTCTCTTATTTTTTATGCTTACATATGCTGTGTTGTAATAACTTGTAACAGAGCTGTGAAATGCTGTATTCAGTTTCAGGTTAACTGTTCTTACACCAACTGAGCTGAAGATGGCCCTGTTGTTTCAGAAGGTGGCTTCATTCCCGTCCAGGACACTGAAATCGTCCTCCATTCATCTCCAAAAATTAAGAAAACATTAAGTTTATGTTTTTATACAATCATTTGTCCTACGTTAATATGCATTTTAGGGCTATATACATGCATATTATTTAATATAATATTTCGATAGATTATTTTTTTATGTTGATATAATTTTTCTGAGGTAGGCATAATGAATTCTTGATAGTAGCCTATATGTTAGCTAATTAATGTTATGCAACTTCAATCTAAGTTTCTGACATAACAGTCATTTTGTATGAAAATTATATCCTCATAAAGGGTTGGCTAAATAATTTAAAAAATGCTTAAGAAAATCAATTCTGGTAGTCTGTTCATTTCTGACTTCGCCTGCAGCTTATTAGTTGCATCACAAATTAAATTAAATTCAATATGCTGTAGATGATTATTTTGTTTTAGATTATTTTTGTTAATAATCATGATCCTGTTTTTCACTAAAGACGGAGAGCTGCTGGATTCTGATCAGTGCACGTGATTGGATGAGATCCTGCCCACGGAAGTGTGCGTGGTACAAAATAAAAAGGTTTTGAGAGCAATGCTAAGTATTCATTAGTGCTCAGTGATTTATATCAACAGTAACAATGTCTCTCCAGAACAGAGAGACAGAAGGAGCAATAGTTTTCAGTAAAATGACTGAGCTCATATCCCCTGGAGCAACACTGAATATATGATGCCAGTCATCTGCATCCAAATAAAGAGAGAAATGCCAGCTCCGTCTAAACCCATTAAGCAAATTGCAATATTTGAAAGATGCATTTGTCTCTTTATTTTTGATTTATATAAACAAATTGACACCCAGAGGGCTCCTTTCCTTTATAAATCCCAAGATGTTGGGTGATGTTTTAGAATAGCATTATATTTGCAGAGTCGAGCATTTTCTGAAGCCCATTTAAAGGTTAACTTGTGTAATAAAACATTTATGTTGCTGTGGAACTTCATTTTGCTCAAATCATTTACTTCACATCTGTTCAGTGACTTTCATTTATTTTCACAAGGTATATCATCTTCAGTAGTTCTGAATTGCATGCCACACAGATTCTTCCCTGGGAAAGAGTTTATTATCAAGGAGCGAAATAAAGCTGAGGTGTAGATGAAGCTGTCTGATAATAAGAATGCAAACAGCTTGCTCTCTGTGACTTGTACCAGCCAGTGGCAGCCTTGCCTTTATTACTCTGCCATATTCCATGTCGTGCTCTTGGACTGTCACACAATAATGAGCACTTTTTGACCTCGGTGAAACTGGCTGCTTACTGTGTGCTACAACTTCGCAGAGTTTAAAAAGAGTGAAGAACTCAAAATGACTAATAATTGAAGGTTGTGCTTGTGGAATACTATGAGCTGCTTTAGACGACTAAAAATATCAGCAAATACAGACGATATTCCCTGTATTGTTAAATTCGAGGCAAACAGTTTTCTCAGTATAAATGAGAGTTTTTACTGTGGGACTTTTAGTGATCTGTTCATTTAAGACTTGCAATATTGACCACAGTGTCTTCTTCAGTACCTGAACACTAAGTCATCCATGTCCAGTGATTGCATAAAATGACCTGATTTACTTCTGACAATGAAACTGCTAAAGAGCATATGTCAAGGTCAGATGGTTGATCCCCATAAAGTCAGCAGAGTGAAATATAGCACCAAATGTGCTGAATGTCTGCTGATGGGGAGATATTTGAGACTCCTGCAAGAGGAAACCTGCAAGGATTTTCGGTTGGCATGTGCAAATAACTGAATATGTGAATGTGCTTTTGTGTGATAAATGGTTACATTTTCCATCGCTATATGTGCACTAAGAAGCCTGCAGTTTCCCTGCATATCCTCTTTTGTTTTAAATGCATCATGGCAGTAAAAAAAAATTTAAGTTGGCATTAGCGTCTGTTAAACCCAGCTTTTAAACTTGGGTAAAGCAGCATTTCATACTTGTGAGCAACTTGTTTCCCTCTTTGAAAGGGGATTGGCACTGGGAAAACCTTGAATCACAGTGTCAAGGTACAGAGTACAACAGTGACACCCACTTTTCAATGGCCTTGGTTCCAGAAGTATTTTTCTCATTCCTTTTTCCAATACACATTTGAAAAAAAAGAAAAAAAGTCTTTGAAAAAAGTCTTCCATGAACTAAAACTGACCAGATAAGCAAAACCAGAGAAACCAGAAAATTGAAAATAGTTCACTTACTTTTTCTTGCAACTGTATATATATAAACAATTTTTATAGAAAAAAAATTGTGAATAGCACTTAAAATGGCTAGTTTTTTAACCAACCTCAATAAATATTCATTTACTTTGAACAGTCACAAAATAACTGGTTTTTGTGTTTTATTTTAAGCAAAAAAAAATAATAATAAATAAATAAAAATCTAAATCAGACTTTTTCCAGAATTAAGGAAAAATGCATCCCTTGGCATGAAGAGGAGACCGTTTAATTCTTACAGTTATGTTTAAAAAGCATTCATGACAATCTCAGGAATATACTGTGTAACCTAAGCATATTATAAGCAAGAGTGAGGCAAGTAGTTATTTAAACAGGTTGCACGCTGTGTTCGTCCAATCAATCTCTTAACCTGAAAAGACTAAAAAAAAGTAACCCATGATTATACTGACCCAGAGTTTAAAATGACCCAGGGTTAATCATTTAAAGGGACAATTCACCCACAAATAAAAATTCACACAAATCTTTTTGTGTGTGTGTGTTTCCCAGAATAAAGTCTTACAGATTAAAAAAAAAAAACAGCATGAGGGTGAATTGCCTAAGTATAATTTTTGGGTGAACAATTCCTTTAATTGTCAAAAGCCTTAGAATCGGCATCGAACCCAGTAAGCAAAATCAAACTCTTCTCCTTTTTCCTCAGGAAAGACAATTACTCACAGTTTAGTGCTGCACAACATTTCATTATGCTGGACCCAGCTGTTGTGATAGGCACTTTGTAATTATGTGGTTGTAGGAGGCTCGTGATGAAGGGACACCCAGGGTTGTCCTTCTGCATGAAGCATTTAAACATGTATTATTCAGCAGCCTGGCACAGAACATTTCCAGGACCCTGTCAGAGCTGAGCTGCACAGCTTTACCTTTCACAAGCCCCTCATATACTGCAGTAAAAAATGCATTGAGAGGAGAAATATATTGATTGCTGCTCAATACATGCAGGTTAAATATACCGACGTCGTTCGACATTCTGCGTGGTCAATAATAGCTGGCGTCTGATGCAGTAAGAATATAATGACTGTTTGCATTTCTTATGTGAAGTCTGAAACTGTGCACTGGACTGTGGTGGAGATATGAAAAATACTTCACAGTTATTTCCACTGACAAGCTTTTTCAATTCTTTGAAATTAAGTATTTAAGAGGGAGCTTCAAGAGGAAGCTGGGATTTTAGCTGCTAGGGTATTGGAGTAAGTTTTAAAATTTATTCGAAAAAATTATAGTTTCAAATTTCATGTGTTCAATGAATGGTATAAATGATTAAAAACAGCCAGAATAAATAAATAATAAATATGATTTTCACCTGGTGGACGATGCAATCTCTGAGACTTACATTTACCACATCTACCCTTACAAAAAAAAGATGTTCATTCAAGTGTGCCATTAGTATACTTAATACTTTTTTACTTAGAATTGCAAAAAAAAAAAATTATTATTAACTTTTCTTTTATACTGTGGCAGAACCAAGCTTCCATAGGTGTGATGTTAAGTTCACTTAAAGAAAACTTACGTCTATACTTGCAGTATAACAATGATAAAAACTTCGGTGCCGATAGCCTTATGGGCAGCGCGCCGACATAGGGCGCAGTTGCACTTTGGGTGTCCTGACATCGAATCCTGCCTCGTGGACCTTTCCCATTCCCACCCCCCATCTCTCTCTCCCACTCACTTCCGGTCATATCTCTACTGTCCTGTCAAGAAAAATGCAAAAATGCCCAAAAAAAAAAAAAAAAGAAGATAAAAACAGAAAATATGCTTACTTCCATAAACTAAAATGTCAGCTAGAGGGAACTCGAGCTGCGTCAAAACGCTATGGGAACGCATTCAGCGGGACCACGCTCTAAATCACGTGTGTAATCAGTCCAATGGAGGGGCAAGACATCACAGACGGGGTGATATAGAGACCAGGAAGCTTAAAAGCACATTTGGTGGCAGCAGAGAGTCATTTATGGTTGACCCTGTCCGATATTAAGGATAGAGAAAGGGTCTTCCTTCTGGACGCCCGCTTGGCCTTCTGGCCTGTTTGTAGACGCCGTCAGTTCCGTCATCGACGGGTTTCGGGAGGCCCATAAATAGGCGGTGGTGTTCCATCGGTTCCTTCCTCGCCACTCCTATGCTCCTGGGGCACAAAAACAGAGCGCCACCTCTCACGCTCCCCCGCAGAGGGACCGGGAGCGCCGTCGAAGTCTTCTAAGCCAAAGATGGATCTGAGGACCATTCTTCTGGCGAAAAAGACTTTGACCAAGAAGCCCTGATGCTTTTGGCTCAGTACTTCTGAGGGCAGGTCCCTCCAGCGAGCGCATCTCTCAGCATCTGCCCCGAAACGTGGCAGGGAGGCTTGCCACCTCTAAGAAGGTCTCTAGAGCCACTCCAAGTATACCAGAGGTCAGTCTTGAGAGACTGATTCCCTTAGTAGACTATCTGGCAGCATGGAAGCTTCTGCCAAATGTGTCTCAATGGGTTCTGCACACTGTAGAAAGAAGCTACAGAATCCAGTTCGGTTCTCTTCTGCCTAGATTCAACGGGGTTGTTCCCACCCTGGTGGGCCCCGAGCAGGCTCTGGTCATAGAACAAGAGGTAAACACTCTCTTGAGGAAGGAGGCCATTGAGGTGGTCCCTCCTCTTGACAAAGAGTCTGGGTTCTACAGCCGATACTTCATCGTTCCGAAGAAGGATGGGGGGGGGGGGGGGGGGTAATATTGCGTTCTATTCTATATCTGCATCTGCTGAACCGCTCAGTCATGCGACTGAAGTTCAAGATTCTTACACTCAAACAGGTCGTGTCTCAAATCAGGTCCAAAGACTGGTTTGTCACGATGGATCTGAAGGACGCATACTTCCATATTTCCATCCTTCCTCAACACAGGAAGTTCCTGATGTTTGCTTTCAGGAGCGAAGTTTACCAATATTGGGTTCTTCAATTCGGTCTTGCACTCTCACCCCGCACTTTCTGGATGCTGCTCTGGCTCCGCTGCAACTCCAGGACATCCGCATACTGAACTATATCGACGATTGGTTGATATTAGCTCAATCAGAGCAGAAAGCAGAAAGCCTTGGTTCCTGTCTCAGGGCCCGGTGTTGGGGACTCCTTGTTGTCGTGTAACGCTAAAGACGGACGCCTCCCTCACCAGTTGAGGAGCGGTCATGAGTGGCCACTCAGCCCGGGGTCTGTGGAGCGGCCACCATCTCATTTGGCACCTCAACTGCCTGGAGATGCTGGCCGTGTTTCAGGCACTGTAACACTTTCTCCTGGACCTAAGAGACCATCACGTGATGGTGCACACCAACAACACAGCGGTGGTCTCTTACATCAACCACCAGGGAGTTCTGTGCTCTCTCCCCCCTTTACAGGTTGGCGCTCCAGATCTTCCAGTGGGCCCAAGGGAAACTCCTCTCCCTGAGAGCAGTTCACATCCCTGGGCATCTCAATCAGGGAGCAGACATCCTGTCGAAACAGGGGCCGAGGCCCGGGGAATGGAGGCTCCACCCCAAGGTTAGGAGGGACCTTGTGTCCCTTCTGATGGGGATTGCCATCTTTCACCCCTGCCCGGAGCTGTGGAAACTGTGGCTGTGGCCCCTGAGGGAGCAAAACTAATAGCTTCCGGTCTCTGAACTTAGGTTATTGAGACCATCCTCCAGTCCAGATCTCCCTCAACGGGTGTGCAATACTAAAGAAACACTTAGATACTTGTGTACCTAAAATTTACTACTGTTACACTTAAAAATATACTTTTATAAATTAAAAATTTGGGCCAACTTACTCCCAAGAAGTATTGAAATAGTACACATACTACTACATTGATATTAATTTACTTACTACATAAAATTATACTGAACTTAAAAAATATATCTATACTTGAATTTTACTAAAATTTACCTAAAGTATGTACTAACTGTATGTTGTCACGTTTCAGGCAGATGAAGACGAAGATGATAACAAAAAGATTATTTAAGTAAATTCCAACAAGATATAAGTAATCCAAGTGTGTGAGACAGAGTGCTATGAACAAACAATACCGGACAAATGAAAGGTGAACAAAGAGGAACTTATGGCTCGTTTCCACCGAGCGGTACGGACACCCTGATCCAGCCTGCGTTTCCACCGCCAACAGTACCCTTACTTGATAGGTGTCGTGTATGCCGGAAAGTAGCGATCGACAATAAAGCGCGACAATAAGCACAACTCTGCCTATTTTTGTTAAATGTCTGTTTTAATGAACAATAATAGCCATTATAAAAGAATAAGAACAAAGTATAAGAGGCTTATATAAGAGGAAATAAAAGTCAGCGCTGTACTACTGAAAGAGTTGTTACCTGTAGCAGAAGAACCGCTTCTCAATATTATTAACTCATCGATATCTTTAGGTCACGTTCCAAAATCATTCAAGCTGGCGGTTATTAAGCCTCTTATTAAAAAACCACAACTAGATCCTAATGAACTAGCAAATTACAGACCCATTTCTAATCTTCCGTTTATGTCTAAAATTTTAGAAAAAGTTGTATCTGCTCAGTTGTGCTCTTTTTTGCAAAAAAATGATATCTATGAAGAATTTCAGTCAGGTTTCAGGCCCCACCATAGTACAGAAACTGCACTTGTTAAAATTACAAATGACTTGCTTCTTGCGTCAGACCAAGGCTGCATCTCATTGCTAGTTTTACTTGATCTTAGTGCTGCGTTCGACACTATAGATCATGACATACTCATAGATCGATTACAAAATTATACGGGTATTCAAGGGCAGGCTTTAAGATGGTTTAGATCCTACCTGTCTGATCGCTTCCACTTTGTTTATTTAAACAGGGAGTCATCTCAATTATCACCAGTAAAATATGGAGTACCACAAGGATCTGTCCTAGGTCCTCTGCTATTTTCAATATATATGTTGCCCCTTGGTAATATTATTAGAAAATACGGGATTAGTTTCCATTGTTATGCTGATGATACTCAACTATATATCTCAACAAGACCAGATGAAACTTCTAAATTATCTAAGCTAACAGAGTG
The DNA here is from genome assembly GCA_039654775.1 of Spinibarbus caldwelli. Taxonomy (NCBI): domain Eukaryota; kingdom Metazoa; phylum Chordata; class Actinopteri; order Cypriniformes; family Cyprinidae; genus Spinibarbus; species Spinibarbus caldwelli. The sequence goes on along the minus strand of CM077233.1, from coordinate 33,077,342 downwards.
TGTTAAAAATGTAAAAGATTGGATGACCAGTAATTTTCTCCTATTAAATTCAGATAAGACAGAAATATTACTTATTGGACCAAAAAACAGTACACAGAATCTCTTGGATTATAATTTGCAACTAGACAGATGTACTGTTACTTCCTCTACAGTCAAAAATCTGGGTGTTATATTAGACAGCAACTTGTCTTTTGAAAATCATATTTCCCATGTTACAAAAACCGCATTCTTCCATCTTAGAAACATTGCCAAGCTACGAAACATGTTACCTGTTTCTGATGCAGAAAAGCTAGTTCATGCATTCATGACCTCTAGACTGGACTATTGTAATGCACTGCTAGCTGGTTGTCCTGCATCTTCAATAAACAAGCTACAGGTAGTCCAAAATGCAGCGGCTAGAGTCCTTACTAGGTCAAGAAAATATGATCATATTACCCCAATTTTACAGTCTCTGCACTGGCTACCTATTAAGTTCCGCATCAGTTACAAAATATTATTACTTACCTATAAGGCCCTTAATGATTTAGCTCCTGTGTACTTAACTAGTCTTCTACCACGCTACAATCCATCACGCTCCCTAAGGTCGCAAAACTCTGGACTTTTGGTAGTACCTAGGATAGCAAAGTCAACTAAAGGAGGTAGATCCTTTTCACATTTGGCTCCCAAACTCTGGAATAGCCTTCCTGATAATGTTCGGGGTTCAGACACACTCTCTCTGTTTAAATCTAGATTAAAGACACATCTCTTTAGCCAAGCATTCACATAATGCATCTCATGATCTTGTACTGCAGTTATATCTGATCAAACACGCATTATTGTTCTTTAGCTTGGATTGAACAAATCATTTTTGCTTGGTTGGAACAGCAGCTACGCTAATTATGTCTCTATTTGTTTCTCTGTTTCTGCCATGGGATTAACATCCCGTGGTAACTAGGATTTACACAAGCTTCAGTCTGGATCCAGAACACCTGAGAAGAGATGATGCCAACCCCTCAGAGGACCTCAGATGAAGCATACCCTCAGACAACATACAGAACTACCAAATTTCGCCATAAGTTAAATATATTAAGTTTCTACAATATATAAATATATTGTAGAAACTTAATTTCCTGTAAAGCTGCTTTGCAACGATTTGTATTGTGAAAAGCGCTATACAAATAAACTTGAATTGAAAATTGAATTACTACGGTAAAGTTCAAAATAAATATATAAAGTTAAACATAACTTTGTGCTCAGCCAAAACGATACAACCAGGAACAAATAATAGATTCATGAGACCATGAATGCCTGTTAAATATACCCTAAACGAATTGTATCTCATGTTTAATCACTACAGAGACATCAGAGCCAGCGGCAAATGTCGGAAGGACTAGCCGAGTGTAAGGCTGCTCTATGCGGATACATGAGCACTGAGCGCCCGGTGATCCCCTGGAGCTCCGAAATCGGCATAGCAAATTTTCAAATAGGCTCTGTCTTTATAAAATAAACCGCAGATTCGAGTTTTAAACAACTACATCCTCGCCTGAAACATTCTTAAAACTACATTCCATGACACAATAACAGTAATATTACGAAAATTATGTGGGTTTTTGGGCAATGACATTTCACAAGTCCACAAGAACAGACAAGAACGCATATTAAGAAACGGCTATTGTCTGTGTGAAAATATAAAGTTATAAAATAGTACAAAAATAGTTATATTTGTTTGTGTTTGCGCACTCTGATGTAAATATGCAGAGCGGAACCAGCGAAGGAGAAGCTTTATCCCCTTGTATCACGCAAAAGTGACGATTATAGTCAATCAATCAATGTTCTGCAGTGAGTTTAGCTCCACCCTTTTGGTACCCTTTGCTGTGCTGGTACCCCAACGGAAGGGTACTAAAAAAGTAGTACGGTACGGTTCGCTATTTTGGTACCATTCACAACTTCTGATAGGAAGCGGAAGTAATTGCGTACCATACCGTACTGTACTGAACCGTACCGCTCAGTGGAAACGAGCCATTAAATACACAGTGATAGCAAACTAAAAGGAGAACAGGTGTGCTGATTAATATATGTCCAAAGTAACTGATGGCTAGTGGGAAAACTAGAACAAAGGAAACAGAAAAGTGATGAGAAACAAATTAAACGCTCATGACAATCAAACTAAAAGAACGAGAAGGCATGACATCCCGCTATAAAGGTCCAACTGAGGAGGGAGAGTGGGGGGTCTGGAGGAGGACGTGGAGATGGGGAAGGGCTAGAGACAGGATGGAGAGCAGAAGAGAAAAACTAGTGTGGAACAGATGGTGGGAGGAGCCAGTGAGAAGCCTGGAGTGACACAGAAGGTCCTGGAGACCGAGGTGAATCTGTGGCGATGAGCGGCCGAGGTGGAGCCAGGGTGCCGTTGGACTGAGGTGAGGCCGCAGGGAAAGAGGAGCCCGCCGAATCCAAAGGGCAGAGCTGGGGACCAAATCCCCCAAGGCGGATCAGGGCTACATGGCAGGGCTAATGGTAGAGCTGAGGGGATGGAGGGAGCCAAAGGAGGCAGAACTGAGAGAATGGCTGGTTCAGGTGGAGCTTGCAGGTGAGGAAGACTTGATCAGGAAGTAGACTTGGTGAAAGACAGGACAGGTCGTGACAAAGAACAATCAGTGATGGACAGGACTGGTGGCGACGAAGACTCTAAGGATGGACACTGGCTCCAAAGCAGGCGTGGGCTCTAGCATAAAGACCCTGGTGGCCAGAAGCTGGGACTCCCGGTCTGCAGTGGGCTCAGGCTTCCCATCCGTGATTGGTGTGGGCACTGGGCCTAACTCTGGGGTCTGCTCCATGTGGTCCACTGGAGGATTTTGGGCAGGTAGGGTTGAGACGAGTGCATCTGGTTCAGAGTGGGCTTTCTCCTCCACAATCAGTGGAGAACCCGTCAGACATAGAGCATACTTGATGTTTTCAAATAATGAGCAGTTGTCATTCCCCACCAACATTATTTGCAGCAGTTCATCATCAGACCCGCTCCAAAAATGCATCTTCAACCTATACTCATCCCAACAGACTTGATGGCACAGATCCAGAAAGTCCTCAACAAAATCCTGCAGCGGACGTCCTGCTTGATATAGTGCAAGGAGTTGCACCTCTGCTAAATAGTCCATCTTTAAAGCGGTCCGGTATTCTGTCATGTTTCAGGCAGATGAAGATGAAGATGATAACAAAAAGACTATTTTATTAAATTAAATTCCAACGACAAAGGAAAGGAAAGGAAAGGAAAAGGAAAGGACGTGACATGTGGCCAAGTATGGTGTCCCGACTCTCTAACCATTAGGCCATGACTGTCCCTAGTAAAGTAATGTTCCTAGTAGTTTAGGCCTAACAACAAAGATATTAGTAATCCAAATGTGCTATACACAAACAATACCGGCCGAATGAAAGGTGAACAAAGAAGAACTTACACAGTGATGACGAACTAAAGGGAGAACAGGTGTGCTGATTAATTAATGTCCATGGTAACTGATGGCTGGTGGGAAAACTAGAACAAAAGAAACAGGAAAGTGATGAGAAACAAACTAAAAGTCTATAACAATGAAACTAAAAGAACATAAGAGCATGACTTAATCATATCAACCGAGCTCCAAGCACTGAATAGCAACCACTTGCCCCCACGCGTTGCACTAAAAACAAATATGAAGGCAATTTCAGCAGCAGACCGGACATTTTTGATTGTCTTTAGCTCTGGCTTTGTGTAAGTGGACAGAAGAGCATTCTGTCACTCTAGAGGTGCTCTCTCCTGCTTTCCTGGTTACACTTCACCCCCACCTTCCAGGACCCCGGACAAAAGGGCCCATCTGGTTCAAGTGCAGCAATCATCTTTCATCAATCAGTCACTGTTTCTCAAAAACAACCTAAAAGTCAAATATTTCATGGTAATTGTGGGGGTTTAATTCTGCACTTTAATGCACTGATGAGCTTGAGGAGTCAAGAGGCTCCACTCAAAAGAAACCAAATCAGTGGAGCTTCTTTCTCAAATGTTCCAGATTATGAAGAAGGGCAGACATGTCCCAGAGATGAGTGTACTTCAACAAAGAAGGTCAATGCTATGACATTTCATACAAGGGTAATCTTTGAAATGGCAGTTCTTGATTTCTGATGTAACAGGCATTTGAGAAAGAGGTAGACCTACATGGGAAGATTTTTTTTTTTTTTTAGGAAACCCTTCACTGCACAAGAAGAGAGAATTTTTAAATTTAACTGCATTTGTTTAACTGCATATCATCGTCTACTTTCAAGATGAGGTGTTTGTCACTTGTCAAATCAGCCTACCTTCAGGAACAAAGTACCTATAATGTGTTTGCACAGAGTCACTTAAAGGTTCATTCTGCTTTGATCTTATTTGAAACTATTTTCGTCTTGCCTAGTAAATATAGACAAAGTAACTGGAAATTCTGTGTTCAAAAATGTAGGTTACTCACTTCTTGTTTAATTGTTGTATAATCACAGTAACAATGGTGCTATATAGCTTCATTATGGTTTGTTTCAGCACAGATCAATGCATTGAAACAAAATTTATCATATCGTTTCCATGTGATAATCTGAAACACTAAAAAAAAAAAATAAGAAAATAAATAATAATAATAATAATAATAATAATAATAATAATAATAATAATTGCATAAAGAACCTTTCTAGAGGGACTTAAATACCTTGCCTCAGTGAGTGGAAAATATGTGATATACCCTGGTTTGTTAATATAATTAAACCTGAGCTTTTACAGCTCAGCTCAGATGTGCTCCAATTTCATTAGTCTAGTGAATATTAATGTGTTTTATTAGAAACTAAATCTAAATCTAATATAATGATATTAGATTATTGTTTTTCCTCTGACCTGATGACAGATGATGCCAATTTTATTGTCTTATCCTTAACATACTATATTTCAGAACATTCCAACAGAGCAGAATCAATATGCAGCTCTGCATATTCTGAATTCTGTTGGGTAATTTCATACATCATAAACATTGTCTGCACACACCGGCTCAGTTATGAATTTAATATCAATAGCTCAGACGGGTCACTGTCCCTGGATTTGTTTATTTGTTCTGGTAGATTATGTTGCATCATGCAATTGCTTTTGTTTGCAATATGTATTGTGCATCCCATGATGGCTTTCTCTGATATGAAATACAACATTATCTGTAATGCATTTCCCCTCTCACAGATTCCATTCTTTTAAAGGCAATGTTGGAAACACAGAGGCCAGAACTACAGTCGGTGTTGCATAATTGATGGTTACTTTTAAAATTAACATACATAAATTAAAATGAGATGTTAAAATCTAACCTTAAAGGGAAAGTTGAAAAATGAAAAATAATCATTTACTCACCTGTTATTCCAAACCTGCGTTGCTGTAAAAGCATGCTTATGGGAAATGTAATTCCATCTAATAATCCAAAACTATTTGCCTCAGTTACTGCTGAAGTTTTAACTGCCCTGAATGAGACACTATTCTTGGATATAAATAAAAAAGAAACTTTTGGTTTATTCATGATACACAGTCTCCCCTTCATTTTGAAATATTACCACATTCACACTGGATTTAGGCTGACTATAAAAGCATAACTCAAGTTACTTGACATCAAAATGTTTGCTGACTTACCGACTCGTCATAACAGAGCAAATAGAATATGTGACTTTAGTACTACACTATTTTCCCTTAGGAGGTAAACACCTTTCTAATCTTGGATTTGCCATCTATTCATTATTTATAGAGGTCAGTGATTTTGACAGGGAATGTTTTTCTTTGCCATTTCTCTAGAGACCCCATACAGGTGTCTTTACACTGATTAAGTTATGAGTAATGTGTAGATGCTGGAAATGCCACAGGGGTTTTCCTTCAGCTGCAAGCCCAGATTTCAAAGATCAGCTCAGCTGCACAGTCAGAGGTGCGATAATGAGACCTCCTCCTGTAATAGGTCTGTTAACGAGAGTAGAATTGGCGTGTTGGGTGAGTGGGCTGATTTTCGGACTGGCTCCTGTGGTGACCACTCTAGTGATGGGAATACAGATTCCCAGCGATGTTACGCTGCCAAGATAAGTAGTGCTCTGATGTCTGTCATAATGGCTTTATTTATGTAATATGAAGCTGTTTGAATCTTTTACTGGCAAACAGCCTGATGGCATGCAATGAATTCATCAATTTGGCAAGTTTTTAATACCTCACTTCATTGTAATAGTAGGCATTGAGGGCAACGGTGCTTTGTTGTTGTTTTTACCCCATTTGACCACTCCTCAAGATGTTTAACAGGATCAGCTCTTTTCCATACAATGAAAGTGAATGGTGACCAGTGACTGTAAAGCTCCCTAAAAATAAAGAAAAGCTTTATCTGACTGTATTCCAAAGCTTCTGAAGTAATACAAGAATTTGTGAGAGGAAATTTAAGTACACGGTGGTTCTTAAATCTCATTAGTGTGTTTTGGTGCATCACGATCAATATAAAACATACTGTTTGGAAAAAGTGACATCAAACCTGATGTGTCATATTTAAATATTAACGAACTTAAAGATTTGAGAGCTGCAGCAGAGGAGTTTTCTGAATTTCCTTTCATGAAACATTTCACAACACAGGGCTCTACAGTGCGACCATATCAGTCGCATTTGCGACAGAAAACTACTGCGTGCGACTATGAAAAAATATTTAGGAGCACCTGTGCGACTGACACAATCAGCATATTTTTGTTTGCGCTGAGGGAGCTTCAAAGGTTTCTAACGTACTTACGTGTTTTTGCAGCGTTGAGTAATGTATCACAGACGTATTCTCTCATTATAACAAAGTGTAGACAGTGTAAATAAGAGATTAACTGTGCAGTGTAGAGAGCTGCGTTGATTATAATGGTGTTTTGTGAGATCGTGATGAACTAAGGAGAGTGACAGCTTGCAAATGTGATATTGATTTAATACAACAGTTCATTAAACAAAAAGTTAATATTAAGTGACTTATATTGTCTGACTACAACACTATTGCCTTATTTTGCTCTACTTCGTCAATGAAAATAGTTTCAAACAGTCACATCTGAGCCGCTGCGCATCTCCATTCAAACACAGCGGTGCGTTTTTAAACGAATCTAGTGAGTCAATGATTCAATTACCCATTCATAAAGACAGTCAGATGCTTCGTTCCTGAAAGAAAGGGCCGTTCGAACGAATTAATTAAATGAATGATTCAGTGATAAAATCAGTGACTTGACGCCACCTGCTGGCAGTTTTAATTTAATTTTTAAAGTATATTTTCTGTTATTTCAATCATTTAATATTTCTATATTCAAAATTGTATATTTAAAACATTAACCTCAACATGAATTTATGAATTGCACTCATGCAACCTTTGAGCCACATTAAATGTCTGAAAATACACCTACAAGCCACTTTTGTGTTCTTCTGTGCCACCTTTGTAGTAAAAATTTATTTCTTAAATACTGATTTAATTTTATTGGTAACTTATTCTTATTCTACTTCTTATTCTGTTGTTTTAATTAAAAATGTTAAAAAGCTTAAATTTTTTTTTTTTTGAATTTGACAAAAGATGACATAATTTTAATAAAGTTAGAAAAATGCCATTACAAAGGTAAAAACAAAATTCCCTGTAAATCACTTTGAGTAAAATATCACCTCGTAATGGGAAGGTTAATTTTTTGATCAGAATTCTTGATTATTGATTAGAAGGTGCTCCTAAATTTTTGACCGTGCTCCTAAATTTTTTAAATTAGGAGCACAAGCGCTCCTAAAAGAAAAAGTAAGCGTAGAGCCCTGCAACACAAACATCACCCTCAAACACTCAAATACCAAAGACCAAAAAGACTCCATGAAAGGCTTCTCAGTGTGCACCAACAGAGGCTCCTGCAGCAGTTTAAAAGCAGAGATCCAAATCCCCATGTGCACTGAGCTCACATTATACCACCAACTCCGACAAATCAGACAATGTGACCCCATTACATTCCCCTACCTTCATTCTGCATGGAACACAGAACTGACACCCGTGAAGCTCTAAAGGGCCAGTAGCTCCGGCACTAGAATTCAGCATCTAAACCCAGAGTGACTGAACCATGCTGTACAATTGCTGATACAGAGTGCTGTACATAATATAGTTTTGTAGGGCAGCCCGGAAGTTAGCATCACCCTGGTGCCCTCAACAAAAACCCAGCAGGATTTTTTCATTGGATTTTTAGATTATTGCAGAAAATAAGATCAGTGACCAACAAAAGTTTATGACATTTTTTAACATTTCGTTCATCATGCTAATCTTCACAAATAAATAGAACTTTTATGAATCTTGAAGCCTAAATACAATCAATCACCAGAGGTAAAAAGCTATTCATACAGTACATCGCATAACTTCAATGTCACCAGCACTGAGCTTCCGAGAACTCGTTTAGTATTTATTTTAAAACATTTCCCCTGAAAGTAAAACATTTTCCTTGGATAGTTTGCAAGAGTGTGATTATAAACATAATGAGGCTGTGAAAGTATGACCAAACAGGCTGATGGAACTGGAAGTGCTACAATTCCTACAAAAATACGTCATTCCTGCAGCACTCTATTCACAAACTTGTGATATGCCAATATTCCCATTGAGAAATCTGTCTATTTCTTTAAGATATAGGACTTATTGGAGTTTTATGACATTTTGCTTTAGGTGCTAGAGGCTGTCAGATGATTTTATTTAACCTCCAGCTGACCAAAATTAGAAGAGCAAGTACAGATACAATCATTCATTCATGTCCATCCTTAGCCATTTTATGCAATCAGTGGTTCAGCTGACCCTTTGTTTAATCTGCTGATTGAAGCTAATATTAGTTTAAGCAGTAAATGGCAGGCCATAGGGTTTCAATCTAGAGTCATCCATTGCTTTCATTCAGATTCATTCCAGCTTTCATTCAGCGCTAACAATGAAAGGGTAAAACAGAAAATAATGCACTTCCATATTTGTAAAATCAGAAAAAGGCATTCACTGAGTGTTGAAGGTAATATTGGAAAAATTGCCATCGCCTAGAATCACTCTCTGTGTGTTAATAACACTCTATTCTTGAATGAACCAAGGTAAATTTGTATGTGTATGGCCCATTAACAGCAGATGGCATTCACTCACATGACTGCCCAGTGATCAGTCCCTGTCTAAACACTTCAGGGCAAAGTCACCTCCCTTCCCACATAGCTACTAAAGTTAAATTTACTGAAGAAAGTAAAGCTTTGGAAGCTGTCAAGCCCAATGGTGCTAAAGAGATGTATAATTTCTGGAGAAAGCTATCCGTTGACATTTCCAAACATCTCCCTGGTAGAGACTATCCTGAGCTGTGATTTGAACGGCAGCAGACAAGTCCATTTTATTATATTTAATATATTATTAATTATTGTGCTTTTAATTATTAATAATATTTTATTAATTTAATCGACTTAAAGTGCACAAGGTTCCCTATTAAGCTTTTAAACTTTCAAGCTCTTGAGGAAGCTGATTTTTAAACTTAGCTTGTCTCCTATAATTTGAAACAATCAATATGTATGTTATCAGAACATAAATTCATATTTTTTCCAGATTCATTTAATAAGGATTGCATCTAAACAGGATATATTTTCCCTTCTAATCTGCTATTTTTTGAGAAATCTTACATATTATATTGTAATATTATTTGGAATATCCTTCAACCATCTACACAAAGGGTTAGTATTTTTGTACATAAAATGAATAAATCAATTTCTGAGAAATCCTTCTGTTAATAATCCTGCTGCTAATAATAATTCAATTACTAAGACCTACGGCAAATGGGTTAACACTCTAGCCGAATGTTAATTTTCAGAAGGTATGGGCCCTACCCAATGCATTTATGTTTTTTAATGAAGTAATAAAAATTATGCACTATTATAAACAATTATATACATAATTTAAATAAATGTCATTTGGGTGTACTTATAGTATTACTTAACTGATAGTTGATGGAGACCGGATATTGAGAAAGTACCCGATTTCTCACGAAACACAATGAATTCATGCAATGTATTTACAGTACTGCACAAATTAAACAAACATTATTTAATAAATATTTTATTGTAAGTCTATTTTTATGACTTGTAGGGACAAGAGAGTAACAGTAGGAGTACAGCTATGTGGCTAGCACCTTTGAGAAGCAGGCTATTTTGTTGTTTGTAAGTTTGAAAATGTTTTGTCAACTGAGATCTTTAGGATCTTCAGCAAAAAATATTTCTGGCTGCTTGAATTTAATTGCTGTTTATCTTTGTACCGGTGTGTTAGTGTTTTCTCAGCTGCTGGCAGACTGGACATCACGGCATCCAAGAACGGATTAATTATGGAACTGAAGACTGAAATATCCTCTCTGACGTCTCCATCTGCAGTGCTTACTTTACTGAGTCTTTGCAACAACTTTTGCATAATGTCCTTTTTATTCTTACAGAGGTTACAGACTCATTTCTGGACACTGCCAAAACATGATCCCAGCTGCTCTCCCACTTCCTTCAGAGATTTAAAAGATCCTGAACAAACAACTTCAGAATCTTCAGTTAAAAAATAAAATAAAATAAAATAAAAAAGTTCAGGCTATATGTGAATTTCATCTTCTATTTTTGTAATAGTAATTTCATTACTATTTTTGTTTAATATTATGTGTTAATATAATAAATAAGTGTTTAAAAATAATATTTTGTGTATTATTGTTTAATGGAATATTTATCTTCACGAGTAAAAGATATAGCGGATGTCTCTATGTCAAGGTTTTATGGGATAATGTGAAGCAGTTTGATATAACAGACGGAGACTGAGCAATGAAACATATACTAAACATATACAAGAAACATCTTGGGCTGAAAGTAGTACAATTTTGAGTTTCAGACAACATTCAATTAAATTCTCAAATCTCACTGATTTTCACAATATTGTTTCAAAGTAACATTACAGAAAATGCATGTTTACATTGATATAGGCATTGATACATTACATTGATATAGTTTGAAGGTGGGAAAAAAATCTTGCACCTGATGATAAGTGATTCCTGATCAAGAAGGTTTAAATCTATCAAATGTATCTTTTTTTCTGTGAAAATCAATTTCTGAACCAGTCATATTCTAAAATTGCTGTAAAGTGAGTCATGACTTTGCATCTTGCTGAAGATCCTGTCATTTTGGTTTTAGAACAGAGCTGATTAGTCATGTAAGTCCATGTGATACTCATAAATACATTTTGAGTTCAGTAGTTAAAGTTAACATTAAATTCATTGCATCTGTTGCTGTTACTAAGATGCTCATGAACATTTATTCATTGGTAAACATAAATATCAGTCCCCTGTGTTTTACACTGTGCTCATTTGACATCAAGATTTAACATCCACTAATACTTTCACTCTATCTCATCTGTGTCATATATTTGGAAAGTTATTTTAGCTTTTTGTTCTTGTTAATGGTTTTACCATCGGGTAAATGAAGTCCATCAAAAATCAAGTCTTTTCACCAGCACATTTAGCACATCACATAGACCAAACTAAAAAAGTCCAGTTCACTAGAGAGCCATATCTAGCCTCCCTAGAGCCTCTCTAAAGCAAAGAACTGCTAGATTGACTATAATACGGATATTAAGGGCACATATCTGAATGGACATGACTGAGAGCTGTTCACTTCTCACCATAGGTCCTCTGTCCTCATCCTATGAAATATGCTTCTAGGAACAGCTTCTGATCCTGTGCTCCAGGTGTGCTGTGCCTATGGACTAAAAATCAAAATAAGGTCTAATCACCCTCTTTGCTACAGCTTGCTGCTCTCCCGTATCCTATTTCACAGTCCAGTGATATCAAACCACTGTGGCTCCAATTTCAACCTAGAGGACTATATGAGGGATATGTTTAAAAGGCCACACTCATGTCTTCAGTTCACACTTATGGTAGCTGTGGGTCAAGAGATTGCACAATATGATATAGGACTGATAAAACCCATTGTTATCTGTAACCATAAGGCTAGCTCATCATGAAATCTGGTGTCAAGCTCTCATTTTAAATAACTTATGGTTGATAAAGCTACATGGAGAGTGCACTGAACTCTGTGGTGGAAGAGGTGGAAGGAACTGAAGTGCTTCTGTGGCAGCAGAGGATTTACTGGACCGCTAATCAGCCCCCTCATTCAATTCAATTCAAGTTTATTTGTATAGCGCATTTCACAATACAAATCGTTGCAAAGCAGCTTTACAGGAAATTAAGTTTCTACAATATATTTATATATTGTAGAAACTTAATATATTTAACTTAAAAATATAATTTGGAAATTTGGTAGTTCTGTATGTTGTCTGAGGGGTTGGCATCATCTGTTTGGTCATCTCAGATCATTTTAAGGGTTGGATCCAGACTGAAGCTTGTGTAATTCCTAGTTACCACGGGATGTTAATTAAACGGGATGTTAAAATTATTTGTTCAACCCAAGCTAAAGAACAATAATGTGCGTTTGATCAAATATAACTGCAGTACAAGATTATGAGATGCATTATGGGAATGCTTGGCTAAAGAGATGTGTCTTTAATCTAGATTTAAACAGAGAGAGTGTGTCTGAACCCAGAACGTTATCAGGAAGGCTATTCCAGAGTTTGGGAGCCAAATGTGAAAAGGCTCTACCTCCTTTAGTTGACTTTGCTATCCTAGGTACTACCAAAAGTCCAGAGTTTTGCGACCTTAGGGAGCGTGATGGATTGTAGCATGGTAGAAGACTAGTTAGGTACACAGGAGCTAAACCATTAAGGGCCTTATAAGTAAGTAATAATATTTTGTAACTGATACGGAACTTAAGAGGTAGCCAGTGCAGAGATTGTAAAATTGCGATAATATGATCTTATTTTCTTGACCCGGTAAGGACTCTAGCCGCTGCATTTTGGACTACCTGTAGCTTGTTTATTGAAGATGCAGGACAACCAGCTAGCAGTGCATTACAATAGTCCAGTCTAGAGGTCATGAATGCATGAACTAGCTGTTCTGCATCAGAAACAGGTAACATGTTTCGTAGTTTGGCAATGTTTCTAAGATGGAAGAATGCTGTTTTTGTAACATTGTCAAAAGACAACCTGCTGTCTAATATAACACCCAGATTTTTGACTGTAGAGGAAGTAACAGTACATCCGTCTAGTTGCAAATTATAAACCAAGAGATTCTGTGTACTGTTTTTTGGTCCAATAAGTAATAGCTCTGTCTTATCTGAATTTAACAGGAGAAAAATATTGGTCATACAATCTTTTACATTTTAACATACTCTGTTAGCTTAGATAATTTAGAAGTTTCATCTGGTCTTGTTGAGATATATAGCTGAGTATCATCAGCATAACAATGGAAACTAATCCCGTATTTTCTAATAATATTACCAAGGGGCAACATGTATATTGAAAATAGCAGAGGACCTAGGACAGATCCTTGTGGTACTCCATACTTTACTGGTGATAACTGAGATGACTCCCCTCATGAGAGCCACTGCTCTGCTAAAACTACCAGATCTAAACAACCTACACACTTCCTTCTAAAATAAACATACTTTCAAACAGTTTTATACCACTGGAAGTAAAAATTGCATTACTTACATTGCCAGTTCTTATTTTTGCTCTGCCAAACAAAGCCACCAAATAATTAGCCATTACATCTCTGAACAAAACAGCATTGGTTTTTCGTTCCTGCCTGTATCACTGTTCTTGAAAGAAATGGCTGAGTGAATGATTCAGTTACTCACTCACGAAGATCATTTGAGTTATATTCAATCCATTTTAAGGCATTAAGAAATTAAAATGTCAATTTGATTATCAAAGATGAGTTTCAAAGGCTAAAATGCAGGAAATACAACTACTGCTAATTCTACTACTACTACTACTACTACTACTACTAATAATAATAATAATAATAATTATAAATTTTTGCACCCTATTTAAGAATAAAAGCTTTCATGCTACAGTAATTAGAAGTTTTGAATATTTTTTGGGGAAAAAAAGCAGATGATTGATGACTGGTCTGGTTAATTATTCAGAAATCAAAAATGATAAAAATGGTTATAAGGTATTTTTCCCCCCAAGTCATCTTAAAGGGTTACTCCACCCTAAAATAAAAAATTTGTCATTAATCACTTACCCCCATGTCGTTCCAAACCCGTAAAAGCTTCGTTCATCCTCCGAACATAATTTAAGATATTTTAGATGAAAACTGGGAGGCTTGTGATTACGATTGTGGGAAGTTGTGGTCTAATGGCCTAATGGTTAGAGAGTTGGACTCGTAGCCTAAAAGTTGCGGGTTCGAGTCTCGGGCCAGCAGGAATTGTAGGTGGGGGGAGTGAGTGTACAGTGCTCTCTCCACCCTCAATACCACGACTGAGGTGCCCTTGAGCAAGGCACCGAACGCCCCCAACTGCTCCCCGGGCGCCGCAGCATAAATGGCTGCCCACTGCTCCGGGTGTGTGTTCACTGCTGTGTGTGTGCACTTTGGATGGGTTAATTGCAGAGCACAAATTCCAAGTATGGGTCACCATACTTGGCCACATGTCACTAATTAATTACCACTGTCGAGGCCCAGAAAAGTATGAAAAACATTGTCAGGATAGTCCATTTGCCATCAGTGGTTCAATCTGAATTTTATGAAGCGACGAGAATACTTTTTGTACGCAAAGAAAATAAAAATAATGACTTTATTCAACAATTTGTCTCCTCTCTGTCTCTCTGTGTCAGCATAGCACCATTTTGGATATTATCCACTGAACGCAAGCAGCGTACGCTCTTCTGTATCAGCGCAACACAAGGATGCGCTATTTTTGTTCAAATCAAAGCATAAATACACGTAGAATACGCATCCTTGTGTTGCGCTGATACAGAAGAGCGTACGCTGCTTACGTTCAGTGGATAATATCCAAAATGGCGCTACGCTGACACAGAGAGACAGAGAGGAGACGAATTGTTGAATAAAGTCGTTATTTTCTTTGTGTACAAAAAGTATTCTCGTCGCTTTGTCCTCATTTGTAAGTCGCTTTGGATAAAAGCGTCTGCTAAATGACTAAATGTAAATGTACTTTGTCCACAAACCATTATTGTTCACTGACCTGAAATTCTAAGGCACTAAAAACGGATTAAACAAACAAAATCTTGTCCCAGGGCATGATGTGAGTAAAAGCTGCTCTTAATGCGCAGCATCTTCAAGGCCGGATTAGAGCTGATGATGTGGAGGTGCACTTGACAGATAACAACACAATGAAGTCCCTCTCAGCGGGGAATACTGAACTCATTTAGAATCAAAGGGCAAATAACAGCCACTTAATCTTATAATTCATTTTTGATCACATGTAACAAAAAAATTAAGACAGCAAGACTAGTTTGATAGAATAATATATATATATATATATTATTTTTTATTATTATTTTACTTTGCATCAAATTTCTTATAAAGACCTTACTCTGAAGTACTGTGCAACATAATCAGATGCCTGACTGTATCACCTCACCTCTCTGAAAGCACTTCTGTTTTCTGAGGTTTGCAGATCAGTCATTATCATTGGGCACTTGTGCCTATGTAGTGATAATGGAGCTTGGTAATAGGAGAGGTAAACTTTGTGACCCTGATTGGTGCTCTCTAACCCAGTGACTGCATCCCAAACCATAGCTCTCATTACTCAGTGAGCCTCTGCTGCCATCTTTGCTCATTATCCTCTTCAGTACAAGAGTAGCTAAAACTTCTCAGTTGAGTAATTGCACTTAAGCCAACTCTCCAGTTCAGTGTGATCTCTGTGCAAGACAGCTACTTTTTTCAACAAACTAAAACAATGCAGCCAGTAGAAAATACTGCACAACATCTTTCAAACTGTTAATAAGGCTGCTGTTAATGAAAAGACAAAATCTGCATCTCAGAGTGCTTTTTGAAAGAAGCTCTTGTAAGAAGTGGATTTCAAAAGTAAGTAATTTTGAAAGTGTCCCTGAAAAAATGTTTTTGAATTAAAGACATAGTTCACCCAGAAATGACAATTCTATAACCATTTACCCTCAACACACACAAAACAAAGCAGGCACAGGACATCAATATGACGGCAGGTTGACGTTGGACATGACATCAGATAGGCGTTGCATTTTGGTTGAGAATGAAAATCGGGTTGACATCAGTATTTGATGCCAATTTGACATTGACTTAACATTGGATTTTGGTTACACAACCTAAAAACAACAAATATCAGCATCAGCTGATGTCGGTATTGGACATCAAATTAACATTGACATTAGACGTTGAACTGACATTGAATTTTGGTCACCCGATGAAGCAAACCTAAATGTAACCAAATGCCAACGTTTTATGGCGTTGTGTGCCTGCTGGGAAAATTTGGTTGTACTGCCATACAAAGAACCTGTTAGGCCCCTGTATAGTTCTTTGAGGGTTCTCTAACTCTCTCTTACTCTCTTAGTTTAGTTGGGGAAAGGATTAAAAAAAAAAATTAAAATACAGTGTCCTGAATATTATTGTCACGAATCCTGTCCATGCACTTCCAGTCACTCACCACCAGAGGTCACCCGCTCACTACATGGACTCTTGTACTACACCTACTGTTGCATGTCACCTCCAGACTATATTTCCCAGCAGCCATTTCACTAATTACATGCTCACACCTGAGACTGATCATACAGCTGATTCCCATTACACCCCTTACTTAAGCCATGGACTTCCTTTCCCTCACTTCCGAGTATTGTATTGCGTATATCACTCTCCTAGCGATATCTACTCTACGGAGCCCACTTTAGTTATCATAGTCTTGCCTTGCCTTGTTTTCTCGTGTTCTGATTCTTGCCCGTGTTTCCAGGATTAACCTTTGCCTTGCCCTTCGGACTCTGTTTGCCCCTGCCTGGATCATTGCTGTGTACCTGGATTATCTCTCTGCCTTGCCCTGGTGGATATTGTACGCTGATCGAAGACCCACGCTTTCTCTAGGATTACTCTTTGTCTTGCCCGTGTTATACCTGTTTGCCATTATTGAATCTATGCCTGTTTCATGACCACGTCTCTAAATAAAGCCTTGCAAATGGATCTGCACGTCTCTCGTCTCGTTGGCTCCGTAACAATTATGTGGTTCTCAACTTTTTTGGTCCCCTATAAGGAAATATTCCAAGACCTACACACAAGACTTTTTGACGTCAGAAAAGCATAAAAGTGATTCAAAACAGCTTTTGCCATTGCAAAACATTCCCATTCATAGCAAACATATGAGAGTGGAGTAACATATCTAAAATCTAAGGAGGAGAATGGGGTTCCTCTGGTTCTACATAGCAAAATTTGACAAAAGGGCTATATAGCACTTAAAGTTACAGTGGCCGAGAGATCTCAACGTGCTGCAAATAGAAAAAAAAACATCTGCAAATTAAGAAAACAACTTCATCAATTCGACAACACACCCGCTGCAAATGCTCACAACACAATCAAACAAAGAAAAGTGCTGCAAATAAAATTCTTTATTTAGTTGTGTTGTGAGCATTTGCATCGCGTTTCTTTATTTGTTTGTGTTGTGAGCATTTGCAGCACCTGCTGTCAAACTGATGTTTTTTTTGTTTTTTTCATTCTATAAAAGTCAATGGCTACTGTCAGCTGTTTTTGGTTACCAACATTCTTCATAATATTTTCTTTTGTGCGCAGCATTTTAATCAATAAATTTATGTGTACATTTGTTGGGTCACCACTGAGGACCAATGTAAATTCTGTGTCCAAAGAGTTAGAAGACATCCCTGAATATGATGATTTCTGAATTAAAGACTGTTTGAATGATCTCCACGTTTGCCAGGGAATCCCAACAGGCAGCTGTAAGTGGGCTAATCAATCAATGATTACACACACAAACACACACACACTTATTCACTCCCAAGCATTATCCATCACCAAGGAAAAAAAGTCTTCCATCTCAGATAACAAAGACAATCAAAACTAATGGATCTATTATTGCCATTGATAGAAATGACTGCAACTGATTCTATTCCTTCTACTCTGATGAGAATATGAAATAGTAAAACACATTTTCAAGCTTTAACCTTAGCACCTCTTATTTTGTCCAATGACTTTGAACTCACACTGTTTTTTCCCCTGCATTTGGAAATCAGTACCACCTAAATTATGTAACCAACAGATGAAGCAAAACAGTTATGCTAATGTCATATGCAGTGTCTAAATTGTTGAAATGCTTCCCACTGTGTCTGTAAAACATAAGCAGTGTGGACGTGTCAAGATAGCAGCGGTCTGAGCAGGTTAATGTGGGATTTTGAGCCAGTGATCTAAACCACTTCAAAGATGCCTGAAGGATGGGATGATGACTCTCAATGGGATGGTGCGCATTGACATGACAACCACTCTGATCTTAGTACCCACCGCATTTATAGCACTGCATGGGTTCAAGAGACTGATGGTGCAGGGCTAAGCTGAAAAACAAACCAAAACACAACATCAGCGTGATGCTCAGGCCCTGTGGTTATTAATTCATCATCATTATTCCAGTTCAGTTTTGTTTGATGTGCTTGAAACAGCTGCATTCCTGATTCTTTCACAAAAATGCTTCACATCTCCTGCTGTCAAAGATGCCATTAGCAGTTTGGTCCTGGTGTGATGAAGAGTGGAGAGCAGATGGAAAACATACAGATGCAGGTGTCTGGGTTTAGATTTCACATATTCCTCAATGGATGTAATTGCAAATATGCAATGAAATGAGAACACTGAGAAGCTTCTTTTAAAAACTAAAAGAAAAGAAAAAAACTTACAGCCATATGGATGAAATTTGAATCTTCACTCACACTGTGTGCTGTGCTTTGACAAGGTTCTGATGCAGAATTTGTATTCAAAACCGGGAAGTGAGAAGGTTCTTTTTCAGTGTTTTTAATAACCTCTAATCTCAACAATAGATCAAGTTAGTCAGTGCAAGGTTATTTCCTTGTCACTGCACTTTGGGTAGAATGATGAATGGCTCTAGAATTTCTACATCCATTGAGATTATTCATTAATACAATCCTATACAGTTTAAGAGAGGTGAAATGAGCACTGGCTACTTGCATTGCATTGAACTATGGTAGTATTTACACATTTCTTTCTTCAAAATATGAAAATACAAGTACACTTATAGTATATTAGGGCTGTCAATCAATCAAAAAATCATACAGATTTCTGTAAATAAGTGTGACATTGCACTTGCATTAAATTTTGTAATCACTATATTTCTAATCACTGTATTTTCACATAGAAACTCTCTTTTCTCTTCATATTAATTATTTAATATTTTAAGCACTTGTTTAATGGCATTTTTTTACTAAGTATAATGAATCGAGGCCAATATCACAGATACCAGTATTGATGCTGATGTCTCTTTCTCTATCTCTCTTTTTTTTTTTTTTGAGATATCTACAGATAAAATGAGTAAAATGCAGATAAAAGCCAGACATTTCATTATTTATAATAATTATAGTAGATTATATTATGAACAATGTGACACAATATTCACAAATCCATTTTAATAAATGTTACATTTAACTTTGCTTTTTTATATAGTGTGTTGCTTCTGTCTCTCTCAATAATCGATCAGCTCTCACTGTTTGAATAATTGGTGGCAATTAATTTGTTCCCCACTTTAAAGTGCACATTAATTTTCATGATAAATAAGTAATTAAATTAACATTTGCAATCAATATTTTTCTGTGAGGGTCGATCTTCTTGATACAACATCAGTTTCCCTGAGACAAAACACTTGATGAGTAAACCAATGCCCCTCTTTTGAATTTACATAAGCAAACAACATTTATGACAGCTATTGTTATCTTTACTTTTTGCATTTATAAGACTGTTAGTTAGTCATAGACATCTCTAGTTGATCTATGTCCCATCAGGAGACGTTCTAACCTGACAGATTACATCCTGCCGTTATTCACAAATCACTACAGATTGTACTCAAAGTGAAGGAAACCAAGCAAAGAGCTAACAAGTTCAGCATGCCTCAGCCAGCAACACAATCACTTAACATAACGGCTACAAGCAGATGCACAGCAAGACCCAGACAGCCTTGATTGGAACTTCCACAGCCAAAGATCAAGAGCATTCACACAGTAAATGTTATTCACAAAATGTACATTCGTACCAGCTGGATTCTCATCATGACCAAAAAAGACCTGAGGCTCATCATTAAATTGTGTCTGTAGAGGTGAAAACGTACCCTTGGTTGAAGGGGTTTGTTCTATCCTGACTGTAAGGGAAAGAACAATGCTAAATGCAAATAATAAAATATTTTCATATATATTTAAAAGTTGTATTGACATATTAACAGTTGACAAAAAAATGCTTACCTGCGTTTGTTTCCTGACGTTAAGTTGACTTATCACATGTGCTGTAGTTTAGGCATTAAAAAAAAGTCTTCTATTCACCCTGTGGTAATAAGTTTGCATATGTTGGACTTATATGTTGCATATTGTTGGATGTATTATAACAATGATGATGATAATAATAATAATAATAATAATAATAATAATAATAATTTTATCTTAGTATTTTCCATTTTCATTTTATATATTTATTATTATTATTATTATTATTATTATTATTATTATTATTATTATTATTATTATTATTTCAGTTAATGTTTATTTTATTCAAGGTAACAAACATGTTTTATTATGGCTTTAGTTAACTATAATAACACTTCCTGGTGCTTGACTTTAATTATTAGTACTTGATTAATGCTATTCTTGCAACATTAGATATTGCTGTGCCAAGCTTGGCAACACAAACAAAGCAAGGTTGCCTCATTCAGACATCATGCTTTAAAAAAGTTTTGAATTCAAAGGCATCTGCATACCTGAGCAAAAACACACTTGTTAATCATTTCAATCAATCTTTTACTATCCAAAAAAAATCCTAAAGGAATATATATACAAGTGAAAAGGGGAAAAACTCTCTGATTTTGTTGTCTGTAGCTGTAGTGTTTCCCACAAAAAAAAAAAAAAAAAAAAAAACCTTGCTAGGGTGACGGCCAAGGCTAATCATATGCATCAGCACTAAAACTGCCTCTAAAAGCATCATTTAATTTTCTGCGCATGGCCCTCATCTCCCAGGACATTTAACAGTATCTCGCTGATAAGCCCAAACAAATCCGTAGTCAGTTTTGCATAAGTATATTTCTGTTAAGCAGGGACGCTTTTAAGCTCCTTGCACTGCTGTCAGCTCGAGAGACATTTAACTTTGAAGTCAACATCAGTTTGGCTCACAATTATAGCATACCATCAGATTAATTCAAAACAGATGTGATTCATTTACAATGTCAATAACATTAAGAACAAAATGGAATATGTGGAATTTGAAAACATGGGTGAAGTTTCTGTCGGTTTTCCTTTCCCTTTCACTTTCTCTCACAATATCCCAACATGACCACACAACTCCTCTTCCTTTCCTTGTCAGCTTTGAACCATAACCCTAAAAAAATATCAGTTGCAATTTAATTTCTCTATTTCTAGCCCCCGTTTTTATTGCCATACATTCAAGCTCATGCTAATTGTGCATCTCCGATACACAAAACAGCATCCAGCAGCAGGGCTGAAAATTAAATACTTAACTCTATTCATTTTTTCCCTTGCCTATCGGCATTAAAAATGCATCCAGTGTGTGTTTTTTTTTTTTTTTGTTAAAAGCATATTACGCAAGACTCTAAATATACAGTTCAGGGACTGCTTGTTCTCTGTCTTCAGCTGTCCGCTGTGGCAACTGCAGTTTTCTTCGCCTTTCAACAGGGACTCGAGAAGCTTTCAGTGGCTCAAATGACCCGTCCGCTTTCTGCAGCCATCAGCGCTGTCGGTCAAAAAGCATTTAGCTCTGCCTGACCCTTCTTGCAGAATAAAAGATAACTGAAATGTTAATATCTGTGAATGAAGGGAACATGAGCACACACTTCTGAAATCTTGATATTTTTTTGTATGTGATGCACATTTCAGTTTGTTGGAAATCACTGTAAAGCACTTTCTAAGAAGAAACTACTGCTGGATTTGCCAAAATAAAGCTGGTCTTCCAGCCTGGTCATAGCAGGTTTACAGGCTAGCTTTATAGTTGACCAGCCTGACCAGATAAGACCAGGGATAGAACTCTATTAAAAGGGTGGTTGATTATGATTTCACTTTTTCACAAACAACATCTGCACATACAACATACACTCAAAGTACAATGCAAAGTGAAAGATTCACTGTTAAGGACTACAAAAAAAGGCTGGTAGGGACTACAACAAGCTTCTTCTGGGGTTTGTGACATCACTAACCCCAATGTTTACATAAACCCTGCCCCCAGGAACATGAAACTACCCATAATGGTAAGGGGGTGTGACGTTTCCGGACAACGTGCACTAGGCGGTTAGCGAATCACAACACATTGGGCCAGCTAACCAATCTGAGCCCGATTGCATATTTTTGAGGGAAGTGCTTCATGGAACCAGGAATTCAACAGACTGTTTTGACGAAAATAAAGGTAAAATATGTGAAAATAATGCCTTTTTTTGTTTGTTTGTTTTTTTGTTGTTGTTGTTTTTTTTTTTAAATGAAGCCTGAACACGTTACACACTGCACACCATATACACAATCAAGCCTTTTAAAAAAGCTGATCAACCACCCCTTTAAATGTAGCCTGTAATTACACAAGTTGTCCTTATAAAATATTCTGTATCTATTATTGGACAAACAGAACTCATGGACTCAGATGTTACGGGTCAATGACAAAGAAGAATGTTTATGATTCTTAGAAGTTCTTAGAAATGACTCTGTATTCATGTTAGCTTCATATGGTTTTGGAAAAAAAAAAATGTATTGTAAGTCGCTTTGGATAAAAGCATCTACTAAATAACTAAATGTAAATGTAAGAAGAGTTTTAATTTAATGACCACTGTCATATGGTGTGACCGCAAAGTAAAAGAGGAATAACACATTTTCCTTACACCTTGAACCACAATTTTTATTTAATCATTATTTTCAACAAAGCTGTTGTAAAATAAATGATTAAAATTATTATTTTATTATTAAAAAGTTAAATTATTAAATTATTTTATTATTAAAAAGTAAATAAATTATTACATAATAAATATTATTTCATCTTGAACTCTCACATAAATTAGATTATCTAATTATCTAATTAGTCCAATTATCTTTATATTTATATTATTATATTTTATTTTTAATGACCTTGACACACTGCATACAAACGCCTATACTTCCATACTATATAGTAGGTGAAAAAAGTATGTTTAAAAATAGTATTATGTCCGAATTCATTATTTGAATTCAGTATTTGAAAAACAACAGGCAAAACGTCACAGATGACCTTCTACTTCCTGCAAGATTCTGAAGTGCACATCTGAAACTTTACTATCCCAAGAGGCCACAGGAGAGGATTTGTGAATAGGTGTGTCCAACTTGAAGCAGTGCTGCGCAGAACGATAGGTGTATGACATCAAAGTAGCCTAATATTTTTTTCATTATGATATCAGGACAGTTCTACCACCTTGACTTTTTTTTTTTTTTTTTTTTTTTTTTTTTGCTTTATGCTTCCTAAAAACATTAAAAATGAATTTAAAACCATGCTCATCATAAAAAAGGAGTGTTTGATTAACTGTATGTAACTTGCATTAATATATCATTTTATGGCATTTAGTCAAAGAACTGGCTACATGAGGCATGGGCTGCACACTGCAGAAATACAACTGAACAAAAAACCAACAGAGCTACAAGTTCCATCGCCATTCAGCAGGTGACAAACAAAGATGAATGGGTGCTTTTAACTGTTTTATAACACCTGTTTCAGACCTGTAAGAACTTCGCTGTCACTGTTGTGCATTTGCCATGGTTACTACCGAAAAGTCATTATGGGGACACAACATGGTGCCATGCTTGACTGATTGATATGAGAGTAAAGCATTCAGTCACAGCAGGGCAGGGTTTTAAGGGGTCTCTCTGTGCTGTCTGTCTTTTTACTCCCTTCCTCTTTTTCAGAGCAGATCTGCCTCAAGCCACATTGCCTGCTGCCCTTGACGTCCTATTAGATGAAAAACAGCAGTAATTGCCTGTCATCACATACCCTGCCCTTGACCAAATGTGACCAAAGAATAAAAGCACTCCCCTCGTTTAATCCCATGGATCCATATTTTGGAAAGAAACAAGTGAACTACTGCTTCCTTTTCGTTATTGTTATTTTGTCAAAAAACTGATGCAAGGCAAGAAAAATCCACATTTTTTTTTTCAAGTTGTTTCAGAAGTAGCAGCAGGCAGAGCGAACAACGAGTGAAATGACATGTAACTTTGTAACTGAATTCACCTTCAGTAGTTCTAATGTAAAGATGATGTAAAAATGAACATTCTTTCATCATTTACTAACTCCGTCATTCCAAACCTGCATTAATCTCTTTCTTCTGCATAACACAAAAGAAGATGTAGAATCTATATGTGAAACACTGATGTTATGGTGTAATATTAACCCATTTACTTATGTGTAGGGCATGGGTTTGATTCCCAGGGAATGCATAAACTGATCAAATGTATTCCTTCAATGCAATGCAAGTCACTGGATAAAAGCATCTGTCAAATGAATAAATGTAAAATGTAATGTAAAATGTGTGTGAGTCACATTGGTTCTGACCTTTTCTGTCTTTAGAAGTCACACAGCACTGACTAAAACAATTATAAAGTCAAATTAGCTAAATGGGCTAGCTAAACTAGTGAAATGTTACATGTGTTAAATGTGACATCATACTACCTGTTTGTCTGTGCAAAAGAAATCTGGGGAGTGTTAAGGAAACCTGTTTGAAAACAGTCATTAATTTTACAATTCCCTTTGGTGCCATTTGTAGAGCAGAAGCGACACAGCTCACCTTTAAACTCACCAGTGGTTTTGTTATGTAGCATGTGATAAATGGCAACATCAAGTACTGTAGTCACAGGAGGGTTATGTGACATATAAGATAAAGAATGAAAATGCACTATATCAGCCATGAATTGAAATATGCGTATGACCTTTGCATCATTAAGAGGCTTGAATGTGTAGTCTCTTCATTAAGCAAATGAGTGATTGTATGCTAAGGACCGAGCAAAATCCAATTTAATGGGGATCCGTCTCAATTTAATTGAGCTTGGAAAGACCCGGAGAGCAGCTGCGCTGTCATGTGTAATCCTATGTTCTTGTCACAGAGAGAAACACAAATGCACAAATATTCTCACCCTCTTGATCGCTCTCTCTCTCTCACACTCACACACACACAAACACATTCACTTCTATCTAAATGAGGCCATTGAACTGTTTTTACAGAAAGCTAATTATAATCACTAGAGTCACTCAAACTCTTTGCATTTCAGAATAAAAATGAATGTAAAGAAATATAATTTGAAAATACATATTTATTTTATTTATGAATTGATTTTCCATTTGAAGATGTCTTCAAACAACCCAGGTTTATTGAAAACATCTTGCTTCTTGCATGTTATGCAAAACTTTCAAAGGAAATGTCAAGTGAGTGACACTTAAAGTGCACTGTGTTTTTTCCAAAAGATTGCTTGCTTCTACAACCCTTGAGCTCTTTTATAGTGACTCAAGTTTCACATTTCTCGTACCCAAGCACTCTGCATTGCAGCTGCAATGCTGTACCAGGTGAGCTACTGAGCAAGTTTACTGCATCTGAAAAGCCACACATATGGAGCTAATTATGTGAAAATATATATTAGTTTTAAAATTATTAAAATTATGGTACATGTGTTTGAGGTCATAACATAGTATTGGGCAAGGAACCATGCAAAAATGTGTCTTTATTAATCAACAATCTACCCCTGTGAAAATTTGAGTGAAAAAGAATAAAATGTATTGCTCTTTTACTGCCACTAGTTTTCATTTCATCTGGTAATTTAATTGTAATGCATAATGTAATGCATACTGTAGGTACATTTTTGGGGGTTTTGAAAAATATCTTCTTGTGACAAAATTGTCCCCAAAGAATATCTAAATAAATACACACACACATGCACTACAAGAGACCAATAAATAGAGCAAAAAGCCATCTGCCTGACCGTTTAGAAGGGAGGCGACTTGGTTGAATCTCAACAAATCTCACAAGATGGAGAATATCATCAAAAGAACATGCAGAGATGAGAGCCCATCTGCTTCAGTCTCACAGCTCCAGAACCGGCGTCTCCTGCCAGCACTCTCTCTTTCTCTCTCTCTCTTTCTCTATTTGCAGCCTTCAGCTGTTCTTCAATGAGCTCAATATACAACAATGTATCACCAGAAAGGATGCTGATAGACTCGACTCTCAAGGTGCTGAACAGGTGAGGGTAAACACTCTGATAGCCAAAGAAAAGCCTTGGCAATGTTTTTTCAAAGTGTGTGTGCACTGCTGAATGGAGTGTGTACTTCTTGTGGCGGTGTGCCCAGGGCAGAGGGGAGCAGGTGTAACAATTTTTGAATCAACCATACCGAATGAAGCTAAATCAGACTGACTATTCATATCCAACATGAAAATCAAGCTATAAAAATCTTATTTCACCACAAAACGTGCTTAATACTTATACGCAGGTCTTACATTGAATGTAAGTCATTATTACACCATATTGGACATACATTCTGTTATAAGAAGCACTTTAGGGATATTTTTGAGACAAGTGCACAAGCTTTTGCTATTGATTAGTTGAGATGTGCTCACAAAAGTCCGAAGAGCATGAAACAAAGGCTTCCATGAATGGTTAAAGGGTGCTGCAGGAGTAAGCCATAGATGGGCACGCTTGTCATTCATTTCTGTGTCAATTACTTGTATCCAGGCCAATGTCAGCATTGATTTGTCAGAAAAAAACAAACAAACAAACAGGATGTGTCTCTTTGCACCACTGGGGTTTACCTGCTGTGAAACTGAGAGGTTTGGGTTCACTTCTTTGTTCACTTTTGTGAAAATGTCCTATCTACAGCACAACGGCCGCTTACATGTCTTCATGCTGCTTCACTGGTCTGTTCTCCTCCCCATGAGTCTCATTTGAGGAAGCTGCCTGCAATTGGAAAGATGTGCGCAACAGAACCATTTGATAGGGCTGAACTAGCAGGGATCCAGTGGTCCTCTGGGCTTTAATCTGCCAAATAACATCCGGCCCACAATACTTTAACAGCCAGCGTGAGCCTTTATTTCCTCTTACACTTTCATGTAAAACTGCTGTTTTGAGCTTTAGTGACTTTTAATGACTTGAAGAAAGTAACGCTCAAAACACCAGATGTCTACTGCTTTTGGGATGTGTCTGTAAAATGCATAGTGCAAAATTCAAATGTTTTTATTAGTTTAAACTTTATTTCTGAATGCTCAATTATATTATATATACAGCCTATCAACAAAAAACTGCATCTAAAATCTGATGCAGTTTTAGTCTAGTCTAAAATCTAGTTTTTTAATTATTATTATTAATTAGTTTTTCATCTGATTTGCATAAAGTTGAGCATTTTTTCAATGTTTTGATGCTCTCATCGCTTGTCTCGCTTTAATGTCGTTCAGCTCCCCTAAAGAAATATGTAATATGTACTCTCTGTGCCAGTGGTCACATACGGCTAGAGCAATCTAAACACTTTCTGTTCCCCCAGTTACTGACTGAATTAACGTGCATGTGCTGAAACAGATGTCCATGCAGATGTCAAGTTAAGGTTTGTGGAGAATCTGAACTTTGAACCATGAGCTTGTGCTGGTAACAGAAAGTGCCAGAATAAGGAAAGTTCATAGCATATCTTTTGTGAATGGGCTTTTTGTGTGTCACAAATGTTTTACATCAAAAATCCCAATTCCATTAATTCACAGCTCTCTTCTGAAGCGTATTGTGGATGTTCAAAAGCAATTTTTAGCTAAGCCACATTTTGAACAGATTAAGAGAGGAGAGACAGTTCTCGTTCTTTAAAGATGAAGTGTGTAATTTTGGAGATTTTAAAATATTTTTTCCTATCCTAGCTTAATATGCGCAGACAGCTATAAGTAAGCCATTTGTTGGTTGATTTCCCCAAACATTGCTCTGTTTGAGCATCAGCACAACTAAAAAACTTTGCATTAACTGATTGCACCAGTGCAGAAGGCTCTTTTTCAGCGGCTTTATATTTTTTGTATTTGTACTTGTATTTTTCTCATATGGAAAAAGTTAAAACCAACCTGCTACAAGATAAATTACAACATTAAAAATAGCTCTTTTGACAAGTTCTTTCAGTTCTGGTTGTAGTTTTTCACCAGAAATTCTGCTGTTAAAAAGTATTTAAAAATGAAGTTAAAATAATGTGGACTGAAGACTTTAACAAAAGTATATACCATTGATTAACAATATCGTAGGTCTGTCTTTAAAGTTTTATAAGTTAGCACTTTATAGTGTAGGTTTGAAGGTGGGATTATCTGTTTTGGAAGACAGGAGGAGTGTTCAGGAATCTGATCTGAAAGCAGTTTGGCGCTGTTAATGGCACAGAAATTGTACACTCCATTTCTAAAGAATATCAAGAGCTCAAATTAATACTTTAAAAATTATCTCCTTCATGCTGGTATATCAATCAAAAATTTACAGTGCCCTAACATCTTCCTTATTACAAGTTGACATGCAATTTTGCTCTATTAAGTCCTTCATCCTGATATATCTATCAAAGCAAGGCAAAAGTTAGAGAGAATTGCATAAAAAAAAACCTTGAAAATCCATTTCCTTTTGAGTGTGCTCTAAAAACCTCATTACATCTTGACATGCAGTTTTGTTCAGTTAAACCTTCAGCCCCTCTCCCAATAACTCTCCCCACGATCACAGCACCCTGATCCTCCAGAGTCAAACCAGCACAGCGACATCCATCTAGAATCTGTGAAGCGCAAACAGTCTTTGGCCAGTTGACACAACATCAGAATATCTCTGTGGGATTACTGTGATTGTATTCAGAAATGGATCAGACACCAAGTGGAAATTCTGAAGGGTGATAATCTCCAGCTTTTGACAGAGAATTGATGATAAATGAGATTGTGTAACAGGGTATGAAAACCCAGTGATGAGGAGTTAAATCAGGATCCATGTGAAGGGTGACAATAAAGCAGCACTACTTAAAAGTTAGGTTAGTTATTAGTAT
Source organism: Spinibarbus caldwelli (assembly GCA_039654775.1). Taxonomy (NCBI): domain Eukaryota; kingdom Metazoa; phylum Chordata; class Actinopteri; order Cypriniformes; family Cyprinidae; genus Spinibarbus; species Spinibarbus caldwelli. The sequence continues at coordinate 33,048,242 of CM077233.1, read as the reverse complement.
GACACATTCATATTTAGTTGCAGGACCTTTGGAGTATTTAGGGAATTTTTAGGAGAATGTGACAAGAAATTTTGCTAGATGCAGTGGATAATTTATCAGCTGCATATTAAACAGTCTAATCACCAATTATATGAACATACACAGTAATGAAATACCATTCCAACAAGTTGATAATTTGATGAGGCAAATTTATCTTCGTCATGTGATACCCCAAGGTTCAGCATTGTTAATTAACACTGCAGAACTCAACATGCTAATTTAAATAAACTATTCATTTTAAATAAACTAATTGTTAAAGTTTTAGGAGGAGCAGAGAACTTGAAGGTGAGACTGTTGTTGTTGTTGTTGTTGTTTGTGTGTGTGTGTGTGTGTGTGTGTGTGTGTGTGTGTGTGTGTGTGTGTGTGTGTGTGTGTGTGTGTGTGTGTGTGTGTGTGTGTTTAGATAATTCTACATACAAGACAGTGGAAATGCAAGCAAGCAGTTTGGTCTTAATTAGGTGTACTTCTAGAGATCTGACACACTGCAAAATACTGTGCTTAGACAACAAAACATAACGGAGAATGAATGTGGTTAAAGACTTTGGGGAATGGTGGTATACTTTAGAACCCAGACAAGCAACAAAGATGAGAGAAACCCAGACAAAAAGCTGACAGAACAAAAATAAAGTGATGAAAGCAACTTGTTTACTCTTCATCATTCCCTCTGTAATTTAGGATTTCTATAGCATCTCGTAACAAGAATTAAACATCTTTCACTCTCACATTTAACATTTATTTGACCCCCATTTCTTTTTCTCCAAATTCTGAAAATTGTTTAAAATAATTAATATCTTCTCTGTTCTGCCCTCCACACTCACACACACCTCATATATTCTCCTGTTTACTTTTTAAACGTTTAGTTAGGTGGGCCGGGATTTGAGTGTGAAGGGAGCAGAGAGGAAATTTAGTGCCAAGCACTGTCATGAGTTTTATCGCACATCCACCTCATTAAACTCACTCAACTGACCTGCAGCTTCAGCTGTCTGGGCTGAAAACACACATTTTTTTTCTTCAAACAGGCTTTCCAAAGCCTGACCAGACCTCCTCTCTTCAGCATCAAGCCCACAACTGCTGACAAACAAGAAACCCTATGAAAAATTCAATAAGCAGTCATGCTTAATGAGCAAGCAACGCTCACCCAAGTGCTCCAACCTTCAAAGTGGCTGCTGCTAATTATAGAAGAGAGAGATTTACATCAAATATGGCAAATATTCAGACAACACAAGAGTGCTGAGTGAAACACATACAGTATACAGAATACAGTATTTAAAATGTATCACTCAAAGATCTTGACTGTAGCCTGTTTTGGATTTTTTTTTTAGTTAGTATCCACATAAACAAACAAACCAAAAAATGTTTTATTGCTTATAACTTTTGACCAGTAGATGGTGCTGTTTGAAACTTCAGGGCAATGATGGCTGCTAAGCAAATTACAAATGATGCAAATGAATAAAGTATTATGAAGATACAGGCTCAAGTCCTTACTTCCAGATTTGTGTTACAGTCATATGTTTTTGCGCTTCAAAAATCCAAATTAGTGAGGCTTCAATCTGAATAAAGTGCTGCAGTGATGATGTATTTTGTGTAGGCCAATCAGGAAGTTAGCACCATAGTTCCCTCAAAAATAAAAACCGAACAGGATTTTGGCTTTTGGAATATTGCAGTAAATAATCTCTGTGAATAACAAAAACCTTATTCAAAAAATGGTTCTTACACAATTTTCAGTCTTTAAAAACATTTTCCCTTAAATTCTGAGTTAGAATAGTTTGCAAGAGCATTATAAGCAGCAGTACAGAGTATGAAAAGACAATGCAGAAAAATAGCACTTTTAGCTATTATGCCGCCCGCAGTTGGAACCAGCTTCCAGAGGAGATCAGATGTGCTAAAACATTAGCCACATTTAAATCTAGACTCAAAACTCATCAGTTTAGCTGTGCATTTACTGAAGGAGCACTGTGCTACGTCCGAACTGACTGCGCTGTATTTTATGTACAATAATTTTCTATTCTTAACTGTTTAATTTATTTAAAATCAATTTTTAAGTCATTTTAAAAGTTTAAACAGAAGGCTAAAGTAAGTGCTGTGAAGGTAAAGAAAATGTGGGCAAAGAAAGAAAAGTTTGTTGGTTAATCAGTTGAAAGTATGACCTCTGAGTTCTATTTGTTTGGTTTATGATGGTCAAAGTAATTAGGGGGTGAAGTTGTGGAATATTTAGGTATTTTGGAAGGATTTTTCACTTAGTGGGGAAGAGTTTGAACAAAGCTTGAGAATGTTTGTTTTTGTGTTAAGAGCACATCACTAACAGTAGGTTTTTAAATTCCTTGTTTTTATTGTAGTGATTATTATTTTTTAAATGATTATTTTACTTCCTTTTATGTAAAGCACTTTGAATTACCATTGTGTATGAAATGTGCTATATAAATAAACTTGCCTTGCCTATAAACGCAATGTGGCTGGGAAAGCAAACTAGTGAGTAGATGAGTTTACCTGTTTGGTGTGTTTAAGGTCCTTGACCACCACTCCAATCCCTTTCATAGCAACCGCAAGAGTGATATTACTGATGTAATTTATGTTGTAGAGTAACATGTGAAAATATCTTGAGCTTGTGTTAACAGACATTATTTCAGGCATTTAACCAAAAAAAAAACATTGAACAATCAAATGAATTTGGGTCGATAGAACCAGAAGTGCTAAAATGCTGACTCATTTCTGGGTTTTGGCCTACAAAAAGATGTCATCCCTGCAGTACTCTGTATGATCTGAGCCAGTTTGTTGAAAACTGGGCCATACTCAAAAATCTGTTAAAAAATGGCAGAAAGACAAATCCATTCAGGTTCCCTTAAGGGTATGGTTACATGACAAATACCAAGATTTCCTTCAATATGTAAAAGCATAATAAAAACAAAAATGCCTCCCTTTCTGTATGGCATCCTTCCCATCAAATTCACTGATGCAGTAAATGCAAATGTTATATTGCTAGAAGGTCTGAGAGACCAAAACTGGCACCAGAAATATTGAGATCAGTGTCTCAAATTTAATAACTTTTTATTGCCGTACTAGAAGAATAAAGAACTAACACACCTACGAACATCAGAGTTAATGGCCCATAAATTCATGAAAGAACATTATAATGTTCAGAGGGTGGGCATGAACAGAGCATGAACTGTCATCTGTTTACAAAGTCAGTAAACTTAGGAGACAACCTTAGAACTGAGAGAGGACAGATAGAGAGTGATCATCCATCACTCTTTCAGAGTTGATTAGGATTCTTCTTGAAACGGTGGGATTAACAGTGACGGCTCAAATAGGCTTGCATCAACTGTCTCAGGAGCTTTGCAGATGTTCGACAGGATTCAAGAGAGCAAACAGGAGAGACAATTTGTCTCTGTCCCATGGGAAGGTTTACTGATTAGAAGTGGATTTGCTAGTACTTGGACAGAATAGAACCGTTTTTCTGATGCAAAACAGCAAGACAAAGAGTCAGAAACAAATCTTTTTTTCAGATTGCCACATTTCTATCGACTTCAGCTAGAAATCATTAATAAGTTATGCTGCATTATTATTATTTCATGCAATACATATGTTATTTTTGTAGAATATATTACACAATTATTTACATATTGATGATATTTCAATAAATATTTAATATATTGTACTATTATTTTTCACTGGCTTACAATATTTTATTTACCAGATACAAAGATAGTTTTTCAAATATCAAACAGAAATGATGCGATTTTAGTACCAAGTTGTAAACAGTACAGTACTAACTCATTATTTTTATTTTTGATATTCGCATGCAATACATATGCAATTATTTTAAAGATGTTTACTGTTATATTTTAATAACTATTTAATAAATATATTTTCTTATTTTGTTTTACAGGTTTATAATGTTATTTTATTTACTGCTATCACTAAAGATAGAAACGCATCACCAAAAATGGTTCAAAACATTTTGCCATGGGCTTTATTTCTCATATTTATTGGAGGGAAACAGTGAAAATCAAGAGTGGAGAGAACTGCTGAGATGCTGAAAAATGGTTGAACAAAAATAACTGCTCGTTACAAAAGCTCACAGAGAATTTGTTTGCTGCTCTCTATTGCACTGCTTTCTCTGGAGAAAAAAAAAAAGAAGCATTTGTTGCCTGTACATTGATAAAATGCTTGGCATTTAAGAACAACAGTGCTGTAAAGCACAGAGTGAGCCCACATCAGACAATCTATAAAAGCACACAAACCAAATCACCAAAACAAGCACTTAGCACATCTGTCAAAAAAAAAAAATAATAATCCAGCCACAATGGCCTTCCACTTATCGGCACAAAGCTCATCAGTATTCGCCGCCAGCGATCATGCTGCTCTTTCTCATGATAATAGACTGGGGGTGGAGAGGTGATGAGAGGGAAAACCGACGGCGTGTCGTATTCCAGGTCAGTGTGGCACACGTCCCTGTGATGTGGAAAACCATCTGCTGAGCCCCATCTGCACAGTCTACAGCCCCATTTACATGAAACTTCATCAGCAGAGTTGTGTTTGCCAGCCCAGCCCTTCCCACACGGTTTCCCCACTGCACTCGGCCATTCAAACACAAATGAGTCTGCCATATTCAACTCCCTCGAGAGTTTGACGACGGCCGCTGGGTTTTGTTACCATTTCATTTCCATATATTGAATGGAGGAGAAAATTGCTCAGTTTTGGATACGAGATGAAATGAGAGGGGGAGAAAGGAAGTACCTGTGAAATATAGGCTACTCTACATTTGCATGCTTTATGGCTGGCTCTACCTTTAACGGTTTAATGTGCTGCTTCAAGGCAAAGTGTTCCAATACATGCATTATGCACAGTATAGGGAAAACCTGGGTGTCAAAAGTGAAATCGTAAAAATGGTCGGTCCAATTCTAAAATGAAATGAAAATTCCAATATCATAATAATGCCATAGCTGTTGGCTCATGAGTGTGAGGTGAACACAATGAAATTGGCACACTTTCAGACAAGAATGATCCATATAAAGACGATAGATTTGAACTGAAAGGTTGAACTTCAAATCTGATAAAGATATGTAATTTTCAAATTACAATATTTTTTGTATGTTTTAAAATTACAATGTACTTTTGTATATTGTATATATTTTTGTCATTTGTATGCTTTTTTAACTCTTTTTTTTAACTTTTGTGTTTGAATTTTGCTGAAAAGTCAAAAATAGCTGGTATAATGGCACAAGGGGGGACACAAAAGGTCAACGTGTTCAATGAACTATATTTTTTTTCCAGGGCAATAACATTCTAAAACATACTGCTCAACCTTTTGGAAAATGTAGAATCACAGCAACAATATATGACTTTCTAAGTATGACTACACCAGTGTTATTTTAGCATTGAGATACTATTATAATATCTACTATTAAAGTATTTTTTTTTTTGAGCTTGTTTTTATTTTTGTATTTCCTGTTTTTATTTTAATTTAATTAATTTATTAATTAATTTATTTATTTTTTGTCATTTCACCAAGTGAAGAGTACACAATGACAGTAAACACTTCACATTACTCTTCAAAATGCAATTATGTAGCAAGCAAGAGATGGTTTCTAAAAATGTACATAAAAGCTGAATGGAAAATTTTGCCCCATATTTATGATGACAGACTGCCTATGCCTGCCTAACCTAATATTTATCCTACTTTCATCACCCTATTTTGGGTATCTTCGGTTAAGCACTTAGAACAATAGAAATCTGAAAAGCTACCATTGTACTGTTCTCTCCTAGATTGAGTGGCTCATTTGTCACAAGTGCTTCACTAAAATAGAGTAAAACACTGCTAATAACATTGGTTATTATACTCACTATACTGTGAGCATAATAACCAAATTAACTTTTGAAAATAATTTGTCCTGTTTAAGAAGCTTTGGACTTGAATGGTGATACATATTTATGCCTTTTTAATAGTTATATTTCAGTTTCAAATGTATTGTAATGCAGAATGTAAGTGGATTCTACAAGTTTGAAGTGGATTATAAAAACCTATTAAAATAAAAGCATCAGTATTTATGTTGATCATTTCTTTCATAGTCATTTATCCATAGTGCTTCAAGGTCAGAGCACTTCAGGCTTGACAGGACATGACACTTCAAAACTATTACCTTAATCAGATTCATAGTCTCATATGACCACTGAAGTCATTTACAAGAAGATCCCCGTGACTCACACCATTATGAATGTATTCCTACTCACGAGGGCTAATAACACTACTGCACTACTGTCAATTCATAAGGTATAAATGATTGCCAGCCATCAAACGCACACAGGCCTCATACAATTCATATCAAGCACATTTGAATATTCTTTCGCAGCAGCATCCACACATACAATTTCAATAGTATTCCTCTTCATTTGCATTGTGAATTTGACCCTGTCTCTTCAGCACTGGTTTTCCTTGAAAAAGCACTGTTTGTGCACGGTTAGTATAATGAATGTCTGAATAGACTGTGGACTGTGGAGTCAGGGCCATGTTGAAGAAAAACAACAACCTCCAAAAAAACAATCTTTGAGGAGAAGAGAAAAGCAATGAATATTTTACAGGGTGAGCGCAGCGGAAGGCTCGGCGGGGTGACTCAGACATTTATGGAGCTTATCAAACCCAGATATCCCACAGAGGTCTGCACACGGACCACAGACTGTGGCAGCTGTTTATCAGGTGAACTAACGGTGAGTTCTCGATCCAGTAGTAGCTTGATTTACCTCAATCAGAGGGATATTATAACTGCAACGAAGAAGAAAAAATGAGATTGACCTTCTGAAAATAAGAATGTTCAGTGGCGGGGTTTCCGCTCATGAGCATCATTCGATGCATGCGTCTGCTCGTGTGGTTTCATTGAGCTGACTCAGTGTGTTTGTGTGTGTGTGTGCTCAGTCTGCTGTGGGCTTATCTATTAAAATATTCATATTTTCAGAGGAATATGTCAACGCTGAAAAGGACACACACAAAATGAAGCTGGGAAACCGAGAGGTTGAACCTGCTGTTTGACGTTCCGACTTTTTTCCCATTCTTTATGCAGCACAAATTTATAATCGGGGCAATAAATGTCAAATCATAATTAAGATCGCCTTTGTGTTTTCTCAGTCTAATTAAAGGAATAGTTCACCCCAAAATGTAAATTCTGTCAGTATTTACTCACCTTCATGTCGTTTCATACCTGTATGGGTTTTTTTTTTTCTTCCATGGAACACAAAAGGAAAAGTTTTGAAGAATGTTCATGCTGCTTTTTTTTTTTTTTTACCTACTTTAGTGACTATATGCTTTTGTTGTATGGAGCAGCTTTCAAAACATTTTTCGAAACATCTCCTTTTGTGTTCCGCAGAAAAAAAGGAGGTTTTAAATGATTAAAAGTCATTAAAAGACGACAGAATTTTCATATTTGGGGTGACCTGTGCCTTTATTGTGATTCTGTAATTTATTTTTTTATAAAATGAAATATGGTCACACACAAGAGCAGACATAGTATAGCATTAAAGTGCTGTCTCAAAAATGCAGTGTAAAAAACAGTGTGCTATATAAACATGACAGCACACAGAGGAGAAATCAATCAGTATCTACTGCAGGTGATGCTTGTATCCTGACAGCCCCTGAGGAATGATTGAAACACATCACACGCTCCATTTTTGATCTAGCAGCCTGCAGTGCAAAACGACTCTTGCTTGTCGTGTCTTCACAATCTTACTCTGCTGTTTCTGATGGTCATTTGGTAGAGTATTTTTCAAATTTGATTATAATAATAAGGCAAATATTACTATTACCGCTTATACTTATGGTTAGGGATTGAGGAAAAAAAGGTATATTAACAAAATTTGTCAACGGTCAATGCAGTGAAATCACATGACCACCTTGAGCCTGCTGCAGAATATTTGTGTGGAAATTTTTTGTCCTCGTCTAACAATAGTAAATAGTAAATACATTACATCTTGTGAAATGTATATGAATGATAATTGTGCTGCATGTTAAGGTGAGGTGTGGTATTACTTTCCTAAGCGATCAGATTTAGAAAAATATAACCACCCAGGAACCGCATAACAACAAACTAAAAAACAGACATAAAAGCAGTGCACTGGCAATCACCAAAAACACCCTAAATGCATTGAGGTGCATTTCTCCAAACATGACATTGAAAATGATGGGGTTTATTTTTCATCATCCACTAATGGAATTCAAAGACAACAATTTTAGGGAAAGATTGTTTCGAACAGGCTAAGCTGATTTTGTGACATAGCTAGATGCATTAAAATACCATGACCTTTGCGAATTTCATCAGATGTGACATATCCATTGTTTGATCTGAGCTTAAGAAATAATGTTCAATCAAACTAAGAGTCAACGTAAATCATCTCTTGTGTATGTTCGTTAAACTATATAAGTTTGATGCAGTGTGCCATCTGGCTGGTGTCTTAATGGTTTCCATCTGGGCAACTTTTCGTTTGAAATTATTATTCATAATTACCATAAACGCTGTATCCTGAATCCATTTCTGTGGATTTCAAGGACATTTCAAGTATGATATCTTGATGACTGAGGCTAAAGAAAAGCATTTTAGCCATGTTTACATGGAAATTAGAGCACTAACAATACCAGAAAAGAAAAGCATCATAATGTTAATGATAATTAAAGTGGACCTGAAAAAGAAACCTTTGTATCAAGACACCTGTTCCTTTTTTTAAACCTGGCAAGAGAACTGAAGGAAAGGATTTGGCAATCATGGCCATAATTGCCAGGAACATTTATGACTAATATCAGTTAAAGTAGCATGAATATAATTTGCATCCAATGTTAATGATGTGCCCTATTCGTGTTCTGTGTTTTGGACTAGGATTAGCCTTGATGAAAATGCATTATGTTGACACCGCAGAGGGTTTACAATGGTATAACGCAAGTCTATAATTTGAAAGGCCGGTCATATTCAGCACTTTAGAGTCAGAAACTATTAAATTATCAAAGACCAACAAAACCTTTTCCTCTCCCAAACTACTAGCAATAATGAAGCTAACTAAATATGGTAAAAGCACCATGACAGATTAAAGAAACATCAATATGTCTTCATTGCACCTGCTACCACAGCTCCATTGGTAGAGTATGGTGCTAAAAATTACCACTGTTGTGTGTTTGATTTCCAGGGAACACACATAATGAATAAATTATATGTATGCCATGTCTGTTACTCTACTCTTTTGAAGAATGTGAAAAAATGACATATCTGAAGCACTGAGCTCCTCCTGGATGATGGTTGACCGGATGCCAGCTTTCAGTATAAGTAAAACTCTGCTCTCTAAACACATGAAAACAACTCCTTCATTGAGAATGAAATGTTCTCTTAGAAGGGTCTAAATATTTCACATTTAACTTCATATATTGGTCAACTATTTAGTTATAATGTTGCAAAGCAGGTTTAGGTGCAGAAGTGTCATTTCTTTGCCAAGTTAAACCTGCACTACAAAACGTTAAGCTCTTTATCGCCATCAGTGGTGGAAACATAAAATTGCAGGCTTAGTTGTACCTCGGTTGTGAGTCGACACTGCTCTTCTGCACAGATGATTCTGATCATTTGAGGGCGCATGGATGAATGTTATCACTATATCTTGCTAGCTACACAAAGGTTTACTAAGAAGAAAATCCTACAAGATGAATATCTGAAAAATATGTTATCGGAGCAAGTAGCATAAAGTAGCCACCACAGTAGCCTAACCATATTTTCTTAGTATTGACGTGACTATAAAATACTTCATTTGGAATAAATTAGCCCCAATTCTCCATAGAATTTTATGTGATTTAACCCCAGTTCACTATGCCTTACTATAGTGAATTGAGTTAAGGGAAGAACATAGTTTGCTCAATAACGGTATTTGGTTCACTTCTATCCAAGAGGTCTATCATATTGCATACATATAATGTCAAGAACTGCGATTAACATCAAATTAAGGACCATGTGAGGCATAACAATGAGCACAGAGATTAAAGACAAATGTAAAGCATAGCGCTGTCTTTATGGGTGTAGCATTTTCCTCTACATACAACATTTCTTTTAACACAATGAGTTTATCTTGTCAGACAAAGAGAGACATGTGAAAAGAACAGAAAGAGCAAATATCACACAGTAGTTTCAATATTTTCAATAATCTCCACAATGGATTTGGAAGGGGACAGTAGGGTGCATTCATCCTGGTCCCATAGGCTTCCTGGACTCGAGTGTCCATCAGAGCTAAGTTCGTCCTCTTCCTCAGACTCTTCCTCACAGGACTCCAGATAGTGTCCTCCCAACGCGTTGATCCCTGAGTCCTCGGAGTTGGAGGGTGAAGAGCAGTGGCCCATTTTGGGTCCTTTAAAAGTCTCCTCAACAGTCTGCTGCTGTTTCTGTGGTGTCAGAGAGACGGGATTTATTTGAGGTGGAGTGGGAGGGGCTTCCGTGTGAACTGGGGGCCGCTGAACGTAGCACATCTTGCCGTTGATGCGTTTGACAATGTAGTCATCGATAAACAATTCAGCAATGTTGCAGTATTTGGGAGATTCAGGACAAGGTGGAGGCAAGAAACAGGGGGAGATGCGAAGGAAGCGCTCAGTCAGAGAGATGGAGAGATCGATGGTGTCAGTGCAATCAGATGGAGCGGCCGGCACAGATGTGCTGGGTAGCTGAGCCACATTGGTCATGGGCTGGTAGACATATTTACCTGGACAGAGTAAAAGGAGATCATTACCTGGATGTGTCAGAAAGCACATACTAATTTGTGCATTAAAATTTTATTACATCAACAAGACTGAAGCAAGCAGTAAAATCAAGCTGAAGCTTTGGGAATATTTAGGTAGCAAAGCTTTAAAGGAATAGTTTACCCAAAAATGAAAATTTGCTGAAAATGTACTCACCCTCAGGCCATCACATAGATGAGCTTGTTTCTCCATCAGAACAGATTTGGAGAAATTTAGCATTACATCATTTGCTCACTAATGGATCCTTTGCAGTGAATGGGTGCCGTCAGAATGAGAGTGAAAACCACTGTTGAAAACATCACAATAATACACTACTAATCCACATGATTTCACTCTAGAAACAAATAAACCAATAAGGTGAGCTTGATCTGTGCATATTTCTCTCCTTATTCAGATGAGATGACTTTTTCACTGGAGAGAGCAATATTATTGATAGAGTTTTAAGTAAAAACATCTGAATAATTGATTTGTTTCTTACAAACATGCAGCTTTTCACTTCACAAGATGTTAATTGATGGACTAGAGTCATGTGAATTACTTATGGATTATTGTGATGTTTTTATCAGCTGTTTGGACTCATTCTGACGGCACCCATTCACTGAAGAGGATCCGTTAGTGAGCAATTGATGTGATGCTAAATTTCTCTAAATCTGTTCTGATGGAGAAACAAACTCATCTACATCTTGGATGGCCTCTGGGTGAGTAAATATTCAGCAATTTTTTATTTTTGGGTGAACTGTTCCTTTGAGTATAACTGAGGCATCCAGAAAAAAAGAAAAGAAAATATGCACTGCATTAAAACTCACAGGATGCTTCATTATGTACAGTCTCTTGCAGTGCACTGCAGTATTAGTGCCAGACCTCTGGTCTGAATGTCATCATCATTTACAAATCAATCTGTTTTGTTTTCATTAAAGCACACATATCAGTATCTCACACAGAGAAAGTTATTCAAAAACCTGTGGCGTGCACATGCCGATGAAAACTACTGGCACACACCAGTTTAGTTCATCTTTGGGTTTGCTGTCATAAAAGACTAATCAAAAATCTAAAATTGTCAAACATATTTCATTACATAATAAAAAACCTGTGCACATTTAGAATAGTCAGAGATAAAAATGAATAATCCAAATAGGTTATGCTGTAATCCACTGAGGTTGTATTACAGTGCAGCAATACTACTTTCACAGAATGAATTACACAGGGCTTATTCTACACGTTGTAGCATTATTTTTTTATAATAGTCCACTAAGAATTTTAGGTAATGTTTCTTGCCCCCAAAAGAATCATGATTTAGTTGATCATTTAAATGATCACATGATCATTTTCCTTTGCATCTTACAGTAGCTATAATACTTCTATGCAAAAATAACCTCTGTTGTGATTGGTTAATCTCTCTGCATATGAAGTGAGAAACAGCCCCACTGCAAAGCTGCCGAATGTTGAATAGCCTTTGATATGTATATGTGGATGTTTTTATTGTCTTTTTTATTAAGGGGTAATGTTTATTTTTTTTAACCAAAAAGTGTGTCCTCCTTTCACATCAAAAGCTACACCTGATCGAATGTGTGAAATAAATGTTTAATCTGTTGGCTGTACAACCATGTTGGATGACATACAACATGCTCATATTCCACAATGACAATGTCAAGATTTATTGGACCCTAAATGTCAGATAATGGTTCAGGGAGCATGAGGAATCATTTTCATGCATGAATTGGCCACCACAGAGTCCTGAGCTTAGCCCCAATGAAAGTCTTTGGTACACTCTAAAAATTAAGCCTGTTGGGTCATATATTGGGTTGTTTTTTTCAGTTGAGTAGTTTTTGTGTTACCCAGCCATTGGGTTAGTGGCTGGGTCAATCTCACTGACAGCTGAAACTATGCACCCTCTTGACGAAACAACCCAGCGTGGAGTTACTGCACTTCTTCAGTGAAATAAAGGTTTGTATATGTTTATTTCTTCTATAAAGTCTTTACTGTGTTGTAAATGATTTTATTTTATGCAACACAACATACAGGGATGAGATGTCAGTCAGCTAAATGTGTCAGCAACAGTCGTTTCGCATGATGGAAACACCATTTGCCAAGAATAACATAAACTGATTTTATTCGTTATAAAACTGAATTTAATTTATTTTGATATTAAAAATATGTTCTCTAATCTCAGTACTGTTTGTTCATGGACAGGTTATGGTATCAGTCATCTTTCAGCTAAGAGTGAAACGCAAGGCGGTGGTCTGAAGATCGCAGTTCCCCCGCTGAAAAGCAGCCCATCACTGGCTCGGCGACACACCGGCACAAGAATCAGCTCTATTTTGGTGAAAAGGGATAACAGAGTACGGCTGAAAACACATGAATTAAAACATTACTTTTAAATGTTACGTTTTTTACTTCTAAAATGCTTGTTAAACGAGTTTAAAAGTATGTAATATTGTAATCTATGCTGTATAAATCAAAATAAATTTAATTTGTCTTATGTTTTTGTCCATGGGTGTTCTTGCTTATTAATAAATGTTCATCTTTTGATTATTACTGTTGCTTCTAGTAACTCTGTGTGTGATTTATAAATTCCAAACCATTTTAAGCCAGTAAAAATTATAGTAATTTTTAAACAACAGTTGAGTTAAAACAACCCAGCATGAAGGGTCAAACAACCCCAGCTTGCATTCTGTCCAATATTAAGCCAGTGCTGGGTTGCTAAATAACCCAGAAATGGTTGTTTTTAACCCAGCGTTTTTGTTGGAGTCAGCTTTACAGAGTGATTCGACTCTTCCATCGTCAATACAAGATCTCAGCCAAACATTATTGCAACTCTTGATGGGAATAAATGGTGTGATGTTGCATAACATTCTCAAAATGAATGCGCAATGTTATCAAAGCTAAAGGTGGTCCAAAGAAATATTCAAGAGTGCAACTTTTTTGGACAGGCAGTGTAAAATCGACTCTAGCACATCCCAAAGACTTTCAATGGGGTCAAGCTCAGGACTCTGAGGTGGCCAATCTTAAATAATTTGAGCCTGATGAATCTTGACATCTGGATTCATCTTGGAATATGGGCATGAGTACGTCTTCCAACATTGTTGTTTGAGAAATAAAAAGCTAATCACTGCATCAGTTAGGGTCAGTCAGCCATATAATCAACATATAATCACTGCAATAAACATTCAGTCTTAAAATTCCAAGTATTTGCTTATTTGAATCTAGACGGTGATCTTTTTTGGCCAGGCAGTGTATATCAAAATCTTAATTATTATTATTTTTTTTTTAATCAAGGGGGATTTTTTTTTTTCTTTGTCCCATTTATCATTTTGTGATTCGGGAGGGTGCTCAGGCTCCCCTTTGTTGAAAAATTGTCAAAATGAAAAGTCCAGAGAGGGAGGGACATACGGCACCATACAGCTCATTTCCGTTCCGTTCCACACATCTGGCAGAATTCAGCCGGGGTGTGATCAGGACATATATGAAAACACTAATCTCCTGTTCTCTAAGGCCCAGATCAACATCCACTCATTCACTCATGGCCTTTGACAGTAACTCTCTTGTCTTGTGTCTCTTTGTCTAAGCATCTTTCTCTCATGCTCAATCTCCGTCTTTCTCTTTCAGAAAAGCATCCCCTGAATTATAAAGAAGTCAGCTCTACAGAGATTACATATGACAGCAACCCCATCCATCCCATTTACTTCCCCAGAATGGATTTATAGAGGACACTTAGGAAAGTATAAGACAGCAACTGTCATATATCTTGTGTCTGGTGCTGCAAACAGATGACTGTGCCAGGTTTTAACTGACTAAAAGTAGCAACACTACTAACTAAACCACATTTTAAAACAGCATGAGAGTAGCTATTCCAGTATTTGAGAAAGTGTAATAAAAATATGTAACAATATAATAATAATATATTTTTAATACAAAGATTTCCAAGTAATTCCACGCAGAGCTGCAAAAATGACTTAAACGCTGTATTATGCATGCCAGACCAGTAGATGTTGTCACTTTGTAAAGAAACTCACGCATACCTATAGACTGAACGTGTATACGCATGAGGTCACCATTTTCACAAATTCACATTTTTATAGTTAATACCGAACGATCTTTCAATAACTTTAAAACTTTGAAAAAAAGTTACCATTTTCAGGCCCCCAAAACGCTGTTGTCGTGTAAATGAACAGCCAAAACACATTAAAAAAAATTCTGGTTTTAGTTGAAACAGTGTTGTGTAAATAGCCCCTTAAGATAATTGTAAGCACAAAAAGACAAAAAAGCACAAAACTAAATATGTACAATTTAGGTTCTAATATGTGTTAATATGCACCTTGTACTATTTAGGAGTAAATAAGGTACAAAGATGTACCTTTTAGCTTTTGTACTTTAGAGTACCACCCCAGTGACAACTTTGTACCCTTTGTACCTGATTTGATATGATTTCTGTAATAAATTCATGAGTAGAACTTAATAAACGTATCTTGCCGAAAAAAGCAAAGACAACGAAAGAAACACAAAAGCAAAACAAACTCATTACATTCTAATTAGATTCCAAACATGTCCTGTGAAAAGTGCAAATGAAGCAAATTGCAGGGGTGGCAACTATCTCAACTCAGCGGAACACAATTATTTCGCTGTACTTTTCTCATGTGCAATCAACAGTCGAGGTTCCACTTGTACGATTTGGCATTCATTTACAGACTTCTTTCGGTTATTTGTTTTATAAATCTGTTGGACAAAGGACCGGATCTCCAAGCCAGAACAGAGCTCACAGAGGAAATCGATGTTTGACAGCTGGAGCTGCAGGCACAGCGCCAGAAACAGGAGGCTTCCTTCTCTACGTTTCACACATGGCCACATAACATCACTAAGCAGCACGTACAAGTCTGAAGTGCAGACGCCACTCTCACAGCTTCTGCTCTCTCACCACAGCCCTGGATTTGCTCAAAGTATGACTGGATACTGTCAAACCCAAACACAGCTGAGCAAAGCCGACTGTATCACGTGTGGTGCTGTGGAACAGCAATATTAATAAATCATCACAATGTACACCATAACACAGAGATGTCCCGATGGGGCTCTCATTGCACCCTATGAAGAGGTAAGACACAATAAAGACTTTTTCTACAATGGAAACAGAATTGCATTTGTAAGGATTTAGGGGATTTACGTTTTTTTTTTTGGCATTGAGCACAATCTCAGTACTCATTCAGTGGGGTCAGTAAGATTTTTTTTAATGTTTTTAAAAGAAATGTTTCTTATGCTCACCAAGGCTGCTTTTATTTTATAAAAAAAATACAGTAAAGATAGTAACATTGTGAAATAATATTACAATACAAAATCATTGTTTTCTATTTGAATATATTGTAAAATATCATTTATTCCTGTGATGGCAAAGCTGAAAGTTTCACATGATTATGTGATTATGTGATGGCAAAGTTTCACATGATTATTCTAATATGCTGATTGCTCAAGAAACATTTCTTATTATTATTAACGTTGAAAACAGTTCTGCTGCTTAATATTTTTGTGAAAAGCCGTGATACATTTTTTTTTATTCATATTTTTTGATAAATAGAAGGCTCAAAACAACAGCATTTATTTGAAATAGATATCTTTTATAAGATTAAAAATGCCTTTGCTGTCACTTTTAATGCATCCTTGCTGAATAATAGTATTAATTTATTTCGGAAAATCTTTAAACGGTACTGTTCCTCTCCACTAAAGTGAAAGATCTGTAGATCTTTCATAAAATGATGAGTGCTCCACCTGATAATGAGCCACACATGGGGTTGTGAATAGCAGTTACCATTTATGCTAGGTGTAATTTTAATGTTATGCATCAGAGCTCCAGGATTTCCAGCCATGAATTATTTAACAGAACAGGCATACTAAACAATACATATCGGTGTGAGCATGTTGTGTTTGTAATTTTATGGTACATTTAGTGCTTCTCACAATGGCACACCAGTCAGTAGTTATATTACAGGGCAAGTGTGCTGGCTGATAAACCATGAGCATGCATTAACATAATGCTTTCTCTCTATTGCAATAACGCTAGATTAAAGCTGTCATAATGTGCACAGCCTGACAGGACATACACGTATTTAAGAAACACTGAGTGTCTCCCACCATCCTATAGTCCAGATCCATTATTTTGCAACTTCATATCTCATGTGTGCATTACTGAAAGGTAAAAACTATTACACTATCACAATGTATGCTAACAATGATGAAGTAGTCATAAAACAGAGGCTGCATAACTGCATTTGTAGACCAGTATTACATTGTGCAGTGAATTTAGGATTACAGACATGCTTTCATTGATCAAATAAACACATAATTAGAGTACCCATTCTGTGCTGAAGAAGTAATCACAAACATAGACCAGCTAGCTGATCAGCTTTTACACCAAAATAAGCTGGAAAAGAATGGGCTTAATCAAAAAAATCTGTGGGTAGAAACTACTCTGAGGGCCATTGAGGATAATATTCTTTTATTATTTGACGGCTGAACTCAATAAAGTTCAGTTCCCCTGACGGAAGTGTCATGAGAGGGTATTAAATACGATTTGATCAGTTCACACAGTACTAAAGGCCTCACGCTGACATTTACTTCCCTTAAACGCAATGAAAGCTTTTACAATCACTCAGGAGCTGGACGTGAACTAGAGGAAGTGAACATCATGCTAAAGGAGCGAAGCTGTCGCTTCCTGTCTATACGCTGATGGCCGGTGGATCCAGGGTCATGTCAAGCTAACGACTGGAGAATAGAGAGGTGGCGTCAAGGTTCAGGTGGGCTGAGGTCTGCTTTGATAAAGTCAAATATAAAGGTTAACCCTCACGCTGGATTTGCTGGCGAGATATTTCTGGGGAGATATTCATGGCTGACACATCTTGCTTGCTAATAAACTCTCAAAAACATATGATGCTGAAAAAGCATCCAAGTGACACCAGACAGCAGTTTCTGATGACAGCACAAGCTCATAAATGTTCCCAAAGCAGCTGTGACAATAAATAAGAAAAACAGATTGTGCCATCATACACACAGCGCATGGTATTTATCAAATAGATGTCATATTTGAAACCCTAGATTCATAAAAATAGTGAAGAAAATGAAATATTGTGCATGTATTCACTATATTTTTCCTGCAAGATGATCGACAGCAGAATATTTCTTTCTGCTACATGTTTGGGCAGTGATCTTTAATCATACTGTCAGCTGCATTATTGTCCCTTTGTTGTTGTTTTTTGTGTGACGTGAATGATACCTTCCTCATTTCAGACACTTATTGTATTATCAGGTGATGCATTTAAAATAGAATAGAGTGGAATAGAATGCATTTGCATGTCAGAAGTTGGCCACTTACAGTGACACCAGCCCAAATGGCAGCACCAGTGCAGTTTGAAACACTTTCCGTGGCTGTGTGTCGCGCAGATGGACAGTCCATCACAGGGAAGAAAGTCCGGCCTGCCAGCACAGCTTCTGGCCAGAGCTTGAGCTTCATCTAACTTATCGCTCTTCAAAGCCTTCTGAGCTCCGGTGTAAGCCATGGTTACTGTAAGTGAAGAAGAGTCATGCAATGAAAACACACTGTCAAGCTGACTGTCTTAACATGCATTACAAATTGGAAAATTTTAGTCTAAATTACTAAGGAATAAAATGTATTTAGGACACACTTTATATGAAAGAGTCTATACCAAATTTCACATTTTATTTTACAGTATTATATAATATTACCATGTGATACCATTGCCGTTATGTAAAATATTACTGTATTAAAAATAAATGAAGAACAGCAAGTCTCCAAAAATAAGAACTACACAAGTATATGGAGTTTGGTTTTGCTTACCTTGTTCAGGTTTGAGCACTTACAGCTGATGATGATTTCCTGCCATCACACAATATCTGCATTAAACTTCCCACAACATCTGCATTAAGATCCCTGTAGTCGTACGGAATATGAAGAATGACATTTTCCCATATTAAACTGACAAATGGCTTCTCGATGCGGATAATCCTTGGGTTTTCATAGATTTCCAGAGAAATATCAATTGGACTGAGTTAAAACAACGGTGGCTGCCAGAGCTCTACTGAGGAACAATCGTGCATGTGAAGGGTATTTAAAGAGGAGAGAAAGCTCATCAAAGCAGCACAGACTGAAACTGTCGCGCTGGACGCTGCTGCGGGACTGAGCTGCTCGCATCGCACGCGGACAGATATTATACTGCACACAGCGGCAGTGGCGACACGTGACCAGCAGGCGGCGCTATAATCTCTGGAGAGCCATTACAAAGGTTTTCTCATTTACATAATTGGATTGTAAGGTGTACAAAGAAACAAAGAAAGAGAGATTTTTTTTAAAATAATAATATAATTAAAAAAAAAACAACATAAAACAACATAAATAATAAAAAAATATAATAATATTATGCACTCATCCTTGGTAGGTAATTATTATAGTGGTAAAAACAGAGCAAATGTATGAAATGTAGACAAGTTTTCGGCACTCTGTGAACATTTAAAACAATGCTGTAAAAATGCATTGTTTAACCCATTTAATCTCACCAAGGTTTTCATTTTTAAAGCTCTCAAAACCTTACTGACTAATGTTTTAGTGCACTTCCTGCAAATATGGAAAAAAATAAAAGGTCTCAATTAAATATGTGCAGTTTCACATGATCAGTGAGAATTGCAGTTTATTTCCTGTTTGCACCTTGAGAAGATGATAACTGCATCAAAGCTCTAAAACAAAAGGCTAGTAAAGTGTGTTAACAAAGATATGACAAAGATTTTTGGTACACATGATCTTGTATTGGTGTCTAGTATTAATATATGAATTCACATATATTCAGTTTTGTTGAGTGTGGTCATAGAATGAGAAAACATTTTGATGGTCACAATAGTGACCGGTGGGATAACTGAACTTAAGTATACGATATAAATCCAATTGCAGTTGTTAGTGAAAATTACACTAAAATGTTGCAATGACAAAATATTGCACTAAATTAAAAGTTCAAATGTTACAAAAAAATTACAATATTGATGATGTAATACTGGTAGCACTAATATAAAAATTTGATGTTATATTTTACAAAAAAGTAACAATTTTGAAATACGTTGATGGTTGTATTTTTTTTTTTTTTTTTGTCTTTTATCTCAGTCTTCCTATCAATGTTGTATAAGGGTTTTTCATGCATAATAGTAATCCTAGAATGGGATCAAAGAGTTTAAAATAGCTGGGCTAAGATATATAGCAATTTTTATGACTGCAGAAATATGTTATTTCAGTACACACATTATCCCACCGGTCACAATTGTGACCAACCATAAAACACATTTTTTCACACATTTTCCAAAAAAATAAAAAATAAAAAATATATTGATTATTTCAAAGGGCTACTAATGACACATTATTTGGATATTTTCATGTCTGGGAAAAATTTGAGATTAAACGGCTATTGATATATTAGTGAATCTAAGTACTGATGCAAAATTCTGATCTCTCTATGTATATGTACAAATAATTTGGTCTTCATAGTTTGATTTCTACACCATCTTTGGACATAGTTCAAAGGGGTGAACACAGGGGTTTAGTGTGGTTTAATTAAACAGCCTCAAACATATTTGGGTAGCAGCACAGAAGTAATAGCAATTAACTTATCCCTTGCAGCAAAGCACAAATCACATCATACACACTACACCTCACAGACCAGCTATTCCACATAGATCCTCAAAGCCAAATTAATTAAAAAGTTTTCCTCAAACTGAATGCACAGCCATATAAATGATAAAAAGCACATTAACAGGAAATTCATCATGTATACACTACACTGTAAAAGTGAAAGTTGACTTAACTTAAAAAAATTGAGGAAACCCGTTGCCTTAAAATGATTAAGTACATAATAATTAAAAAAAAAAGTTAAGTGAACTTGACAATTCAATTAACTTATTTTTTTTAATTATCATTTACTTAAAAATTTTAAGGCAACGGGTTTCCTCAATTTTTTTAAGTTAAGTCAACTTATCACTTTTTACAGTGTACTGTTCAAAACTCTGGAGTCAGTCTGGAGCCAATAAAAATGTAAAATAAAAAAAAGTCTTTTATTTAGCAAGTATGTAAGAAATTGATCAAAAAGTGACCATTAAAGAAATTTCTAAAACATTTAATAATGTTCAAAAAAAAAAAATCAAATAAATTCTATTCTTTTGAACTTCACTGAAAATCCTGAAAAAAAGGTATTAAAGTTCTGACAAAAATAATAAGCAGCACAACTATTCACAACATTGATAACAATAAGAAATGTTTCTTGAGCATCAAATCAGCACATTAGAATGATTTCTGAAAATCATGTGACACTGATAACTGATAATGGCTGCTGAAAATTCAGCTTTGCAATCAGAAATAAATTATATAAAATATATTAAAATCTAAAACAGTTATTTTAAATTGTAACAATATTATTGTTTTTCTGTAGTTTTGATCCAATAAATCAAGTCTCAGTGAGCATAAGCACTGAGCACTTCTTTCAAAAAACATTAAATCTAACTGACCTCAAACTTTTGATTAGTAGTGTACACAGAATGTAAGTTGTTGTGAATGTGTATGGGCAGCTGCAAGCGTCTGAGAACCCTCTCATCCATGAATCCTTTAAAGATAAAATGCCACTTTTCTAATGCATTTTTACAGCAGGGTAAATGAAACACCAAAGGGCCATGAGAGAAAATGAAACAAGGTAATTTGTTTGGATTTATTTTGCTTTCTGCCAAAACTAAAGACATCTGCTTCTAAGAAATGCTAAAAATACAACGCAGGAAATTAAAACCTCTTCAGGGAGACATAATGAGAGCCGATGAGACAGGGTTAAGAGTTGAGAAAGTAAATTCTATATTAATAACAGCTTTCAGCAGTGTTTTAAATGAACAAATTTGGCATGTTGTGCTTTCAGAGATTGTTTTATATATGCTCTCTCCACTTTTGAATAGGAGGACTGCCACAAGCCACAAGTTTTTTCAAAAGGGGACTGGGCTCCAAATGATGCACATCAGGATGGACTTGGTGATAATGCTCCAACAGGCCCACCATGCTGGCGTAGAACATGGGCCCACCTCGATGCCTTGGAAAGCCGTAACCGAACAAATAAATGATGTCAATATCCTCGGGTCGGGCAGCTATGCCATCTTCCAGGATACGGAAACTCTCGTTGGCCAGGGCGAAAAGGCGTCTCTCAATTATTTCTTGATCTGAGATATTGCGCGGTTGAATGCCGTACCTGCTCCTGTACATCTCAAGGAGGTTCTGGATAAGTGGGTCGGACTTTGAGTTTGTGCCTCCAGGTTTGTCATACATGTACGAACCACGACCTGTCTTCTGGCCAAACCTGCCTTGCTCACAGACCATGTCTGGAATGGGACAGTACCTACGTCCTTAGCGCCTGCGTGGGGGATTTTTTGGGTCAATGTCAGGACCGGTCAACCCAGATTCCTTCCGGACTCTCCAACCAACATCAAGGCCTGAAAGGTCAGACATCCTAAAGACTCCCATCGTAAAACCAAAGTCCTCCAGAGCCTTGTCGATTTGTTCAGGTGTGGCTCCCTCCTCCAGCAGGAAGGTGGCTTGATCCAGGTAAGGTTTTAACAAGCGGTTTCCAACAAAACCAGGGCAGTTTCCAACCGCGACACTTACTTTTCCCATCCCCTTCCCAAGGCTCATTGTAGTGATGGTTTCACTTGAGGAACGAGGCCTCATGACATGTGCAGGTGAGAAGAAGTGCATCCCAACGACCAGGTGCGGTCTATCTGTCACACCAGCCAGCGCATCCACATCCAGACCAGAGGTGTTGGTGCAGAGTAGAGTGGCTGGTCTACAAACCTTGGACAATTCTTGGAAAACATGCTTCTTAAGTGCAATGTCTTCAAAGACGGCTTCAGTAACAATGTCCACATCCTTCAGGTCCTATAAGCTGAGGGTGAATTTGAGGAGATTGAGAGACGCACTCACTCCCCGTCTTTTGGCATCGCTCTCCAGCATGCCAATCACCATCTGCTTGCCAGTCTCCGAAGAGTTTCTTTTCTGACTCTACAGCAATGACAGAAATTCCCACGCGTGCCAGAGACACAACAATGCCCCTTCCCATAGTGCCCAGACCTAAAAGAGTGACAAATTGACAGTCAGTAAAACATAACCGCAATTTAAAACAACATAGGCACAGTTAGACTTATTAATTGGCAGACGGTGAAACTGAGCAGAGCACAAAACTGTGCCAGAATTCTATGCATGATGGTTTGCACAGTGCCAGCATCTTTCCTCTGTGATAAGTGAAACATCTCTGCTTGTCTCAAACTTCAAACAAACAGATGTTTTCAACACTGCTGAAAATCGACATTAGCACACTAACAACCAATAAGTGTGGATAAAGCTGTCCAGGATGAAAATACTGAACAGAAATAAGAAAATGGGGGTTTTAAATTAACAATTTTTTAAAAATGAACTATTTAGCAATGGTTTCAATTAACAGGGGGCACACTGATCAAATGTATGCTTTAAAGTTCCTTTGGGTTAAATAAATCTAAAAATGCAAAAGAAGATATTAAAAAAAAAAAAAAAAAAAAAAAAGTCTGAATATGGTTTTGTCCATAAAATTAAAGTCAATGGGTCCAATGTTGTTCCTCAAATTGTCTTCTTTTATGGTCAACTGAAGAAAGTAACATTATTGGAACATTATGAAAGTGAGAAAATGATTTTGAATTATTCTGTCTATCCCTCTACGATGCATTGTTATTTTGTATTTTTATATACTATTATAGTTTTTAGTAATATTTTTGATTAGCTTTAATTTTTATATTTTCATTTTATTTATTTTTTTATTTTTTAGTGAATGTGTTTAGTAGATTTGTTATGTACTATTATTATTATTATTATTATTTAAATATTATTTAGGTTTCATTAATTTATTTACATTAAAGTTTTAGTTTTTTAATTTACATTTAGTAATTTCAAAAAAAAAAAAAAAAAGAAGTCGGTACACCATAGGCTCCAAAATTGCAAAACAATTTAATACTGGACTTCACACAAGGTAACATTTCGATCTAACAGGCTCTTTGTTAGACAAAAAAATTTTTTTTCAAACACGCCTTTATACTCACAGGTGATTAATCAAGAGTCACATGACCTTTTTGGAGCCTATGGTGTGGCGACTTTTGTTTGTTTTTTCATTATTTTCTTTGTCGAGCACCCAATTTTAAGCATTTTGTGCCATTGATGTGCGTGATTTGGTTCCGTCTTTCCTCCTTTCCATCATTTAGTACTTCAACTTATTGCAGTCAGTTGCCAAGGACAAGTTTTTAATCTAATATTTATATTTTATTTCAGATTTATTCAAACTAACTTTAATGTTTTAATAGTTTTAGTTAACAATAATAATCCTGGTACCAATCCCAGGTCTTGTTCATGCACATGAAGACATTCTCTTTTGATACCTATGATGGCCGGACTCCGGATCTCTCTGGGTTTGCTGTTGTTCCATTGCGCTCCAATGGGTAGAGTCCATTTCTAAGCAGTCCTCTGAGCAAAGAAACAGTACTGAAGAGCCCGGGCCTGGCCGGAGTTGAAAAGAGTGGCCATCAGTTCACTCTCCCGCTTTATTCCCTTGCTGTAAGGCATTGTAGCGGCTGCCCGCACCGCCTGAAAACAAGTCAAAGGTGCCATCACTCCCCGAGCCTTCTTTTTAACCTGCATGGTGACCGCTTCTAAGAGGGCATCCAGATCTGGAGGGCAGGGTGTGGTCAGCATGCTCACTCTTCGGGAAGACAACGGTTTGGCTGTTAAAAAATATACCAAACATGATGTCAAAATATAATGCGATTATACACAAAGGCAAAGCTGAGTGGACAGTACTGAAACTTTCCAGTGACTAATGCATGTTCCTGATTGGCTTATAGATTACAAATTAACAATGGAAAGTAGCAGTGATCTACACAAAAATAATGAAACTGTCAACAAGTTCATCTACCAATATTCCAAAATCGTTATGGTAATCCAAATCACTTGCTAAAAAATGTTGAATTCATCAAAGTCTGAACGTGTACTCAAAGTGGCACTCAAAGCACAGTGTGACAGAAACAAACACTAGACCTGACTTGAGTCCTATTCTGTCTGGTATACACCCATTCACACTTCCTCATGCATACACCCGCACAACAAACCAACAGCCCATCAAAACGGCATTTTTCTGAATTTATCAGGTTTTAACGTTTGACCTCCTGCCTTACTAAAAGGATTATGCAGGGCGGTACTTGATTCAATATAGCTTCTAACTGCATTAGATTCATCTTCCTCTCTGGAATCTGGGTCACACTAATGAGCCTTAAAGGGCCAGCAGAACCAGAAACCAACAGTTTTGTCTGCTTTCTGGACTGAGTTTTGAGAAATCAATATAAAGTATATTTATAAGTATGAGTATTTCAAGCAGAGTTAATTCTCTAAATTTCAGAGCTGCAAATACTGCAGGTTTTTCACTAAACTTGATTCACTAAACTTGTGATCACCCTTGAATTATCATGGTGGCATTTTCATTGTACTGTACAATGGCTATGAGTAATCCCTTTCATATGACACATAAAAGCATAAGGAGTGTTCAGTTTGATGTCTAGTGTGCTATGCTATACTGCATGATACAGATGTATCTGTGGTTAATCTCTGATGCTGTGGGCAGGACATGATTCACTAATGCTGTGATTTATTGTGAGTAAGTACTGTAGGGCTGGGTCAGATCCTGATAGGTGCATTTGGCAGATGTTTTTGCGACTGGAAAACAAGATAAATCTCCGTAGCTATGAGAGCCAAGAGCGAGATTCTACAGAAAGCATTTAGGGAGTATGAGTGTGCCACTTTTGATTATTTTTTGCATGGTTCCCTGCTAAATAAGTAAAGTAATAAAATAAAACAAACACATAACAATCCTGGTTCCGTAAGTATTTTTCCCATTCATTGGGAAATGGGATTTTAAACAAATTCTGTAAGTAAGGAGCTACAAGATGCATGACAACATTCCAACTTTTGATTTGTATTGAATAAATAAATAAATAATTGGAAATCAGTAAAAAGACACTCATAACACAGTAAATTAACGACTCATCTCATGAAGCATTGTGAATTATGTAACTGACTCAAAAGCAATCATACAAAATAAAACTACTGACTAGTAATTATGAAGCATTAAAAATTTGCAATATATAAAAGTATTTGTTATTAAGGATGCATTTATTTGATAAAAATACAGTATAAAACAACTGATTTCTATTTTAATATATTTTAAAATGTAATTTACTCCTTTGATGGTAAAGATGAATTTTCATGAGCTATTACTCCAGTCTTCAGTGTCACAGTGTCTGGCGCTCAAGAAACGTTTATTATTATTATCTCATTATGATGAAAACAGTTCCTGCGGTCCCACTTTATATTAGGTGGTCTTAACTACTATGTACTTGCATCAGAAAATAAGTACAATGTACTTATTGTGTTCATAATGTATTTCAAAACACTTTTGCTGCTATTGAGGTGGGATACGGGTAAGGTTAGGGACAGGTTTGGTGGTATGGGTAAGTTTAAAATTAATTACAGATGTAATTATATGTAGGTAATTTTTAAAATATAAGTACAATATAAAAACATGTACAGTATGTACACAATTGTATCAAATGATTAATTTAAAGGTAAGAACATAGTAGTTAAGGCCACCTAATATAAAGTAGGACCATTGCTGCTTATCTTTTTGTGGAAAGTGTGATACTTTTTTCAAGAAGAGCAGAATGTTAAAATTAAAAATCTTAATGACCCCAAACCTTTGAACAGTACTGTGTGCATCAAGGGAGTGAGAGGTCTCAGCTGAGCTCTTTCAGTGGAGAAAAGCATTTTTACCTCAGGGACCCTACTGTTGAACATGATCTATCACATTCATGAGATTTAACATCCAGGCTAATTCTCAGTCATTCTCTTTAAACATATTGTCTGTTGTCACATTTTGAGGTGGAATCAACCTGTTTACATTCTGACAGATTTGACAGTTTTGATCCATTTATAATAGGTATTTACCATTAGTCAGTAAATCAGGCATATTTGGCTGTTGTCCACCATACCTGCTCCGCAATTCCATTTAGTTGACTGTCGTGAGGATTTGGCCGGGTTGATCTTCGCTCAGCGTATGATTACAGTGAGAGCATTAGTTGTGGCCAATCTTTAATCTCCCTCCAGAGCTTATCTTGACTCTAGATGAACCCTGATCTCTCCCTAAGAGTGTCACTCACAACATTCACATTACAAGGGATCTGGCTCCCTCAGTCTCAGCGAGAATTTGTGGCCTGTAGAGTACAACGAACATCTGCAATTACTGTAGACCTAGAAAAGCTGAATAAATTGACAGAAATATTTCAAGAGAGTCCAATGATTTAATTGCTCTCATATGATTTTTCATTACTGGAGGAAATGGGGGTCAAGCAGAAGGTGAAGGATTGGCATTCATTTTTCAGAAGCTGCAGAGAGAGTCTCTAATCGCTTTTTCAGACCGAGGATGATTCAACACCCTCCAAGCGACAGTATAAACAATAATTTTTTCACTCCATTTGACCAGTTTTTTAAAGACAATCAACGAGTCTAGTGCCTGAGTAAAATCATTAGCATTTTGCATGTTTTTGAACTGGTTTGAGGTGATACAAAGACCATCTTATCATAATAGGGAATTAAATCCTCAAGAACTTGACCTATTATTATGAAAAAAAAAAAAACATTCATAAAAATCTAGTTTGTTCAAATCGTTCTCCAATGCTCAGAGGGGTCACAATTAATATTCTAATAATGTTTGTTCCTTTTCAGTTCTTGAAAAATAGATCAAAAGAACAGAACGAGTCTGAAAGTCGTTGACAAGGATATGAAACATTAATTCCATTTGCTGTGACAAAGGATTTATCTGGTATGTCCCCTGACAAAGCTTGCCAAAGACTCTGCTTCCCTTCACTCTTCAGGCTTTTAATATCCGTATTTCTGCTTTGCCAGTTCATGACATACCTACAGCTCTCAAGGCAAACTCCACAGCCACCTCACAAGCACTCTGCTCCGTGACCTGGTCAACGATGCCCAGCTTCAGAGCCTCCTGTGCAGAGATATGGCGGCCTGCAATATCAAACAATAATGCTGCTGTTGGTAAAAGGGAAACTAAGAGATGTGGGGTGCTTTACTTGATTATTTTTCTGCTTAATATATTATGATAACGGGTGAGGAAAATCCCATCATAATCATAAAACAACTGAAATCTGATTGCTCATTTGTTAAAGGATTAGTTCGCTCAGAAATTAAAATAAATTAATCATGCTCACAGAGTTTCAATCTTGTATGCTGTTATTTTACCAAAGAAAACAAATACAATTTTCAAAAAGAATGTTTATGAATGCCCACAAAAAAAAAAAAAAAAAAATATATATATATATATATATATATATATGTGTGTGTGTGTGTGTGTGTGTGTGTGTGTGTGTGTGTGTGTGTGTGTGTGTGTTGTGTGTGTGTGTGTGTGTGGTCAGAATTTGAAATGTTGTACAGAAATAAATATCAGAACATATGTTTGGAATGACAACTATTGCTGTAAGCCCTAAGGCAAATCAATCAAAAACAATATACAATGCTGACACCTAGTGGGAAAAGTTTTATTTATTACTGAAAAAAATGTAGTTATCTATTGCTTTAATTTTTTTTTTTATCATAATGTACCTTATGGGATTAAATTTAGCACTTGCTAATTTGAAAAGCTATTTAATTAATTATGAAATCTCTTTTGAATTAGCAAGCAATGGCAGTTACAGAACATAAAAAAAAATAATAATAATAATTAGGGGACTGGATCATTTTTTCTTAGCCAATCAGAAATTTCAGAAATGCTCTCCGCATGACATGACTGTTATGTTGTTTATGGAGGGTTGCAGAGAGGGCATGTGGTTGAAGTTAGCAAAGGGGCTGAAATCTGTTGGGGTGAATTGTGGGTGTGCCAGTAGGCTAAGTGTATGATTTACCAGTGGTGATCAGTTCTAGGGCAGCAGGAATGTCAATGAGCCTGATGCTGTGTTCCCCCTGCAGCTGGCAGGATGCCCAAAGTCACCTCTGGAAGTCCAAGACGTGCCTGGAACACATAATACGCTATGCACTACATACTCAGTGCATAAACCACAAAACAGCAACCTTTCCCTTCTCTGATAAACTTCAAATATTGATATCAAAGTTCAACCGATTAACTAGGGACACATCAGCACTAGACAGTGTTGCACAATATTGAAGCTAGTTCAGTATGCATGTGAACAAGAATAAACAGCAGTACAAAATGGTTTACCTTAAAGTGTGCAATATGATAGTGACAGGCTAGGGCTAATTCAAAGCCCCCACCTAGATCCACCCCCTCTATGGCAGGAACCACAGGTTTCTCTCTTGCCTCTATGGCCAGGGGCGCCGCTAGCAATTTTGGGCCCTATGAAAGTATATGAGGCTGGGCCCCCTACCGCACCAAACATACACAATATTGCCCAAAGTATTGGGTCACCCCCTTCTAATGAACAGGTTTGACTACTTTAGTAATTTCCATGAGTACAAATCTTAATGTTTAAGCATATAATGATATTCTAGGGAATTGTGTGCTTCTAATTTTAAAGCAACAGTTTGGACAGGACCCTTTTCTATTCTAACATGACAATGCCTCTGTGTATAAGGCAAGGTTCAAAAAGAAATGATTGATTTAGTCAGTGTGGAAGAACTTGACTGGTCTGCAGAAAGCCAAGTCCTAATCCCAGCTGAACACCTCTGGTGTGACTTTAAATGCAGATCTTGAGCCAAAAACTCTTTACCAAACACCAATGACTTGTACATACGCTATATGGACAAACGTATTGGGACACCCCCTTCTTTAGAACAGAAAAAGGCACTTTCAAAACTGTGGCAACAAAGATGGAAACATAATGCATGTATTTAAAAACTGTATTTCCATCTTTGTTGCCACAGTTTTGGAAGTGTCTAAAATGATTTAATATATATATATGTGTTTGGCATTGTCGTGTTAGAATAGAAAAGGGTCCTGTCCAAACTATTGGTATAAAATTAAAAGCACACAATTCCCTAGAATATCATTATATGCTTAAACATGAAGATTTGTACTTATGGAAATTACTAAAGTAGTCAAACCTGTTCATTAGAAGGGGGTGACCCAATACTTTTGGCAATATAGTGTACAAGCCAACCTAGCTATTCAAAATCTGTGTCTGCAATTTAATAATATTGACCTATTACTTTTTATTGTTTTTGACCATTTGGTATCAGTAACATAATTCATTCAGAACCTGTTCTATGGACGTAGACTTTCTGTACCACACTATTCTGCTGATATGGAATGAGTTTGACTACTTAATCAGTTATATTAATAGAAATGCTTACCTGGGGCAAACTAAAAAATCCTAAAATAATAAATAGGATACCCCATAACACCAGCATTTCCAGCAGCATCCAACATTTCTCAGTCATGATCTTACTCAGCTAAATGTGACTATTAGCTTAACAGCTGTATTCCTTGTTTGCTAGCTACCTATGCACATACAGCATACAATGTTAAAAATGTTCTACATTATGAACCTTAACCCAAAAACCTTTAGCTTCATACACTGTAGATAACTGTGACCCTGCCTGTGGAAATCCAGCTAAAGTTTTTTTTTTTTTTTTTAAACAGTGAATGAGTAATTCACTCCTTGATTTGCTTAATAAAAGCCTCCTTTGAGATCATTTTGACAGACATGTTTATTGTGTATTATTTTCAACGTCAATTTGACAGTTTACCATCTGATCTCACTCAGTGACTCTAGGCTACATAGGACGGGAGATGCAGAAATAAGCCATAATTTTGTTGTATTTGTAACTCTTTGGTAGATACATTTATAATTTCTATTACATTACTACTACTACTGTTACTACTAATAAAACAGATCTCTGGGGGCCCCAAAAGTGTGTGGGCCCTTAGAAGCGTCCTAACTTTTCCCCCCTTAGCGCCCCTGTCTGTGGCATCCAACAAGGGTACCAGCGGAGGTCCTCTTAAAGGTCCAGCAAACTCACAGATGTCTGCACCTGCAGACGAACACATCATTAGATATTATAAGATGGTCTTCTTAAGGCTTGAATACACAGTGAGACGTATGTTTCTGCATGAGTTTTTTGGAACAACTTTAAAGTGTGGTTGCGTATGATCCTCAGTTGTTTAGTATGCCCAGTTTTTCTCTGTAACTATTTACAACGTTGGCAAGTGTTTTAAAGTCTGTTCAGATTTTAAAAGTCATACTCAGCCTTTACATAAATCAGCCAGAGGAAGCATTTCACTGAAAGACTTCATTATAATCTTCAACCTAAAAAAAAAAAAAAGCTTATGGTGGATGTTTATCTTTAATATTCTAACCTCCACAAAACCTTCCACTCTGTCTGTAGATGACCACTGCCGTGACCTTTGGGTCATTCAGGGCACGCTTCATGCTCTTTGCAATGGCATGACACACAGCAGAACTAAGGAGAAAGCAGATGTTCAAATCACTATTGTTCATAAACTTCGATGGATTTATAACAATGCACTTGAAAAGTGGACATTTCAAGGACACTTTGTTTATGTGGACAAGATCATGTGTATAAATCTTAGCATTTATAAAAAGATTAATACAAAGTAGTACATTAAGAAATATAATAAAAGAAAATGCAAGATCGTATGCATTACTGTACTTTTTTAACAAACACAGAAGGATAATAATGCATTAAATAAATGCATTATGTTTTAGTAACAAACAGGTTTTCTGGACGACTTGTATCCTTAAAGGGATAGTTCACCCAAAAATGAAAATTCTGTCATTAATTACTCATCCTTATGTCGTTCCAAACCCGTAAGACCTTCGTTCATCTTCAGAACACAAATTAAGATATTTTTGATGGAATCTGAGAGCTCTCTGACCCTCCCACAGACAGCAAGGGTCCTTACACGATCAAGGTCCAGAAAAATACCAAGATAACTGACAAAGTAGTCCATGTGACATCAGTCTGTCAACTGTAATTTTACGAAGCCACGAGAATACTTTTTGCACAAAGAAAACAAAAATAACGATTTTATTCCACATTTTCGTCTCTACTGTTTCTCTTGTGTACGTGCGTTCATGACATCACGTCATCACGCTGGATCTGGATCAGCGCAGTGCTTATGGGAGGGTCGCAGAGCTCTCAGATTCCATCAAAAATATCTTAATTTGTGTTCCGAAGATGAACGAAGGTCTTACGGGTTTGGAACGACATAAGGATGAGTAATTAATGACAGAATTTAATTTTTTTTGGTGAACTATCCCTTTAAGGCATTGACTGGCGGGTTGGTAAGAGTGATCAGAGCAACTGATTGTTTAACAAGTTCATATAGGGCCATTTTGTTGAGTTGAACGCTGTTGTTGTGAGTTGAAAGAACTGCGGGATTTTGGAACTTTGGACCACCAGCAAACTCAGTGCATTCACACACTCCTTTATTATTTGAGCTTGCGTCTTTGAGTGAGGATCGCACGTCCTACGTGTTTGACAGTTGACTTTCACTAAGAGTGTAAAACATAACAGTTAGGGATGGCCGCTTTTGAAGCACTGCTTCATGAAGCTTCGAAACTTTTACGAATCTTTTGTTTCGAATCAGTGGTTCTTAGCGCGTATCAAATTGGGCAAGTCACGTGATTTCAGCAAACGAGGCTCCGTTACGTCATGACTGTTTCAGCGGTGAAACATTGAACCAGCGTCTATAGTTTTTACCTGATCTCAGATCAGTTTCATCAGTTTGTAGAGAAATTTGTGTAATTAAAATAATGAGAAGTAGGTAATAGTCTCTTACTGGCCTCTATATAGAAGCTGTCCAAAAAATAAAAAGCAAGCCAGCAAATTAATATAAAATGTTTTAAAAACCACATATCATTGAATTGAATTGAATTTAAAAGCTGTTTTTATTCATGTTTAAGCCTGAGTTTTTGTTGCAGTTACACACTTTTGACCAGCAGGCGTCAGCAGCGTGTGGTGTTTCGAGCGCTTCGAAACAATGAATCATTTTGCGAAGCAATTGGTTCAATTGATTCGAAGCTTTGAAAAGCTTCGTTTCTCCCATCACTAATAAAATACTGCTTTGCCAAAAAAGCTAAAGTTATTCAAGTAACGTCTGGTCACTGCAGGAGACAGCGCTTCCATTCCCGGAAGCGAAGCTCATGAATATTAATGAAGTAAAAAGATCCACCCAGTAGTCTCTTTATCCGATTGGGCGAAAGACAAATGTCATTTACAATTTTTAGATTGACAAAATTTTAAAAAGAGTACACTAAATATAATTTTGAGTGGAATTGTTTATTTCTGAAATTGTTTATTCTTGAACATCCCTACTAGAAGCTCGGTCTTTTAAATTATTTACATTTTAAGACGTTTTTCTTATCTCTGGTGAGTTGATTTAATATAGGTTTAAACCTGGCAAAAGAGTGATTCTTGAACTATCACCGTAGTGTCCTTGAACCAGATGCATAATCACAAGAGATCCTGTCCCTGCAAGTTCACCAATGTCCACCCTGTCACGTGACTTTATTTTGGTTCAGGTTGAAGTTCCCATCAGACCTGGGTGAGCTGAAAGATGGCAGAGCTGTTGCAGTTTTATAAGACAGAGCACACAGGATATGTGTTGTTACTCTTCTGCAGTGCCTACCTCTACAAGCAGGCTTTTGCTGTACCCCGTTCCTCTTTCTTATTGAGTATATAAGCATTGCACTTAAATGCAGGTCAGCTGCTGAAACAGTGGTTAAACTATTTATTTCTTCTTAAAATTTTGTGACCTTTTCCTCATTTAGGTTCACAAATGTACATGCAAGGTCTCACCACTTGGTTGTACAAATCTGGATGACTATGATCATTTTGACCCCCAATGGTTTCCATGTGATTCACCAAAATCAACACTTGTGAAACACTATTTGTTACTTGGCTGTTGCAGAACTGAAAAGAAGTGTAAGAAATCCAATTTCCCCTTACAAGGGTTTGAGATCCAGACATGACATAAAAGAGGCTGTTTACCAATACATCTCTTCCATCTACATCTGACCCTCTAATACTAGCACTCTATTCAGTTTCTATTTTATCTGATTTTATCTCGTTATAAGAAAACTTGACCCAGAAAAAAACTTGTCACAGCACTAACATATTGTTGCTCTTTTGTTGGTTTGATTGCTTCTATTGTCCTCATTTGTAAGTCGCTTTAGATAAAAGCTGAATGATTAAATGTAAATGTACACAAATAATGTTAGATACTATTTATACTTTGTATTTATTTGCACCTCAGTGTGCAAACTGGCACTAAAAATGTTTATATTTTATCGATGCAGGTAGATTTGTTCAAAAATACATGGGTCAAATTGACCCCTAACACAAAGGGAGGAACTGTTAATAATTTCTCATATTTTATATATTTTTTTTAGTTTCTAACAAGTTGTACTAGAGGTTTTATGTATTTCGTAGTGTTGGAAAATGACATCAAAACCAGTGGAGATCAATTTGACAAATGGCATATTAGCAGGAGCATTATGTACAACATGCACCTTTATTTACGACTCCCAGAAGAAGGTACATCAAGTTAAGATGTCTGAAAGGGCAACATACAAAGTATCGTTGCTTGATTTTGTTCATAACTTTCCTAATTTTTACTTTTTGCCCAAGTTTAAGAAAACAGAAGTAGCTTGTTCTTTTTTCTGCTGTTCCTGAGATTCTTTCCCATGAGTCCAAACTGGTTCTTAAACATGACGTCCCCAATACTGAATATTCCTGTCACTCTCTTCTTCATGGCTGTCTTTATTGGTAAACACAGTAGAGGATATTTCAGAACATTTCCCTTAATATTTGTAGTGTTAATTTGAAACATCTTGTATTTTCTTTCAGGCCTGATCCCATATAACTTCATCTGTGTCCAGACGGGATCAATGCTGTCTCGTATCTCCTCTCTGGACGACTTGTTCTCCTGGAGTGTGGTGTTGAAACTGCTCCTTATTGCCTGTGTTGCTCTGCTGCCTGGAGCTCTGATCCGTAAATACAGCACTCGACATCTCCATTTGGACGGCCTTGAAACAAATGGACTCAGTCAAGACAAGAACAGATAAGGGACAGTGTGGGGTCAGTCATTCAGTCCCCCTTGGCTGCTTTGTGGGTAGCTACTATTTGTATTAAAAGTGACTTTTAAGAGATCTAAAATCTTTTTGTGGCCTCACATTTTTAAAAATGGAAATGTAATGTTTACATATTCTTTACTCGGAAGGCTGCTATGTCTTTACTGGCATGGGTTGTGATGTAAGTGAGAAAAAGTTCTGTATTTATATATAATGTTGGTGGTCTTGAATTCTGAATCCTGCCTTTATGTACAAATCACAGAATTATGAAACTTACTATACACATACTGTACATTTATTCCTGCGCACATTAGCTGTCCGTAACAGGCTTTTGTGGTTTGAAAGATGTGGAATTGTGCAGCAAAGTATAGACATTTGAGGTTAATACAATTTTAATAATTTTAATATTTAATACCATTCTTCTGTATTTACAAACTGTAATAACATGGATATTGTGGACTTTGGTTGTGGGTTACTCTGAAGTCTCACATCAGCCTTAAAAGTGACCTACCTTTGTACTTTCTTGGAGTACTTGTAAATATTAACACGGAACATCAAGCTGTAAATATTGACTATGGATTTTGTTTCTTTATGGGGAGGGAGGCGGTATGTGAAGTCCTGCCTGGTCAATCAACACCCATCCAACTTAATAATGTTGAAATGATGAATTAAAGCAAATCCTTTCCTATGTATCAGTGGCATTAGCAATGCTGAGAGCAGAATGCAGTATTTTTATTCCCCGAACACCCACATCATGTGAGTAAAGCCGTTTACGATGTGATCAATCATCTGATAATAAACTCATTCCATTAGCTTCTTTCGGAACATTTTATCACATCTGCATGCTGTTCATTTCAAGCCAGTGTTCATATGCACAGTTGATGAATGTTATGAATGCAGGTTTTTTAATTAAAGGAAAAGGTGCCATCACATTATGATTAGTGCATTTGTCTGAAAAGGGAACAATGTCCTGCGTTTAGCAGGGAATTTAGTTCCAACCTGCCCTGGAAATTACTAGGGCTATGTCAAAAATCACTCCCTATACCCTTGCTAGGGCTGCACAGTTTTAGTTAAGAATTTAATTGTGATTTTTCTGATCATTTTGACTTAAAAAATTGTGTTTGTAGGGATGCACATTTTTGATAATATATCAGTATGGATAGAAAATATAATAATAACAGTAGTAATAATAATTATTACTCAAAAATATACAAAATACTAAAAATATATTTTTAGTAATACTGCTTATTACTAAAAATTTAATATTTCATTGTAAAATAAAGAAAACGAAAAATAATTTTTGTTTTAGATTATAACTGTAAAATTACAATACTAATATTTATGGTGATAATATAAATATTATGATTTAGGTTTTGATTAATCATGCAGCTCTATATAGTGCGCTATTCGAGGTGACAGCCATTTGTAATGGTGTCCAAAGACAGTGGACACGGAGTGCACTTATTCAATCCCATAATGCACCTTCATAACGAGTGTACTACTGATGTACACACAACAGCAAGCTGCTAAAGAATACCTTAACTAATTAAGCGCCATGCTCAAATGCATTTCCACGTCTCACCAGAACATGCATCCAAATCATCTCGGTGCATTCAGAGTTTAAATTCAGTGCTCATGGACTATGTTAGTTGAGTAATGTAGGGAATAGTGAATGAGGCTGTGGGAGTTAACGCAGATACGTCGTAGTACTCCAAAAGACCTTGATTATTTGGTTCAAGTGTGTTAAATAAGGACTTAAGGAGCTAAAATCCACAGGACAGTTGTCCTTGAGAAGGAGGAATAGACACCCCTGTCCAACAAGATGAACTTCAGACATGAGAATTTTATAAAGAATTTTTATTGCTCAAATCCATGTTGATCAGCAGTACAGTTCTCCTACATTTCAAAACAACATGGTTGTTAGCAAAAAAAAAAAAAAAAAGTTCAGCTCTCAGTCCCCCAACCCCCCCACTACCCACAATCCAGCGGAGGGGACACGGCAGGCAGTGCAGCGAGCCCAGTCTCCGTTTCACATCGCTCGAAATGAACTAACGTGAGAAGCTAGAGAGCTGCGTAGGAATGGATCTGCCGTGGTAAAGGCGCAAAGAAGTTTTCACAGCCTATGATTTGCATTGAATTTTCATGCATCGCTCTGATTTCCTGTTCTCATCCCGAGTTAAACATGACTAGAACGGTGCCGTCATACTGTGAGCAACTATAGCTGTGCCTGTGGTCTATTCTAATATCAAAAAATAAACATAGAACAGCACCTACCTTAAGTCTCCATTCACCCTAAAAGCTTTCGGGCCCAAAGAAGACCACGATGAGATTTCATGCCAACACTACAAACAACAGCTATCCTAAACCGACCTGATTCGTTCGACTTATACTAGCTATGACTTTTGGCCTAAAGTTAATGCAAAGACCTCAATTCTTCCTAGCGTTATGTTATAAGATATCATAATGGATAGCGAGACAGCTTAATTACCAGACTACAGAGACAATATAACAGTGTGGTGTTAGTTAATGCACGTATCGACTAATGCTTCCGTAAAGTTAAATACTGATGCACACCTGACGAAGCTTTGAAATACAAACTCTTAAGAAAAGTTAAGAACCACTGTAGAACATTAGATAGGTGTCTATCGACAGCGTGGCGTGTGTTACAGTTACAATAACAGTTAAAAGTGATCTGAGTTATCATACTGCTACACAACCTGAACTCCATCAATGAGCAAACACCTGAGATTAAGCAGAAAGTCTATCATTCAGGGGAAATAACGGCCTCGTCTAGCTACAAGCCTTCACAGAGTCAAAAACCATAAGAATCGTATTCAGCTTCTTGAGTGAAAAATTGCTAGAAATCCACAAACTGACCTAATCTGGCAGAAGCCTCTAACCTTTACTAATAGAAACACCTTCGGCACCTGATATCTTTGCTACTCTTTGCAGATAAGTGTGGACGAGTTGCTTCAGTAGGTAAAAAACGATTTACACAGGTCTACAGTAACACGCCCCTACCGAAAACGGTCAAACGTTAGAACTAAAACTATGGAGTGGGACAGCTTGCAGTTCAGTCCACAGACAAATCGTGTGAATTACTGTATGAAAGCAAACCAGCCATCGCAAGTACACACACCTAGACCTAACATAGTGACCTTTCGTCTTGATTTGACATAGGCCTTCTTGTTTTAGCGGTAACACGCAAGGACTGCAACCGGCAACAAAATACCTGCATTTGTGATTTTTGTGTAATTACGATAAACACTTTTACCAAACAGTTACTCAAGAAAAAAGCTGTTTTATTATAACTTTTTTTTTTCAACTTTTTTTTTTTTTATATCAACCTGTTTTTTTTTTGTTTTTTTTTGTGAAAGGCCTTGATTAAAAAAACCTTAATTAAAAAATTTGGTCTGACTTTAATTCCTGAATTTGGATGCATTTTTATAAAATGTAAAGAGAAAGCTGGCTTACGCTTCAGACAGCGCAGTTGCTCCTGGAGAATGCTTCGAATTAAGCCATTCTTCTTGATATTCATAGTCTTTTTAACCATCTGTCACTGATTTAGACATCAGTACACAGTATCCACATTCAGAACCCATTTTGGGTTTCAGGTAAGTACCCCTCAGTTACACACTCTATAATAAATCACGAGGTTGTGATCGGTAAAAGAATGAATTAAATTCGCATACAGTTTTGAAAGCTTTAAGATCCATTCTTCTTTGTCAGATGGACCTGAAGACTTCAGACTAGATCTTTTTCTTGATCTTTATTATTATTATTATTATTAAAAAGAAAATGTTCAAAACTTTCAGTTTACAAGGCATACAAAATGTGGGGAGAAAAAAAAGGGAACTTAAAGATTGGACTGAGGTACCCTGACGCCTGAGGTAGATCACAATACTGACATGCACACCGATCACATTCTGATCAAAGTGTTGCGGTGATTCATTACTGTTCTTACTGTTAGTATACTACCAATATTCATAGTCTACTTCCAAGAAAATAAACACTTCTCTTCAGAATAACATGGCAGTGTTCCACCAAAAAAAAAGACTTGTTTTTTTCTGTTTGTTTCTTACTAATAGCGCTCATCACAAAATAGGAGAAAAAAAAAATAGATTCATAAATATTTCTCTCTCTTTATATATATATCTATATACACACACGCATACACACAAATGGAAACTGTGCGTATTGGCATAAACCTTGCGTCTGGAAGATGAGGCTTAGCTCTCATTGGGCGAGGGAGCTGTCTGTGATGACATTGACCAGTAACGTTTAAGGCCACGAGCTTCCATGGTCAAAAAGAAGAAAAAAAATAAAGCACAAAGGGATATCCATGCCTGCACATCCTCTTGAAACAGTCGATCAGTTTCCCAAAACAGCCCGAGTATTGGTAAAAACAAGACAATAACAATCTCGCCGACCAACCAGTTTACTGAACATGACAGGGTGGTGCTCTTTCTAAAAGGCTGCTTATTGTACATTCACAGCTGTCATGCCGTTTAGAAAGCTCCCTGACAAAGAGATTTAAAGCCAAACGCGGTCGTGTGTGTACCACAGGTCGTAAGGTGCCTCCCCGTCCCACATCAACCTGACCCTCCAATCACATTTTGAGTCGCCCGTCTTTTCCTTTCAGCATAGATTAAGGCAGAGTTCTTAGTGCACTTTCGATTTCATTCTGCCCGAGCCAGTAAAGGTGCGCTGTCTTTCAGACGCTGGTGCTTGCTTTATATTCTTTTCATACCCCCAAAAGCAAACAAGGGGTGTTGACTCCTAAGCCACATCTACCACATACCTACTCCGTCTCGTAATAACTGCCGCCACAAAAATGCGGTGGCGATGAAATGACTAAATGCAGAGGCCGCAAAAACACTGGCGTAAAAATAAAAAGGGAGTATAAGAGCTGGACAGAAATAAGAACAAACTAAAAAATGAAAGATATGCGCAGAAAGAAATGTTTTAACGGCATCCATTGGCACGCACAGGCTAAGCAACAAGGATCCGTTGAGCTGGACGATGTTTCCCGAAATGCAAATAGGCTAAGATATGAACAAACGTTCTGTCATTTACATTTCCCAACTTTCTTGTTCCATCATCAAGAAATCTGAAAAACTATGTCATATGCGTACGCGACCGCATATGTGCACTACACGCCCGATGGCTTGTGCAAAACAAGAAGAATCGTGCTTCTGCTTTAGATATAACAGTATATTTGTTCTAGTGTACTGGTGAGAATACGGCTGAGAATCATTGAAATCGCAATCTGATCAAAATATAACAAAAAATAATAATAATAACCGGCTGCCAACTGCTAGTGCACACCCACACTTTACCTACCCGAGAAAACAGCAACACAACTCAGTCAAAATGCATCAGTGTACACGTGTTATTGGAGCTTCTTATCTGTGTTAACCCTAGATTAAGCCTAAATGAAGAAGTTTATCAAGAAATTGTTACGTGGGGTGACCGTGATGCTTCCCGTCCTGATAACAGACGCCCCATACCTATTCTTCTCAAGCTCAGGGTGTGTTTGAACGATAAAAGGAACACTTCTCTTCTTGCACTTCCTTCCCCCCTCCCTCCCCAAGCTGGCAGTGCACTCAGAGCCCTTCTGCCTGTGGCTCCTTCATCTCCCCCAGAAAGAAGTTCTTTGGTTTTGATCCCACGGCTGCTGGTCTGCCCGGCCGGTCCCCTTCGCCCGGTCTGGTCTGGTCTGATTCCAGTTGGGAGGGCTACATTCATTGGCAGGTGCCCACTGGGGCTGCCCTGATGGTCACTTGGAGCGGTGTGTCATGGGGGCGCCTTGCTGGTGCTTCTGCTCCTGTTGTTTCACCTGCTGGATGATCTCCCTGATTTTCCTCTGTGCAGTCTGTGGGAGCAGAGGAGAGTATGTTTATAGTGGTAAATGTTTGACTTCAGGTTCTATTTAATAAGAGAGAGGTGGCTGAGTGAAGGTGGTGCTATAAGACTGTAAGATTTCGTGTTTTGTCACTGCTGCATGTCACTGACCAGTCTGAGGTGATTTTATTTACTGCAATTAGCCTTTACATGGTCAAGGAATAAAGTTAAGAAAAATACACTAACATGCAAAAGTCTGTGCTTGGTAAAATTGTTTTGAAAGAAGTCTTTTATGCTCACCAAGGCTGCATTTATTTAATCAATATAGTTTTGTCATGACAACTCTCGGAGGGATTGGCATGGTAATGTACATAACAATGTTAATGTATTTGGTCTTGGCGGAATAGATCTGCTACGCTGCTGCGGCAGAGCAAGTACCGAGACTTGCTACTGCCAATGCATCCACAACATGCTGCTGTGAGCATGTAAGAAATACTGCTGCTGCAAATATAACATACATGAGATAACCCCCATATAGCATACATGAATCATCTCGTAGCAGACCTATACAGGTGGAGCTGGGGAAGGTGGAGGGTTTTTGGATTGTATTACTGTATTAATAACAGTAATATTTTTACAATTTAAGCTAACTACAGTGGGAAAAAAATTATTTGATCCCCTGCTGATTTTGTATGTTTGCCCACTGACAGAAATGATCGGTCTATCATTTAAATGGTAGGTTTATTTGAACAGTAAGAGACAGATTAACAACAAAAAAATCCAGAAAAACACATTTCAAAAAAGTTATAACTTGATTTGCATTTTAATGAGTCAAATAAGTATTTGATCCCCTATCAATCAGCAAGATTTCTGGCTCCCAGGTGTCTTTTATACAGGCAAGGAGCTGAGATTAGGAGCACTCTCTTAAATCTCAGCTTGTTACCTGTATAAAAGACAACCTGTCCACAGAAGCAATCAATCAATCAGATTCCAAACTCTCCACCATGGTCAAGACCAAAGAGCTGTCCAAGGATGTCAGGGACAAGATTGTAGACCTACATAAGGCTGGAATGGGCTACAAGACCATCGCCAAGCAGCTTGGTGAGAAGGTGACAACAGTTAGTGCGATTATTCGCAAATGGAAGAAACACAAATATATTACATATCTGATGTTTAAAAAGTTAAGGCAAGCATTATTTTATACCAATGAGATCTGACTGTAGACTGGGCTCAGTGCAACAGAATTAATGACCAAACAGCTAACTACATATCTCCTTTTGCAGTGGCTGGTTAGGACAAAACATCATCATAACATAGAAGAAAAAGACACTTATTTGCTGCTGGTTAGGACACAATGTATCATGTTTTATGAATTAGGATTGATCTCTGTAGTAGTTACTGAGCTGGAAATTGCAACCCTTAAAAACAATACATCAAGTTTAATGTGAAAACAAACACTCCACATTTGAAGTCATGTGTGATGCATAATTCACCTGGCTGGCAAAAAAATGCCCACTAATTTTGACAAAGACCTCGTCGTTCTCGTCTGGGGTTTGGTCCCGTGGCACTATGACCTCCGCACTGGTTAGGTTCTGCAGCTCGTTAACCTGAAAGAGGTTCAGAGAAACAAGCCAATGACACCACAGTGCACCTAAAAATAATGTCAGCTGGGTCAAAATGTGCAAATGCTGTGGTTCAATCAGACTACAAGAACAAGCAGCACATATCCAGGTGCTCATTGCTACATGACCTACGTCAAGACCAAGCTGCTGTGATGCTCTTGGGCAATGACTCCAACCCCTGTCTACTCTACAAATGATGCCCCTGTGGTCTGAGTCACAATGAATACAGCCAAATATTTCCTAGTAACAAAATGTACAGTTCATGAAACATATAATAATCCTGACTGGAACAGGTCACGTTGATTTGGATCAGCCTGTCCTCTTCAAAGCCTTAGACTAAAAAGTAACAGTTATATAACATAATAACCAAACTTTGGTCATAATAAAGTTTTTCCCTTTAAAAACACTTAAAAAAAGCTTTCACTGGCATTTCAGTGTTTTTAGCGAATTTGCTGACCAAATTACACAGAAAAATTTGTCGAGTACATAAAAAACGATGAACAAAAACAATAACATTTCCATCATTTGCTCTGGTGGCATGTATTAGCTCTCTCAGGAACTCTTCACACCACATTAACAATGTTCCCATTCTTTAACAATGAACATTTCATTGTTCTTTGGAAAGCTATTATGGATTCTGAGAATAACTGTTAACTTTTGCAAACACATTTCTGACTTAACCATTTATAATGGTGCATAATGAAAGGAATATAAGAAAATAGCTGTGATTGGATGCGCTACACAACATCCTGTTGTTTGAAAAGGTGTAAACAGAGATAGTTTATTGTGAGTCAGAATCCTATAGTATGTCTGGCATTAGACGCTAAATAACCTTTGAATAGAAAACATTACTCAGGGTAAATATGCTCAGGGTAAATATGTTTTTCAGACTCTGACATAAGTACATAAACAAATAATCCCCACAGAACACTTTATTTTCCCCCATTTTGTAATTTTTCATTCATTGTTTTTTAATAAACGCCACACTGAGGCCTAATGCCATATCTGCTGTGTTCGCCCATCCTGTCATAAGAGAAAGCACTACTATGAAGCAGTCCTACCATGTTGGAACATCACCGAATGTTCTGATCGTGATTGCTACTACTGTGTTTCACCATATTCTCACCGTTTTGCCACCTTTCCCGATGACCCTCCCAGCTGCTGAAGAGGGCACTTTTATATGTGTCTCCAGCTTCACTTCTTCTTTTGCAGAAAAGAAATTCTCTTCTTTCAGTTTCCCAAATATCCTGCCCTGGGCCTGAAATACAAAAGCAAAGACAATGTCCATTGTACAGGGGCATTATAGGGTTACAAGAGAGCTAAAGGCTATAAAGATTCAGTTAAAAATATATATATTTTTCAATTATCATGTACTAATAAATACTGGGATTTTAAGTTTGCATTTTATTCCTTTACCTTAAA
Source organism: Spinibarbus caldwelli (assembly GCA_039654775.1). Taxonomy (NCBI): domain Eukaryota; kingdom Metazoa; phylum Chordata; class Actinopteri; order Cypriniformes; family Cyprinidae; genus Spinibarbus; species Spinibarbus caldwelli. The sequence goes on along the minus strand of CM077233.1, from coordinate 33,004,373 downwards.
CTGAGCTTCTGGTGGGCCAGTGATGATGACCATCCTCTGAGTGACATCAGGACTCTCTGCAGGTGCGATCTGAACATAAAATACAACTAATTTATTTACACACATTGTTTTTGGATGCCAAGACATGAATCAACATTATTTTCTGACATAACATGCCACAAATGCAGAAACAAATTTGCTTTAAATAATATTCCTTTTCTAGAGCTCATCACACAGCCACCAGAGGGCTCTGTTTCCAATTACTGATCAATAAGGGGTTAACAGTTTAAATTCTCAATGTTTCTTTTGTATTTTGAATTTGTGGCCATGATTTCAGTTAATTCAGTAAAATACCAGATATCATTAAACCATATGCTTCGTTAAAATACACCAACACTGTAAAATTACATAATTCACATTTTGTCAGCATTTATTGAAATTTCATTATTATACTCTCTTAGTATACATTAGTTCAGAGATATTAAGAATTATTTTAATTACTTGAAACAGACACCTAAAAATTTACACTACTCCACAAAAGTTTGGGGTAAGATTACTTTTTTTTTTTAATAATACTTTTATTCAGATGCATTAAATTGTTACAAAAGATTTCTGTAAAATAAATGCTGTTCTTCTGAACTTTCTATTCATCAGAGAATCATAAAAAAATGTAATTGCTGGACTGAAGTAATGATTGCTGAAAATTTAACTTTGCCATCACAATTTTTCTTATCAATTTAAAATAGAAAACATTTATTTCACAATATTACAGTTTTTCCTGTATTTTTGATCAAATAAATGCATTCTTGGCAAGCATGACAGATTTAAAAAATAAAAAAAATCTTTTGTTTTTTTTTCAAAGATGCCATTTGACATGAAATGAACTGAGGTACAAACACATGCTGAACTATGGGTGGTGAACTATCTCACCCTTACTGTTTACCCAGCAACCCACAAGACTGGCTGAATCAACAGAGAGAGGAGGTTACAGATGATTGTACAGATCTCACCCACACTGAGGCACTAGGCCAAATCTGAGCATGATATGGTTAGATTCAAATCAAGGATCTCAGAAAATTAAATGGATTATTGTGCTTCACGTAACAACAACAAAAAAGGAACCTTCATTTTACAGATTTGACATGACAGCAGTGGCGTTCCAGTAGGCAGAAACTCCTACCTTAATAGAGGCTCCTGCGAATCGTGCCAGTTGTTTAATATGTTGGCCCTTCTTGCCAATAATAGCACCGACAGCCTGAGTTGGAATAAAGAGGTAGACCACCTCCTGTTCAGGAGCCTGCTGAGGAGAGGGCAGAAGAAACATGCAAAAAATGACGTCCTCTGGTCTGATTCAATGTGATACTGTAAATCAGGGAGTCCTTCTAAAATCCATCTGAGCATGTCAGGTAGAGACATCCTTTTTAAAAGTGGTTTGGAAAAACGTCACTGTCTGTTTACTGCATTTAGTTTCCCCAAACCACCCACAATCCCACTGAGATACTGCTCACTTCAGCACAGGCTGGAGGTCAAGCCCTGAAGGTTCACACAGGTTTGTACGGAGGCAAAAACAATCCATTCATCACTCAAACCAATGTTAAGGACACAAACCCCCTTATCGGTTTCTAAAGGACCTGACCTGCCTGACACCAAACTGTAAACCATAGGACACTGATGACACATTGTAACAGTGAAAGATTGAAGATGCCAGAGAGAGCTAGTTAACAGCATTTCAAGTCAACACCGTTAGCTTGTGGTGCTCAGACTCAGAGACAGAGCTTGTTATTTTGTGAATAACTACTAAGTGACATGAGATGTTGCTGTTGCACCGGGTTACAGTAAAGCTGATAACTGTGTCCGATCGGCTCATTAACAGATGCTGTCACTCACAGAAAAGGGGATTTGGAATAAATATTTTGTAAAAAAGATAGGGTTTTTTGGACATCATTTTTGTCATAATTAAATTGTACTGCACAAACAATATATATTAGCATTGCATCAGCCATCCCACTCTCTAGATATCAATATATGACATAAAACATGATATGACATAAATTTGGTTGGCTGGAACACTGTCCCCCGGTTTCACAGACAAGGCTTAGTCCCAGACTAAAATGTAAGTCTGAGCTGTTTAAACTGAAAGAAAATTGCACGACTGATCTTAAAATATATCAGTGTCTTTGTTTTGTCTCAAGATGCACAGCAGTAATGTTTTTCTCTAAGGCACATTCATAAAAATTATTTAAATCTCCTAATTGAACTATGGTCTAATCCTGGCTTAGTCTAAGCCCTGTCTGTGAAACCAGGCCTTTGTCCAGCAATCATCATCCAGAACCAGAACAATCCATTTTATTGGACAGTTTCAGTACTCACTGTGTGCTGGTGAGAGATGGCACTAGCAGGTGGGACACCGTACAGCCCACCCAGCTGTGATGAGTGACCCTAGAACAAATGAGATGGATCAATATGCAAACGTATTACTTCGCAAGAACATTTCACCGGCTCTTGTTTATTACCCATGTAAATAATGAAAAATAAGGGATATTTCTTAAGTTCATCTGTCAGTCCTCACAAGTTCACTTTTATGCTTTCAAATTTATTTCGATTAACATTCCTGCTGATTAGACCATCATGAACTGTAATGCAGCTCCAGGTTAGTGTAGGTTAAGTGCTGATCTGTTGTGTCAGTAAACAAAGAAAATGAATAAACTTATTAATTTAATAAAAAAACTAAGTTAATAAATAAAAAAGAACCAGCAGCTCTCATTCGTACAGAGAAAGCTGACTGAATGACAGAGACAGAAACATCACTGCAAGGCAAGTTTATTTATACAGAACATTTCATACACATTGGTAATTCAAAGTGCTTTACGTAAAAGAAAGTAAAAAATTAAATCACAACAATAAAAACAAGGAATTTAAAAACTTTTAAAATGATTTAAATATAAAAAAACAATATATTAAAGTAACAGCTAAATGTGACATGGGTTTATGTGAACATTGCTCCTTTATTCTTAAAAAAAAAACACACAACTATCAAATATTTAAAATACTATCTTATTTTGTTTCCACATTAATTTGGAGATTCAATGTAAAAATATATTTATGATTACAAATGTTCATGTTAGGTGCAATTAATCATGATTAACTACAGAACCCTGTATGATTAATTACAGCCATTTCTTTAATAGATCATCAGCCTTACTTTAAAATGATCTTTAAAAAAGATACTGCCCCATTTATTAACTGCAACCTTTTTATTTTTTCTCCTTTTGATATACAAGTGTTGTGTAACAGTTTTGCTTATATAAAAAAGGGGCATTAAAAAAATACAAATAACTGCAACCTATTTAGCTACTTTTGTTTGTAACTCAAAGTGTAACTAACTATTTTTGATTCTTAGCAACAGTTTCCAGAAGTATGATTAGTTATTGACAGTAAATGCCAAAGTCACTAATGCAATGAAGAGAGCTTGATTTACCGTAAGCAAAGAAGTGCAACAATAAAAACCTGCTGTAACAATTTACAATAAATGACTACTCAAGTTTTACAGTACTACTGAGGATGCTAAAAAGCAGCGAACATTCATTCAGTAATGAGTGCCATCTCACACACCCACACACTCATTCTACCTTCATTAGTTCATCCATGAGCCATAAGCTGTCCTGTCTGACTCATCACTAAATATGAAGGGGATTCCTGCAGCACACTAACCGACCGGAAGAATTATACAACTCAAACATGAGTAGGTGCATGCTAAGGTGAGCACTCACTGAGAAAGCGACGGTGTATGTACAATGTGACTAAATGTCAGGATAGTACACCATTTAGATTTGCACTAAGAATTCAGATTAAATTTCCATTTAATTCCTGAAATGGAACTAGCAAACAGAACAGAATGTAGTACTTCAAATTTGAATTTAATGATGTAAATGAAATAAAATTTTAAGAAACTGCTTTTCTAGTTTTTAAACATACATGTCATTTTTAGTATAAATTATGCAATAGAAATATTATCAAACTCAACATATGGGGTATTTCCACAAATTCACATTATTAATACTAAATGTTTAAAATGCAACTTACAGATATTTGTGTTGTGTTTTCTTTTCCAATTTACCCAAAACTCTTCAAAATGGAGCCAAACATTCATCTATTACTCATAACATTTATGTTTAAATATTAAAAATGTTATCATACACAACATATTTGGTATTTCCAGAAATACATGGTATTAATAATAAATGTTTAATATGTAACTTACAGAAATGTGTTGAATTTATCATTATAACATTTTTATATACTAATTATGTATAGCAACATAATGTTCTATATAAGGTAAATTAATTTAATTTTCCAATTTAATCTTTCAAATCATGTGATTGACATTTTGTGATGCTATTTGGCAAAATTAAAATATGTTTTGATGTTTAAACCTTTTTGACAATTATTAACTGTTTAAATATTTAAAGTGTATAATTACTTATGACAGTAATGTATTACACATATTATGCAAAATAATATACATATATATTTACACACACATACACATATACATATATATATATATATATATATATATATATATATATATATATAAATAATTGTTTATATAATAACAAATTGATTTTGAATTAAAACTGGTAAAATCTTGTTTCTATCATTTTGCCACTACTGCATCTTGCAACATGAAGCTAATTGTTAAAATCTGAATTTTGACCTGCTAAATGGAACACATTCCTGAGGATGAAACATCCGAATATGCTGTAGTTCCATAATGAAGTCCATACTGTGGTTTGTACTCACAAGAAAAGGGTTGTAGCCAGTTGGGGGTACGGGTGGGACGCCTCTGGGCCCAGCAGCTGGTGGCAATACTGACAAACCGGTTGAAAAGATGCCCAGTGCGCTCAGGCTTAACCCAGGGATAAGGTTGGTTTGTTGCTGCAAGACATCATGGATTATGAATGATTACTCAGTGCATGACCTCAAGCTATCATGTTCTTCTTGATACTAACTCTCCTTTGAGTTCTGACTGAGACACAGAATTCTCAGTTTCACTGTATTTGTGAGCTGTATGAACCATGTGAATATTTGTTATAACGTCTTGTAATATTGCTACCGTCACGCTAGGTGGCTCTATTGACCCGCTGCATCGTGGCAAACGATTTTAGATAAGAAGTTATGCTGTTTAGTCTTGACAGAGAACTTCATATGTCTAACTTTTCATGTTCTGTCTGATTCATGAATGAAGAATGAAGGTTACAGGGATCAACTAACAGACACTTACACACGAAACTGTCGCGAAAACACTTGATCCAAGCATGAATAATTTACCATACGCCTGACTGAGGACTGAGTGAGTGAGTATAAATGAAACCGCATAAATTTGATCTGTGTTGTTGATAGAGGCCTCTTCCGCAAAATAAATGACTCACTGAAGATGAAGAGGGGCATTGGATGTAAACGAGAATGATGATGCTATTGTTTCAGTATTTGCTCTCAGACTCCAGCTTCACCTCCCTCAGACACTGGCAGTGACGTCATGCATGTAAACAGGGAATGGTGTACATGTGCGTGCACGTCTGTGTGAACGGCTGTTGACAGGATGACAGTGCATTCTCCGTATGCACGGCAGGGGACGGACTGACTCAAGGCTGTTTCCTATAAACACAGCCAATAACTGAGCACGAGTAAACAGACGAGGCATTTAACTGCCTAGTCTTCTATTAGACGCTGACTCAAGGTTGATCACACTTGACGCACAATAAGCAGCGTTTTATACAGAGCATATCAGCATCTAAGGTTTGAGTTAAATCTGACATATTGATTACGACATAAAAACTGTGGCTTATAGATGGAAATCACATTTCCAGTCAAAACCACAAACACTTACGTTAATAGCAGCAATGTCATTCTCATAGGCTTCCCTCAGCTTTCTCATGATCTCCACTTCAGCCCTACAACAGGCCTCGATACTCCCCTTCACTATAATGGTTCTCTCTGGGTTATAAATAGTTAAGTCCTGTAAACTGTGGAAAGAATCAAGAAAGACAAAAAGTAGGTGAGAGTAAAATCATTGGTACATGTTTAAGATACAAACTACTTTTGTCAGATCAGAGCAGTGTTCCAACTGAGGGTATTTTTAATTAAGGCAAGGCAATGTCTTATTAATTATTATATTGTGGATTTTTTTTTTTTTTTAATTTGTGACCAGCCTGAATGGGTCAATATCTTTGCTATTATTATTATTATTATTATTATATTGTGTGTATGATATGATCATACTGGTACTGACTAATATTAAAAGGTCGTTAAATTATTACATCAGTCTGAATGGGTCAATATCTTCTGTATTATTATTATTATATTGTGCATATGATTTGATCATATTGGTTTTGACTGATATTAGGATTTTTTGTAATAATTACAGCACTCTAAATGGGTTAATATTTTATTATTATTATTATTATTATTTAAAAAAGAAATGGGGGGGTAATTAATTATTACTATAATTATTAATTGTCAATAGCAAGATGGAAAGCAACTAAATGTGCCCCAACTGTTTTTTTTAAATGCTTTTTATTTATTTTTAATTTGATAATTTACAAGAATTTATTATATGTGCTTTTATGTCTGTTCTTGCCGAATGCACAAAGCTAGCACAACACCCACATTCCCAAAATTTTGGGACCCCTTTCATTATGGCCTGATTTAACTGAAGCACAGGATAGCAAAGATCTGAGCCACGTCATAGAAAGACATAACACTAATTGTTTGCATTGCATCGCTCTTACTGTATGTTGTTCTTGAACTGAATACCAAGACAAATTGTAGTGCATCTCTGCAGTGTTGAATACAGTCATCCTGAATTAACCTGGAAGTACGTGGGACTCTGGGTGAAGAGCAAGTTATTTGAATTGGTATCGATGAGCATTGTTAAATGAGGCTGCTTTTAGAGGGACAGCAATGCAATGACGTCAGGAGTCCTGGTTAGGGCTTAATTGGGTGACTCACTTCCTAAGCTTATTTCTGGGAAATACATAAGACCACCTGTACTCTGATGCTCTGAACCAGATCCCAGCACTTAGCAGCCCATTACAAGATGTCACATGTTCAGATCACGTTTTGATCAATATCGTCACAACAAAACACCATATTTCCTATCAAAACAACTCTCCATGGTGAACCAAGTAATCATGTATGCCTCCATGCAGAAGCAGAGGAATATGTTCAGCTGAATTGTGACAAAACATTATAGATTTTGACACAACAGTGAAACAATTATGAACCTCCCTCGTTTTCACCAGCTGAAAGCCATTAAATGCAACAGACACTTACGAGGAGATGGTAATCTTGGTCTCTGTCTCCTCTTCAATCTTCTTCAGGTTCCTGCCCTCCTTCCCGATCAGTCTTCCGACCAAACTGTTGTGGGCCAGGATCTTCAGAGGAATATCCTCAGTTCTACAGAAGCAAGACCACAAGTTGGCAACCACAGAGATGTATTTAAAGACCTCCCGTAACTCCAGAAGATCCAGACTTACACCTTCGTGTCATCAGCCTCTTTCTGCATGATGTCCATGATCATGCGGCACGCGGCGGAGCAGCCTTCAGGAGTGGAGTGGATGGTGATCGGCTTCTCTGCTGCTCCTGCGTTCTCCTTACGATGGATGTCCACCCTATCAGGATCAGAGATCAGACAAAGCTTCATGAAGAGCTGTCAATGTCATCAAGCATGTGTTTAAAATCATTGTGAGTTCGTGCTTACAGCCAAATTTGATGAAGAAATGTGACATATGTCCAGGATATTTAGTGTGCAAAATATACAATCTTAGCAACAGATGATCTTAGCAATGAATATTATATATTATATATTATATAAAATAGGTATTTAATTGAAGCAATTCTATGTACACTACCATTTAAAACATTTAAGCCAATAATTTTTAATTAGCATTTTTATTCAGCATGGCTGCATTAAAATGATCAAAAGTGACAGTAAAGACATTTATAATGTTACAAAATAAATGCTGTTTTGCCCTTTCGGTTTATCAAAGAATCCTGAAAAAAATTGAATCACTGTTTCCACAAAAATATTAAGCAGCAGCACAACTAATTTCAATATTGATAATAATAAGTAATGCTTCTTGTGTCTAATCATGTGACACTGAAGACTAATATAATGATAAAATTCAGCTTTGCCATCACAGGAATAAATTTTAACATTTTAAAATATATTAAAATAGAAAAAAGTAATATTTGGCAATATTATTGTTTTTATTGTATTTTTATTAAATAGTCTTATGCCATGATGAGCATAAGACTTCTTTCAAAAACCAAAAACCAAAAAATAAGATCAAATTTGTTAACATTAGTTAATAAATAAACTGAACCAGCACTGAGCAATATATTTTTACAGAATTTATTAACCTTTGTTAATGTTAGTTCACACTATATTAACTTCACTATTAACAAATACAACTTTTGATCTTCAAAACTGTATTAGTAAAAGTTTAGCTTTAAAACTAAGATTAATGCTGCAGAAGTACTCGTTCATTTTTAGTTCATCTTAAATAATGTGGTTAACAAATGAAACAATTTTAAATGTTTCCAAAAATCTTACCAAGCCCGAAGTTTTGAATGGTAGTGTATATCACATTTGTCATTAATAGATTTATAATGCAATTAATTATATAGGTAACACTTTAGTATAGGGACCAATTCTCACTATTAACTAGTTGCTTATTAGCATGCCTATTATTAACACATTGGCTACTTGTTAGTACTTATAAAGCACATATTCTGCATGACCATATTCTACCCAATACCTAAATTAACAACTACCTTACTGACTATTAATAAGCAGCAAATTAGTTTAGTATTGTATTGAGGCAAAAGTCATAGTTAATGGTTTGTTAATAGCGAGAATTAGACCTTAAAATAAATTGTGACCATTATATAAATAATAGTTGCATTAATATTAATTCCAGTGCTCTGGAAGAATTCTTCTGAATGTTATTAACCACAGATGTCTCTTCTGTACACTTAAGGATCTCACTCTCTCACTCACTTAGACTGTGTCTGTTTGGTGATGTTTTTGATTGTGAGCCCCTCCTTGCCAATGATGGCTCCCACAAACTGCGTGGGCACCAGCATGCGCAGGGGGAAGTCTGGCTGTTTCTGTCGGGGCCCCAGGGAGCCTGCAGAGGTCCCAGGCTGGGAGTCCTGTTCCCGTGATGTCCTTCCACCCCGACGATTCCGGGTCGCAGGCAGAGGCGGAGCAGCATCCATATCCAAAATATAAGACACTGTAAAGGAGTAATCCTCAAAGGTCTGTCCTGTTAACTTCTCTACAGCTCTGAAGACACAGAGGGGGACAATTATCAGTGGAATACAATGACAGTGTACAGATGGTGAGTTTTGCACTGCTCTTTTGTAAATCAAAAAATAAGGCAGGGCAGTATGACGGTGTATAACCAGTGACAGTTAAAAATGCACCAACCGTTAGAGGTTCTGCAGAAAAGCATGGACGATGAAGAAAACTTTTTTTCTGATTATAATGGGACTGATTTATTGAAACATTTTGGGATTCCATTTTTCAGGGGGGAAAAATTAATTCTGATATATATTATTAATGTGACAAAAAATGTAATTAGTTCCTTGTAGTTACTTGTAATTACTTAAATAACAAGCAATTTTTTTTACATATTTAAGTTTAGTAACAGTATACAATTTAATACCAGTGTTATATTAATATTATTTATTTACTGTTATAGTATTTATAATATTTTGACAGCTTTTTAGTACATACAGTTTTTATTTTAATCTTAGCTTAAGTTTGTCATTTTGCTTCATGCTTTAATTTTTATTAGTTTAAATATTCCTATTTAGCTTTAATTTCTTTTTAAGTTTAAGTTTTTCATCTAATATGTACAGTATATTTTTAATAATATTAAAATGAGCAAAAATAACTACAGTTAAACTTAATGTCTATATATGATTTTGGTCATACTGTCCATCCCTAAAAAACCTTCATACTTGGATTCTTACATTTTAGCCTCTTCTTTTGTTGAATATGTCACATTCACCACTGCTGTTTCTGTATCAGTGTTAACTGCAAAAAGAATGAATACAGAGAGAGAAAATATGAGTTAGAAAAAGGGATCTCGATCATATTCATAAATGTAAGACTGCATGCTTCTGTATTATGTGCATACAGACAAACAAATGCAGTTTTATACTAGTGCTGTGAAGAGCGACTTGTGTGTCTCAGTGTCTGCATATAAACTAAGGATTACTGTGCCATGGCCAGATGTGTACTTCACAGGACAAGCACAAAACAACCCTGACGTCCGTAGATCAAAGCCCTGTGTATCATCTAAATACACACACAATGAGGGAAAGGCCTCCACTTGAAGAGTTCATGCAGCTATACGCATCCAACAGCTAACAATAGCACCTGCGTAGAGATCCGGATCTCTAAAGGTCAAGCTGTATTATAGTCTCTGAAGAGTGTGAAATGGGGCTAAATGAAGGTTGTGCCACATTACAAGAATTCCTCTTGGGTCATTTGAATAATTACAGACAGAAGCCACTGCAGAGACAATGTGCATGTGCATGACATTTTTAAGAGGAAAGCCTGCCTTTTTATTGATTAGATGGAGTTGTGTGCCTAGAGGACCAGACAGTCTGTCTGGAAGAACAGTGGAAGTTGAGTGGGATGGCTGGGCAGAAATCCAGAGCTTCACACATGAAGAGAACCACAAAATCCTTGCTGTAAGACAGCTCAAGTGATCAATCTCAGAACCAATGAGTGTCACCAATGAAGACACATCACGCAATAAGCGCTGAGAAAGAACAACGAGAAGTAGCAATGCCCTTACGTCATGCCGACACGATCATATTTATTTCATAAGATGCAGCGCACAAGTAACACAGCAACACAGCAACACTATTTGGATATGATTCGTTTTCTAAATGATGCTGGAGTTATAATTATTATTATAGTCTGTGATTTCATCCACTCAGACTGGATTGAGAATTCTGTAGTTTTTGAGACAGTAAGCTATGTTTCCATCACCCTGTTTTTATGCGCATTGACATATCGCATCAAAAACGAGTGATGGAAATGCCAAATTTAAAATGAAAATCCTTTAATTTGCAAAAAAGTTTTTACACTCACTTGAGGCGGGTTTTGACTTAATAATGGGAGATGGAAACGCATTTGCCAAATAAATTCCTCCATGTGCATCAAAAAAGTGTGACTTTGCGCTATGGGATGGGATAACTTCCCTAACCAGTAGACCAATCTCGTTCAATAGCATCTGAAATGTTGTTATGGCCATTTTTGAAATGCCTGAGCAAAGTTCCCAAACAGCAGGCATCCACCTCCGAAAGCAATGACCGCATTACTTTGTTTTGTCTACTAGCTCTGAGGTGCAAGTAATTTATTATATATGAAAATTATTATATTCAGTGGCTTCTCCTAGTTTTCTTAGTTATTTATAGTCCCAGTTTATCAGAAAGTGACAATTTTGTTGTCTTGGACTCGTTGGATGGAAATGGTGCTTATTCACAAATGTTTTATGCAATATTCCAATTTTGCGTTTAAGTTAAATTCACAACTTTGGATGGAAACCCGGCTAATGATATGACGTCATTTTAAAATGTAATTTGTCATCATAATGAAGAAAAGTTCATTAAAGAAACTTTAAAAAAATTCTTGAAATAAAAACTTAACTAGTAATTATTTCATTCATTAAATTAATTGTAAGTACTTCAGCACAGTCTTTTATTTCATATATATTATAAATTAATTATTAAAAAAAATGTAAATTGTTTCACTGCTTATAATTATGACAAACTATCCAATAATTAAAATTTTTCCATCAAGATTAATTAAGCTGTATCTCCCCAGAACTAGTGATTCAAATAAACAATTAATAAACAAAATCAGTATTGTTAATTTTTTAAATGATTGTTAAACCACATAACAGTTTTAAAGTCATTTAAACACTTAAAAGTAAACTTGTCTTGGAAATCGCAAAAAAAGAAAAAAAAAAAAAAAATCAAAACTATATGAAACCAAATACAAATAGTACATATCTAGGAACTCTGCACATGTGTTTTAAACAACATTTTTGAAACTTATTTCCTTTATTGTTGACTCATTCACATTCTGGATATCACTGAGACGATTACTAAGATGAGAGTGTCTTTGTCTGGATTATGAACAGCTGTTTGGGTCTGATATCAGCACACAATGACAGGTCATCAAGCACCACTGTAACAAAATTAATTTAACACACGGATAAAATCATTTTTAGTCACTAAATCAGAGGCCCTTCTATTGAATCACAAGTGGTTGCAGGAGACGCATGTTAATACCAGGTATACACGCAATCCGTCTCAGCTCAGAAAGAGACCACAGGCGCCTACCTCCCTACACACGTTACAGCTGGAGCCTGGCCACTCTGTCCCACTTCAATCCACACACTGCCACTCCATCACACTGCTCATGTCAGCCAGAGCAGAGTTCATCCCTCTGTCTGTGACCTCCTCTCATTCACACTCAGTCGCAGGCGCCCTGCCTGTGTGCCTCCCTCTCACGCTCGCTCTCATTTGGGAAAGACAATTACAGAACCTCAAAACTGAGACGTCTCCACAGGCAGCATGTGTTGATGTGATTTAAGTTTGGATAACGTGTGATCTAAACGCACACATTGTCTCTGTAGTCCACTGTCTGTTAGCAATTTAGACTCATCCACAGTACATCAGCACATGTGCTGTAAGGCAAAATCCCCAACAAAAAAGACTCTTAATGGGTTCATAAATGGGTAATTCACTTATACCGCAAATATGAATGTGATTCAGCATCCACCTGATACAAGCTGCAAACATGTTGATTACAAAAGTATTTGAACATTTTTAGATGGAATTTAGCACTGCTTAAAATGTCAACTATGCAAACAGAAGAAAAAAAAAAAAAAACAGTACACTATAAATGTAAGTATATTCACTTTAGACTATGGCAACTCATTTACCTTGTTCCACATTTTCTACAGTACCATACTGTGCTAATAGGCTGTCCAAAACCTGCAATGAGAAGAGAACAATCAGTTACAAACACAAACAGCAAAACATCACATAAACTGTTTTTAGATTGAATACCAGAAAATAGGAGAGATGGAAAATAAAACGAATAGTCCCCCGAAATGAAAATGCCATCATTATACTCACCATTATGCCAAATATCAAACCCTGTATACTATTATTTTTATGTCTAACACAAAGTATACATACACTACCATTTGAAAGTTTGGTAGAAGTAAGATTTTTGCTTTTGAAAGGCATCTCATATCTCTTGTTTATTTGATTAAAAATGCAGTAAAACTGATACTGTGAAATATTACAATTTAAAATTATGTTTTCTAAAATTAATTAAAATGCTTTATTTATGTGATGGTAAAGCTGAATTTCAGCAGCCATTATGCCAGTCTTTCAGACTAAATAATTCTAATATTCTCAAGAAACATTTCTATTATCAATGTATACTGCTCAATATTTTTGTTTTGTTTTTTCCTCACAGAATTATTTGATGAATTCAAATGAACAGAATTTATTTGAAACAGTAATCTTTTGTAACATTAATAGTTTTTACTGTCCCTTTTGATCAATTTAATGCTTCCTTGCTACAAAAATATTCATTTCTTTAATTAAAAAAAATCTAACTGACCCCAAACTTTTGAACAGTAGTGTAGCTCTCATCGTACAACAACAGTTCAGTCACCTGGGGCTGTTAAAGTTAAAAGTTTATTAATTCATCATATTTCAAATCATTAGATAACTTTGTTTGAGACATTGTTTTGAGAATTTTATTCAATGATATTCTTCAGTTCTCCAAAGCTTGTGTCAAGTGCCTGTTCATGCTCAGATTCAAAACCGGTGTGCAAATGTCACCAGTAGTAATTGTAGTAATTGCTCATATGTGACCCTGGACCACAAAACCAGTCTTATGTTGCACGGGTATATTTGTAGCAATAGCCAAAAATACATTGTATGGGTGAAAATTATAGATTTTTCTTTTATGCTAAAAATCATTAGGATATTAAAGGGTTACTCCACCCCAAAATGAAAATTTTGTCATTAATCACTTACCCCTATGTCGTTCCAAACCCATAAAAGCTTCGTTCGTCTTCGGAACACAATTTAAGATATTTTGGATGAAAACCGGGAGGCTTGTGACTGACCCATTGACTGCCAAGTAAATTACTAACTGTGTCACAGCTGACACAGAAGAGTGTACGCATTTTGCGTCCAGGGGATATTCTCCAAAATGGCGCTACGGTGACGCAGAGGAGACGTTGCGGTGCCTAATTGTTAAATAAAGTCGTTATTTTTGTTTTATTTCCATACAAAAAGTATTCTCGTCGCTTCATAACATTACAATTGAACCACTGATGGCAGATGGAGTATTCTGACGATGTGTTTCATACTTTTCTGGACCTTGACAGTGTAATTTACTATACAGTCAATGGGACAGTCACAAGCCTCCTGATTTTCATTCAAAATATCTTAAATTGTGTTCTGAAGACGAACGAAGCTTTTATGGGTTTGGAACGACATGGGGGTAAGTGATTAATGACAAAATTTTCATTTTGGGGTGGAGTATCCCTTTAAGTAAAGATCATGTTCCACAAAGATATTTTGTAAATTTCCTACCGTAAATATATCAAAACTTAATTTTTGATTAGTAATATGCATTGCTAAGGACTTAATTTGGACAACTTTAAAGGTCCCATGAAATCAAAATCGAAGTTTGTTGGGTGTCAGTATCAATATGTTAGTCTTAAGGTTCTCTGTATGCCAGTGTGCTCCAAAACAGTGACAAAATTCGCATTTAGAAGATACAAGCATTCAAAGCTTGCAGTTCGTCACTTCCGCCAAAACGGCTCAACGATTTTTTTTGACGTCGCGTCGTACTTCAACTTCTCATCAAACTTTCTGTCCAATCAAATGCTCTCTAGAATTCGAAGCGCCCGCGCCCTACACTATAAATAGACGCTGAAGCTGTGGCTGAAGTCGGTCACTTGTTCACAGAATTAGTATTGTCTGTACGGTGAATGGCACATAGTGCACTATATAGGGGACAGGGAACGATTCAGTGTAAATATGCTTTCCGTTGAGGAAAAAGAAGTCTGGTTTCGCACTGCGTCACGTTAACCACCGCACCACACAAACACTCTGCTCTGGTCCAGAGACACGATAGCACGGAGCGGATCACATGCGTGAGTTGGCGCAGACCACAAAACGTATCGGACCTATTTGAATTCTACACAGAATATTATAGCAATATGGATGAGATTGTGGCTGTCATACCCAGTCAGAGGTGGCTTTACGGAGCTCAACAGCTCTGAACGGCTTTAACCAAGCTGTGATATAAACAAACGCTATTGGCTATTTAAAAAAGGGGCAGGGCTGCTTGATATGTCTCGCCCTGTCTTCCTGTTTCAGTTAAAATAACGTCAACACATAGAATAACGCTGCGTGTTTCAAAGCATTTCAGGCGACCTTTAAAGGCGATTTTCTCAATATTTAGATTTTTTTGCACCCTCAGATTCCAGATTTTCAAATAGTTGTATCTCAGCCAAATATTGCAAGTACTCCTCGCTGCAGACTGTAGCGCGGTGACGTCAGGTGCATACGTCACGTATGTGTTTACCGCGCAAAGTGACGTATGGTATGTCTATAAAACGCATGCGCAGTAGCGCGGCGACGTCACGTACCTACGTTACGTATGTATTTACCGTAAATACGCAGGTTCAATAATGGTTCATTCACTTCCGGATGTTCGAAAGGTAAGGTGGATTTCAGATTCGGTGGCAGTATGTCAAAGAACATTTGCTTACTTTTGTTTTCTTAAAAATGTGTGTTTGTGTTAGTGGCTTTTAATTGTGAGGATGCTTTGGTCATAATCATAGAGAGTGTCATTGCAAATGTGTGCGATTTCAAACATTTATGACATGTTTTGTGTGTTCGAAGTGACAGGGATTCTGCTGGTCTTTAAAAGGTCTTTAAAAGAATTATTTCACCTAAAATGAGCCTTTAAAGAGGTCTTAAATTAGAGCGGAAAGACTTATATTAAAAAAGTAATGCCATAGACGGTTGCATGCATTGCAAAAAAAAAAAAAAAAAAAATCCCATATTTGTGATCTTTTTCATTAACTAACATTATCAAAGATTAATAGATACTGTAACAAATGTATTGTTCATTGTTAGTTCATGTTAATTAATACAATAACTAGTGTTAACCAATGACACCTTATTGTAAAGTGTTACCTCTTAAATTTACCTTCATGTGACTTCATGTGACTTTTTAGGGACATTGTCAGTGAGACGGAATGCAGAGAAGAGGCCCACTTCATGTGGCTAGACAGTAAATTCTTTAACACCTTTAACAACTTAAAATCTTTTCCTTATATGGCTCTTTTGCCTTTCTTCAAAATGATTTAATATTGCTTTAATATTGTTTGTTCTTTTATGTAAATTAAGTGTCGTGAACTGGAGTGCATTTTCTGGACAATACAGACTGGAGTTCCGGCTGCCGTGTTCACTGACCCAGTGCCTGCGGTGCAGTGAGATATTTAAAGACTGCCCACCTGGGTATGTTGGGAGTGGCAGGAGGGGAGTCCTGCGAGTCCTTTTATTCATTCAAAGAATTTGAGGGCTACTGCTCGGTTGATTACTTTATCAGTGATGGAGGTGAATTTCAGAATGAGTAGATGCAATATTTTTTTTCTTTCTCATGTGTCATGTTTATAGTCTATAGTCTTAATCTATATTTGTATATGCAATTATATTTTCCGTTTTGTTCTTTGAAATAATAAAAAAAAAAAAGATCACTGTTATCAGTTTGGTTTTTTGGAGGAGCCATGCATAAAATGGGATGCAGACACTGAAAATATACTGTATGTAGTCAATTGAACTTAAAACTACTTTATTGGCTTAAATATTTCACATGCAGAATTGCCAAAGCAAAAGAAAAATGTCCAAAATTATACAAAATAAATAAATAAACAAGAACTATAACAGATGAAAGATTAAAATAAGAAAGGCAGCGGCTATTTACACTAAGTGCAAATAGCTATTCTATTTACACTATGTTAAAATTGCAGGATTTTCTGCTATTTATACTACTTATTGCAAACAGTGGCAATTATCTGCACCTCAGTATTGTATTACATTATAAAACATTATGCAATAATAACTTAGAGCATAAATTATAATTTAAATTCAAATTATTAAATGGATGCCACCTTATTGGGAAAATAAAGCCCTCCCTCACAACTTTTTGATTATTTCCTTCATTTTTATTGAAAATAAATGCTTTTCTGATGTGATTTGAAATTTGAAAAGAGAGAAAAAAACTTCGCCAAAAGGCGGATTCGAACCCGGGTTGACCGCGTCAATATGTGAATAACACACGTTTTACCATCTGCGCCACTAGAGCCAACAACTGATATTTATCTTTTGTAATGTTGACTAGCCTAATAAGAAATATATAAGGTGCCATTAAAGTGTAATATTACAATATACACGGTGAAGTAAAGTGCAACAGAATGTTAATAAATTGTAAATAAAATACTACACAGATATTACAGAATAAACTCTGTAATTCCGTATAATTTTACCTCAGATGAGACATGGTTAAAATCATGGATATGTGCTGTATTACATTTTACTGTTTTGTTTTGTTTTTCCACCTTAGCGTTCTTTAATACTTTTACATTTTATTAGAGTATTCTGTTAAGTATGCTTAATGACGTGTTACGTCACGCACGACGCGAAAACACCTAACGTCACCACGCAACGCAAATTACACACGCATGCGCTGTCACCACGTTAATGTGCATGCGTGTTATAGACATCCCATACGTCACTTTGCGCATGCGCGGTAAACACATACGTGATGTAGGTACCTGAGGTCACCGCGCTACAGTCTGCAGCGAGGGGTGTCTCAAATATTGTCCTATCCCAACAAACAATACATCAATGGAAAGCTTATTTATTCAGATTATGTATAAATCTCAAAATTGACACTTAAGACTGGTTTTGTGGTCCAGGGTCACATATGGTATGATATTGAAAGAACACACCAATTTTTACACAGTGAACCACTAAACTCAAAAGAACAATGCCGAATACAGAGGCACAGTGTCCAAATACATGCACAAGTGTAGGTTCACACCCCTAGTGATGATGTCATCAGGATTTACAATCGGGTCACCAGGGCTGAACTCTCTCCAGACAGATTCACATGGACGGCAGAGGAAGTGTACTTGTGTGTGTGTGGGTGGAGCTTCCCTAACGCACCGTGAGTTAAAGAAAGAAGCGCTGCAGCCCAGAGACAGACAGAGTCTTGACCACACACACACACACTGTTCTCTCTGCCCTAGCGGTTACACACTCACCTCCCACTGGAGATGAGGAGGAATGTTCCGGATCTGAATCTTCCGACTCCTGCGGACACAGAAAGAAAGAGAGTGACAGTGAGACAAAAAAGAAAGTGAAAGGGAGATGCACACTGGTATTCAACATAGGTGCTACAGCGTGAAAACATACAGGCTGCCTCTAGATCAGATCCAACAGAAACTAACGAAACAGTGAGACAAAACTAGAACTTGAGTTATCCACTTGTTTTGACATGAGAAACCATAACCACATTCTTAAAATATTGTGAATATGGTGATTATTTCTAAGAGCTTTTCCCTAAAAACTGTCAAAGACTGTATCATTTCATAAATCATAACTAAGAACAAATTTAAGTAAATCAATTCTAATCACTGAATCAATGACTCTGAAAACACTATAGTCCAGCATAAAAATTTTTATATTTTTAAAATGTTTTAGGAAAAAAAAAAAAATACTGCTGTTATTATTGCTAAGTTTTGTGATATTGGTATACAGCATACAAACAAAAAATATTGTTGAAATTATTGTATGAAAATATTGTCCATTTTTATGTTAAATGTGTGAAAATCATGCCTTGAAATATTTTTATTCTTAGGCTAAAATGCTGGTTTCTCTGACTGAACAAAAAATAACGTGTAGGCTATAAGCTATTACAGAGCAAATATATACATTTTGAAATATCAAATATCATGATATAATCTGCACTGGCGATCTCTGTCTTCACAAGAATTTTTATATTATGTGTGTGTGTGTGTGAGAGAGAGTGAGTGAGTGAGTGAGTGAGTGAGTGAGTGAGTGAGTGAGTGAGTGAGTGAGTGTACATATATACAGGTATATATAAAATGAACATTTCTTCTCAGGCTCCTACGTTTATGTTCTGTTATTTCACTGTAATGGCAATGAAAATAACAATTTCCATTCCAATTTCAACCTAATTATGCCAACTATTAAAAAAAAAAAAAAAGTTTAAACTTGCCCCTATTGGAGCATTTTTAATACGGTTATTGCACAGTATTTTGATAAATCTATTGCCTTGCTGTCTATAAGTCCAAAGTCTTTCTGCACCATTCTAAAATTTGCTCAAATCCTTTAAAGGTGACATATTATGGACCCTTTTTACAATATGTAATATAAGTCTCAGCGGTCCCCAGAATGTAACTGTGAAGTTTCAGCTCAAAATACCCCACAGATCATTTATTATATCATTTTGAAAATGCCAATTTTGAGTGGAAGCAGAAACACTCTATATTAGAGCATGTGTCTTTAAATGCAAATGAGCTGCTGCTCCCCGGCCCCTTTTCCAGAAGAGAGCTCAGTCATAGAGTGGGGGAACTATGACATCAGAACCCGGAAGAGTAATTCGCTGCGGGTTCCTTCGAGATTTTCCTGTGGGGTTTTATAATGGGGTTTTTCAGTTTATGAGTAAAATAAAGCCTGTGGTAAACATAACTTGACGATACTTTTACGTTTTGTTCTACAAGGTAAATTACACACATCCATACCCAAAACTAAAAATTTGAAGCAGTTATGTTAATTTTTGAAAACGTATGTTTTTAACAAGTAACTAGATAAGAACGTTTGGGCTGTGAGTGTGTGCAGTTTACATTGTAGAACAAAACGTAAAAGTATCGTCAAGTTATGTTTACCACAGGCTTTATTTTACTCATAAATTCAAAAACCCCATTATAAAACCCCATAGGAAAATCTCGAAGGAACCCGCAGCAAATTACTCTTCCGGGTTCTGACGTCATAGTTCCCCCACTCTATTACAGCTTGTACCTGCTGAAAACATCTGTTTTGGTTCTGATTATGTTTCTCGTGCTGAAATCAAGCGTTTTAAACCATATTAGTTTAAACTTGTGATATACAGTTTCCTGAGAGCACGCATCTGAAGCACGTGGACAGAAATGGCTTGTTTCCACTGAGCGGTATGGTACAGTACAGTTCAGTACAGTACGATTCGGTATGGGTAACCCTGATCAGGCTTACGTTTCCACTGCCAATAGTACCCTTACTTGGTAGGCGTGGTGTATGTCGGAAAGTAGCGATTGATGATAAAGCGCGACAATAAGCACAACTCTGCCTCTTTTTGTTAAATGTCAGTTTTAATGAACAATAATAGCCATTATAAAAGTATAAGTACAAAGTATAAGAGGCTTATATAAGAGGAAATAAAGACAAAAGCAAACAATTCAGTCAAATGTATGCTACAGGTCAGCGCTGTGCTAAGTTCAAAATAAATATATAAAGTTAAACATAGCTTTGTGCTCAGACAAAACGATATGACCAGGAACAAATAATAGATTCATGAGAGCACGAATACCTGTTAAATATAGCCTACCTAAAACGAATTGTATCTCATGTTTAACCACTACAGAGACATCAGAGCCAGCAGCAAACGTCAGAAGGACTAGCCGAGTGTAAGGCTGCTCTAGCCGGATACATGAGCACTGAGCGCCCGGTGATCGCCTGGAGCTCCGAAATCGGAATAGCAAATTTTAAAATAGGCGCTATCTTTATAAATAAACCACAGATTTGAGTTTTAAACAACTACATTCTCGCCTGAAAAACTCTTAAAACTACATTTCATGACACAATAACAGTATATTTAGAAAATTACGCGGGTTTTTGGGCAATGACGTTTCACCAAGAACAGACAAGAACGCATATTGAGAAACGGCTATTGTCTGTGAGAAAATATAAAATTATAAAATACAGTGTTATATTTTTTTGTTTGCGCACTCTGATGTAATTATAAGTCCAACACTCACGGACAGCAGAGCGGAACGAGTGAAGGAGAAGCTTTATCCCTTTGTATCACGCAAAAGTGACGATTCTAGTCAACCAATCAGCATTCTGCAGTGAGTTTAGCTCCACCCTGTTGGTACCCCTTGCTGTGCTAGGTACCCCAACGGAAGGGTACCAAAAAAGTGGTACGGTACAGTTCGCTATTTTGGTACCATTCACAACTTCTGACAGTGGAAACGGAAATAATTGCGTACCGTACCGTACTGTACCGAACCGCTCAGTGGAAACGAGCCAAAAGCAGCTGTCACAGCATGTGAGTACTGTTCTCATTCACACACAAGTTTACGTTAAAAACACGCTTAAGTTACAAAAACAGTTGGTTATGTCTGTGAAGGTAAACAGCTGGGAAATAAATCGCATGTTTATTTTAGATCTGTGTGGCAGCAGCAATATACAGTAAATAAATCAATAAATCCACTGCTCTGTTGTCTCTTTTGAGGCTGCGACTGTAAATAGTGTTGTGTGATCGTCTGTGCAGCCAAAGACAGAACAGTTAGCATGCTTTGCTCAAACTTTCGCCATGGCATTAGAATTCGTACACCGTTGTCGCTTGCCAAATCAAAATGAAGGCACCATGGGTGGAAACTTACAGATTAAGGGGCGGTAATATTATAATGAGATCCCTTTGCAACGTCACTAGGGGAGCGAGATCAGACACGCTCGTTTTTTCAGACGCTTGCAGAAAAAGGCTTACCAAAACAGTTACTGGGTTAATCTTTTTCACGTTTCCTTGGTTGGTAGATACACCGGGGACCTGATTAGAGCACTTAAAACCTGGAAAAGTCAGATTTTCCTAATATGTCACCTTTAAATCAATCACAAGCTCATCGTGTTCACTGTGAGCAACCGTCCAATGACACATGGTCAGGAGAGAGAGAGAGAGAGAGAGAGAGAGAGAAAAAAGTGGAGTAGTAAAGAGAGAGCAGGTCCCTCATTCACTACTTGGCACCAGAGGGACTTGACTGTGTCTGCGATCCTTCATTCGTCGGGTCCGATGCTACCCACCAGCCTATGAGCGTACTGACACCAAAGCCACACAAACCGCTCCACCGCAAGCTGTTAACAACTACATTAAAATGAGTGGAACCGAGCTGGCCAGAGGAAGAAATTTAAAAGAGCAGTGAGAGACAGAGGGAGAACCAGATCTACAGAGGCACTTTCACTCTCCGTTCATTAGGGCTCTTCTGCAGGTAGACTTTGATAAGATGAATGTAGAGTAAACGGATGGATAACAGTGCACACAAGAGGCTTATAAAGATGCGCCAAGCATTATTTTTCACGGTGCCCAACAGGAAGAGATTAAACTCATTCTTTCAGAGTGTAGAGAATACACTGCAAAGCTGCCCTCACTCGTGTCTTTACACATTTTCTCACCCTCTGCCCAGCACACTTTGCAATACTCGATGTGGATTCGAGCGCTCACACGGCTCTGTAAACCATGACACTTCCTCAAGCCTTCTAACTGCCTTGGCCTTAACGCATCCCTTCAGCTTCGGCTAATGCTGTGGCCTGCAAACTGTCAATCCTTTTAAGCCTCCTGTTGAGAAGGGGCAATTTGGGATATCCCATTTGAGCATGGCAGTTCAGCTAGCTCAAACCTCCACCTCTTTATCCTGACCCTCCAATTAGAGGTTCAACTGTAACACCATATCTACAGCGGACGTGATCGGCTCCACTTGATAAACTAAATTGCTCTCATTATAATCAATGATGCTGTCTGCAGTGGAGAAGTCCATTGCTGCCAGTTGTGATAACTTGAGTTGACAGGCATGTCATTTGTAGTTCTGATGCACCTGTAGTGCTACTCCAGCCATGCTATTTTTGCCATGAATTGAATGTTACAAAATGTATTTGTTTCTATTCTATTCATTTAAATAATCTTTTTACAAACCATATGTACGATACAATTCAAAAGTTTATGTCAGTACAATTTTTATTAATAATATTTGATTCAGCAAGGATGCATTAAATTGATCAAACATTACAGTAAAGACATTTATAATGTTACAAAAGATTTATATTTCAAATAAATGCTTTCTAGTCATCAAAGAACCTGGGGAAAAGTATCAGTTTCCACAAAAACATTAAGCAGCACAACTGTTTTCATCATTGATAATAGTAAGAAATGTTTCTTGATTCATCATATTAGAATGATTTCTGAAGGATCATGTGTCACTGAGGACTGGAGTAATAATGCTGAGAATTCAGCTTTGACATCACAGGAATAAATTACATATATATTCAAATAGAAAATAGTTATATATCAAATGTCATAATATTTCACAATATCACTGTTTTTTATTATTGACTTTATAATGGTAAGCATAAGAGTCTTCTTTCAAAAACATTTAAAAATCTTACTGACTGCAAACTTTTGAACATTAGTGTATACTAAGGATACATCAATATTAAAAATTCTGTTCCAATACTGATAATTATTTTCACATTAGGGTAGAAATTTAACAATAAAAAAGTAACATTTTAAATGCTAAAGTGAAATTTATGTGAGGAGAGTATTTAACTGAATCACGCAATGTGATTTACTAAGATTTGCGCTCGTCAATTCACTGGTATTTGTGGCATTATTTAATGCCCAAAAAAAGCATGTCTTAAAGCGGTAATTTGCAATGCTCTTTGTAGATTGTGCTGGTCATTATGGAAATGAGATGTCGCTTTTATGGAATTGCGCTCTAACACTAATTTGCCCTGTTTAGTAAATCTGGCCCTGGTATGATGATGGTAAAGATGAATGCAAACATAACTATGGGGGAAATGACAAGGCAATTAAACAAAGACTGATTCTAATCAATTTAAACAAAAGCTGTTTGTTTACATTCTTCAAAATATCTTCTGTGTTTCACAGAGGAAATAGCCATACAGGTTTGGAAGGACATGGAAGTAAATAAAGGATGACAGGTAGTGGTCCACTTTATATTAGGTGGCCTTAACTATTATGTACTTGCATCCAAAAATAAGTACAATGTACTTATTGTGTTCATACTGTATTGCAAAACACTTTTGCTGCTATTGAGGTGGGATACAAATATGGGTAAGGTTAGAGGCAGGTTTGGTGGTATGGGTAGGTTTAAGGGTGGGTTAAGGTGTAAAGGATGATGGGTCAACAGTGTTATTATAAATGTAATTATAGAAACTAATTACAGATATAATTACATGCAGGTATTTTTTTGGTAACACTTTATTTTAAGGTGTCCATAATACAGAGTAATTACCTAGTTAAGTACTTTGTAGTAGCCATTGTACTTACATGAAACAAAATGTACTTACCATGTAACTAAGTTATGGAACAGCCTGTACTTACAGTGTAATTATGTACATGTAATAGGCAGCTACTGTTACACATATGTAACAGACCGAGTCTGTTACACAGCTACTTATGTAACCAAAAGATTGTTACATATGTGTTGCAGACTTCATACAATGTAATTATAAATGTAAGTACACAGACATAAGCTACTTAAAATAAAGTGTATCAAGACTGTACTTAAGTGTACTTCCTGTGTATCTATACTGTACACCTTATCCAGCTGCACCTTAGTTTGATTTAACCCACTAGTACACAGCTTAAATACATGTAATACATTTCTAATTACATTAAAATTACAGAATATTACACAAACATAAGCTCCTTAAAATAAAGTGTATCAAGATTTTGCTTAAGTGTACAAGTAGCTGTGTAACACAATCGGCCCGTTACATATGTGTAACAGTAGCTGCTTATTACATACACATAATTACAAACTGTAATTACAGGCTGTTCCATAACTTCTTTACAGTACATTTTGTTATGTAAGTACAACGGCTACTACTAAGCACTTAATTAGGTAATTGCTATATATTATGACACCTTAAAATAAAGTGTTACCTTTTTTTAAATATAAGTACAAGTTAAAAAATGTACACAATTAGTGCATTGTACCAAATGACTAATTTATATGCAAGTACATGGCAGTTAAGGCCACAATATAAAGTGGGAACTTTTATTTTTATTGTCAGTGAGCTACCCTTCTACAAAACTTGTGAAGGCTGGATCAGTGAATCACAGGAGAGACTAGCAGCAGCGGTTCGTTTCTACATCATGCCTTGCCTTGTGTTGAGGTTCAAGTGCCGACGACACAACAAGTGGATGGCTTCTTTTCTCTGTCTGCTCACTCTCTCCCTCTAACCACCATAACCATCTGTGTTCTTTCCTTCTCTTCTCCTCCTCCATCTCTCCATCTCTCCTCCACCCTGCTGGGGTGGAAAAAGTGACAGTGCTCTCCACAACTCTTCAGGGGCTCCTCATTTTCAGCATGCCTGTGGCAGCACTGGGTTACTGGACGTGCACAGGCTCAGACGCACACACCCTGCCCATCAAAGGAGGATCCTGGAAAACCTCAGCATGAGCATCTCGCCTTTCTTCACATTCATAAATGACATGCATATAAGAACCTTAAAGGGATAGTTCACCCAAAAATGAAAATTTTGTCATTAAATTACTCACCCTCGTGTTGTTCCAAACCCGTAAGACCTTCTTTTATCTTCGGAACACAATTTAACCCTTAAAGACCTAGAACATTTTTGGGGCACCTGACATGCCTGCAATTTTCTTTGTTTTTTAAGACCTATTCTAGCAGTCAGCATCAAGTGCCATATATCATTATAAACAGGAGAACTTGAAATTTCAGTCTAGCTCAGGGGTAGGCAACGTCGGTCCTGGAGTGCTGATGTCCTGCAGAGTTTAGCTCCAACTCTATTAAAAAAAAACAAAAAAAAACAAACAAACAAACAAAAAAAAAAACTCACCTGCCTGTAGCCCTAGAAATTCTGAAGACCTGGATTAGCTTGTTCAGGTGTGTTTGATTAGGGTTGGAGCTAAACTCTACAGGACATCGGCACTCAAAGACCAGCATTGCCTACCCCTGGTCTACCTAATTTAAAGTCCCAATTTTCCTTTTGTTTTCTCTAAGAAAGAATGAATTTCCAGAATTTTAAGAAAAACGCAAGCAACAATTGGGTGTTTTTTACTGTGTACTCAAACAGAAACTCCTGAAGTTTGGATTTTTTTCTTTAGAAAGTGTTTCACGGTGTTTCACGCTTCCAAATAAAATTTTGTCTACATATAACTGTCAGACCTGTGTTCCTCTTGTCTTGTGTTCCCACGTGCTCCCAGTGTTTCCATGTCCTTATTTGGGTTTTCCTGTTTCCTGTCCTTGTTATGTGTAATTAGTTCCAGGTGTTCTTCGTTTTCCCCTCGTTAAGTCCTGTGTTCTTATAGTGTGTTCTGCCCCATGTTTCCTGTCAGTTCTTGAATGTCTTCCCTGCCAGTGCTCCATGTACCCCAATGTGTTCAATTAAAGACTCTCGTTGTGTGAATTCTCCGTGTTTCCTCGTTCCTGGCTCCCGTGTCTCCGTGTATGTGACAGAAGAACTAACTCTTCCAAGCCCGCCGTCCGCGACTCTCCTAAGCCCGCCGTCCACGGCAATCTCAACCCCGCCGCCGTCCACGGGGAAGATTACGCCGCCGTCCGCGGCTCACTCATGCCCGTCAGCCGCTGCTGTCTCTACCCCGCCGACCGCCACTGTGGAAAGCCTGTCGGCGGTTCCTGTGGCAACCCCATTGGCGGTTCCAATGGCAAGCCTGCCAGCCGCGGCTCCTCCAGAGCGCCATCCAGTGCCGGCTCCACGGAAGCGCTTAGCTGTGCCTGCTCCTCCCGAGTACCCTCCTGTGCCAGCTCCACGCAAGCGCACTCCAGTTCCTGATTTAAGCCCAGGATGGGCTACTGTTCCCAAGTTAAGCCCAGGATGGGCTCTTGTTCCCGAGTCAAGCCCAGAATGGGCACCTGTTCCCGAGTCAGAATGCCCAGGATGGGCTCCTGCTCCAGAGTCAAGCCCAAGATGGGCACCTGTTCCCGAGTCATGCCCAAAATGGGCTCCTGTTCCCGAGTCAAGCCCAGGAAGGGCTTCTGATTCCTCGTTCAGCCTAGGAAGGGCTCCTGGATCCCATTTTAGCCCAGTGAGGGCTCCTGAACCCCAGGTCAGCCCAGAGAGGGCTCCTGATCCCCAGCTCACCCCCGGAAGGGCTCCTGATCCCCAGTTCAGCACAGAGAGGGCTCCTGATCCCCAGCTCAGCCCAGAGAGGGCTCCTGATCCCCAGCACAGCCCAGGAGAGGCTCCTGATCCCCAGCTCAGCCCAGAGAGGGCTCCTGATCCCCAGTTCAGCCCAGAGAGGGCTCCTGATCCCCAGTTCAGCCCAGGGAGGGCTCCTGATCCCAGTTCAGCCCAGGGAGGGCTCCCGATCCCCTGTTAAGCCCCCTGTAAGCTAATATGGCTCCTGCCGTAGAGGTCGGGGCGGGGGCTGGGGCCATGGCCTCCCGAGTCCCCTGATCCGCCATGGCCTCCCGAGTCTCCTGCACCGCCATGGCCTCCCGAGCTCCCTGATCCGCCGTGGGTCCCAGAACGGGCACCGCCCTGGAGGCCGTCCGTCCCCGAACTCTGCCCCTTGAGGCCGACAGAGCGCCCACCCCCCCTCCCCGCTGGATGTTGTATGGCGCGGGACATGCCTATGAGGAGGCCAGAGTAACTGTCAGACCTGTGTTCCTCTTGTCTTGTGTTCCCACGTGCTCCCAGTGTTTCCATGTACTTATTTGGGTTTTCTTGTTTCCTGTCCTTGTTATGTGTAATTAGTTCCAGGTGTTCCTCGTTTTCCCCTCGTTAAGTCCTGTGTTCTTATAGTGTGTTCTGCCCCATGTTTCCTGTCGGTTCTTGAATGTCTTCCCTGCCAGTGCTCCATGTACCCCGATGTGTTCAATTAAAGACTCTTGTTGTGTGAATTCTCCATGTTTTCTCGTTCCTGGCTCCCGTGTCTCCGTGTATTGTGACAATAACATTCCACAAGCAAGTTATAGCCATTTATTACAATATTGTTATAGGCGCTTTTCAGGGAAAAAATGGGTCTATTTAGTTTATTAACAATATAGATGTGTCCAAAAAAACATTTAGGGAGTAAAGAAAATGGAATCAGTGTTATATAAAAACAAACAGTAAAAAGTGACTTTTTTCAGAAAAATATATTTTCAATCTGAGTATGAACAACAAACACAAACCGTGCAGCTAATAGTGAAAACAATTGCACAAATTGTCTTCTCCAACAAAAATACAAACAGTGCAAATGATTCACAAACTACACACAAAATGAGTGAGAAATATACAGTGTGAAACAGAAAAAAGTGAAAATGATCTTTATGAACTATATAATTATTGTTTACATAATATACATAATATAAATGGATCGATCCGCTGGCTGTACTCTGCGTCGGACTCGATTTTACCGGGACATCTCCTAGCGACGTGAAGACAAAAATTCCTTGTTTTTGGTTTGTTTTATCTCAAAGTACTCAATCGTGTGTTTTTCTGTGCTTTTTCAGAGAGTTCTTTTGTGTTATTTTGTGTTTGTTTTCATGCACGCACGACAGACTTTACTTTCACTTTGCGTTTGTTCAAATTTCCAAAGAAATATCGCAAATGGTGGTTCAAAAGACCAAAACCTATGTTTATTGGATGAATAATGGACAGTTTGAACCAATCTGGGCACAGGGGTGGGACTAAGCGTCAACAATCGTTCCTGTTTGGCTCAGAGGAACAAAATACATTGGTTTCTTCTGATGAATCAATGTTGTCAAAATGTGGTGACGTAATCACGTACACTACGGAACCTCTGAATATCCAAATTAGACAAATGAGATATCTCCAAAAAGCAGAAAATCTCCACTTTATAACACTTTTTAAAGCATTCAGATAGGATTAGTGGTTCAAAAAGTTATTAAACATTGAAGAACAATGGTTATTTTTAGCAATTGTCTCGGTCTTTGAGGAATAAGATATTTTTGATGAAATCCGAGGGCTCTCTGAAACTCCATAGACAGCAAGGGAACTACCATGGTCAAGGCACAGAAAAGTACCAAGATGATAAAAAATGCGGAATAAAGTCATTATTTTTGTTTTCTTTGCGCAAAAAAAAAGTAAAGTATTCTCGTAGCTTCGTAACATTACAGTTGAACCACTGATGTCACATGGACAACTTTGTCGATCATCTTTGTACTTTTCTGTGCCTTGAACGTGTTAGTAGGAGGGTCAGAGATTTATCAAAAATATCTTAAATTGTGCTCTGAAGATGAACGGAGGTCTTACGGGTTTGGAACAACACGAGGGTGAGTAATTAATCACAGAATTTTCATTTTTGGGTGAACTATCCCTTTAAGCTGTCCACGTTGTCTGAGATGTGGCCTGGTGGATATGCTCCATTACCTGCATGATTGTGCTTGCATGGGCAACACAAGTTTGAGTCCAGCTTGCATCATTTCTTGATCTTGTTTCCTCATTCTCCCACATTTTTTGGGTCTTTTTTCCTCAGCATTCCCATAAATAAAGTGTTAAAAAAAAGGTCCAAAAATTAAATAATGGTACTAAATTGCTTATTTGGCTATTAAAAGACATTTATTTTCAATGTATCAGTAGGTGCATTTACATGGAGCATTGTAATCGGTTTAAAAGTCCAATCCGAATGAAAATGCTCCATATTAACACCTCAATCGGAATAAAAATGCCCAAACTGAATGAAATTGTAATCGGTTTGAGAGGGGTGGGATAAACCTTTCTATAAACCGAAGAAAATTAAAATTCTGCCATGTAAACGCGTTAAACCGATTACTTTGTGTCTACGTCATCACGTCAAGAGGTCGGGTCGTCAGAACGTGAACGTGATGTTGGCAACGCAGTATTCTGTGATTTGGGGACACCGACACTACAGTAGAGACTGGGTAATAGTGGAGGTATAAAGTTAAAATTTAAATTATACTGTTAAAAACAAATGTCCAAAAAAATAAAAAATAAATAAAAATCAAAAACTGTAATGACAAATGTCTTTTTAAAATATTTTAATATATATTTTAATATCTGCTATACATTTAAAACTTATTTAAATATACCAAATAAAAACTCAGTTTAAGCTATGACCAATTTTAGTTTGTTTTATTTTTTATTTTATTTAAAATAATACAGATTTTCAATTCATTTATCTGCCGATACAATGAACATAATATTATCAGTTTATTAGTACCGGCCACAACTTTTACATCCATAAAATAAACATTGAAAAGGTGTATTTACTCTACACAAAATCACACTCAGAAACACATGCACAGAGAAGCAAAACACACACAAACACTGAGGCAGATTCTGGATCTCTGAGGATCAATTTATGATGTGCCACCAGGAGGGGGCAGGTTTATTAGCTTGTTATTTTCGAATCTCTTCAGTGAGTATTTGTTTATATTTATGTGTAATGGAGCTGAACCCAATGCCCTTTTGAAACCAGTCTCACAGACCCCTTCACCCCAGTCCAAAACCACCAGCATTAGAAGATGCAGGCTGAATGCACTGCTTACCGTATGTTTGTTGAACGTAACCAAGCTGTCTGCTGCTGGTTTAGAAAAGGGTGCCAGACAACTAAATAAAAAAACATGCTTCTGAATTTCTGCCTTTGAATATCTGAGGGTGGCCACGTTCATTTGAAAAGCTAATATTTACAGCAGCCAGCTGCAGCGTGCAAGCTAGAAAACCATGTCGGTGCACACGCTCGCATACAGATCCTCACATCCGTGCGGATGGTGCGAAGGAACGTTCGCCGTGCAGCAGACGGGTCAGAATAGGACCATTCACCTTGGGCCAGGACCTCTCAGACCTGCTAACGACCACCATCTGATCATCCCTGTCAGCCAGACGAAATGTTATTCACCATACATAAATCACCCGGCCACAACGCAGGCACGTGAGCAGGGGCGGCTCACTGGGCATCACACGTGTGCTGACAGAGAACAAACCTTCGGCCTTTCCTCACTGGAGGACGAGAAAGAGGTGGACCTCACTGCTCTCTAATCCTCTGGCTGTGGACACAAAGAAAGGAAGTGGACTCTTATCTGGATCTATCCATAGGAAATGAGAACAAATCGGCAATTAAAAAGCAACTAACACTTGGTTTGCATGTCTTGTTGTGATGAATTAAAAAGGTTCTCGATCAGCATGACCTCCGTCTGCTCCTGAGACATCTACATTGAAGCTTAATTCTTTACAAGGGGGCAAGGTTTGGCTGGTTAGGATGCTCCAAGACCTTTGGTACCACAATAATCATCTTTAATCCTCATGCTGACCAGAAAAGGGGCAGCAAACGCCAGTAAGAAAGCAGCGCTAACCAACAAAATGGCCATTTATTGGGTTGACGATATCAATTAATTAATTTATATTCATTTTGAGAACCAATATTGATTCTTAAATCGATATCTTCTTCTGTGCTGTTGATGCGTGAACAAAACTTAACTAAACATTATTTGCTACAAGCCTGCTATCCATTAATCATAATAAGCTTTGTGTTACTTTTGATATGAAACAAAGTCTCAGCTTTCAAATTCTGCCAATTTTATCATGAAACTTAAACAATAAACATTGTTTTGATGCTTTTAATGTGGTGTGACAGAGCAAGAGCACATAAGAATGATCATCGCTTTCTCCATCTTTACTACTAGTTAAAGCATAAAATAAACATGACTGAACATCAGAAGGTGTGTTGAAAGAAACCGTACAACTGAAATGTATAATTTCTTATGTAATCATTCATCAGACATCCATAAAACAGTTTGTAAACAATGTCACATAATGCTACATTTACCTCAGGAAATCCATTCAATGTCTACAGATCAGAGATGTTCACAAGTCTTTAACTTGGAGTCTGAGTCAAGTCTCGAGTCTTTGGTCACGAGTCTGAGTCAAGTCTCAAGTCATTTAATGGCTCACTAAAAAAAAAAAAAAAAAAAAAAAAAAAAAAAAAAAATCACATTCTGAATACTCATGTATTTGAAATCTTCCTATTCACGAAGCTATCTTATAGGCCAGCAGTTCTCAATTCCAGTCCTCACGTACCCCCGCACATTTTGTATGTTTCTCTTATCGCTTCAGAGGTTTGTTCTATTCGACCGTAAGTGCCCTGCGAAGTGGACATCACAGGATATTCCGCCATGATTCCAGTTCGAAGTGTACGTATACGCACTGAAGTGTTCGAGACGTGAATTTAAATTGTATTTATTTACAGAGGTATATTATGTCACACTTCACGCTTCTCTAGTAAGTTTCATCTGTGTGAAGACGCTGCGCAGCGCAAATCTGTGAATGAATGTTCCGAAGTGAAGTAAACGTCAACAGATTTCCCCTGCTCAGGGAGTAGGGAGCAATGGACACTGTGTAGGGACCATGGCAATCGGAACACAGTTCATGCACGGAGCTCACTTCTAACGAGCTGATGATCTGGATCAGGTGTGTTAAAGAGAGACATGCAAAATATGCAGAGCGGGGGTACACGAGGACTGGAATTGAGAACCGCTGTTATAGGCTATAGACAAAATATATGATCTATGATTTGCTTTGTAAAGAAAAAAGAAAAAAAAGAGGTGTTAAGATGTAAGGTTAATGTACATCCAGCCTGTTACTTATATATTTTAATCCACTACCATGTTCAAAACAGTTTTTCTGTAATCAAATTCTATAATAAGAGTCTGATCTACCATGACACATAAGGAAATATTTGACACAGACCTTACAAAACCATACAAATGAAATATTTCTTTATGATATAAATCAGGGGTATGCAATTAAAGTTCCAAGAGACGCAGCCTCTATATTTTCTTCCACGCAAAGGTCCAGACAAAAAATAAATAAATAAATAAGGCCATGTGACCAAAAAAAAAAAAAAAAAAAACCTGTTACTGTTCAGGGTTTTCCTCCTGAAATCTATACTATTTTAATATTTTACTTAAAAGCAGTAGGCCTATCTAGACTACTAAAAACAATGTAGCTAATAATCAAAACGTTCTCATCTTGAGCAGAAAAGATAGATATCTAACAGTTTCAAAGTTCCATCCTAGCCATCTAACAACAATTTTCCCAATTATAATTAGGCCTAATTTTTTTTTTTTTTTTTTTTTAATGTTCTTAGCCTACAGATTAATAGGCTAATGCTAAAGGTAGATCAGAAACGTCTGGTCACATCTGGTTTGTAAATAGTCAGAGTCATAGGTTATAGATAGATAGATAGTAAGAAAAATAACTATATTTGCAGAATTGTTGTTTTCTGCTGTGTTTTAGTTAAAGTAATCTATAATTTATTTTTGTTGTTGTTAAAATAATCGCGTCATCCGCGCCGGTCCAGCGTGCGTCCGGAGAGAGAGAGAAAGAAAGTGCACGGAGCTGAAAGGGCTTGAATAAATGCATGTTTGGCTTTAGATAAAAATACTAGAGGATATAGCGCTGAAAGATATTTACCATAAACGACCCTGAGCGCTTGTTGTGTGATCTGATATGTTTTGAGGCGCTGCTCATTTAAAATGGTGCTGCTGTTACGGTTCACAGTCCAGTTGGATGTTGGGGTGCAGATGCGGTCCGCCTTTTGAATATCAGTTAGGCCTATATAAGTATTTAAGGACAAAAGACTTGAGTTGCTTTTAAAATATTCACGAGTCCCTTTCCTCGAGTCGAGTCAAGTCTGGAGTCATTTCAGGTCGAGTCTGAAGTCAAGTCTGGAGTCTATAAATATGCGACTCGAGTCCGAGTCACTAACGCGAGTGCCCATCTCTGCTACAGATCAATAGTAAGCTAGAAACAATAACTATATTTTGCTAAATATATTACATATTGTTCATAACACTTTTACTTAACCTTTTAGTGATGTCTTATTTAATGTATGTTTAAATAAATCTGTCATGAAATCAAGTTTTCATATCAGCCTCTGTTAGAATGTAAACGCAATCACATTATTAAAAAGTAGATAAAAACTACCTTATGTGCAAATCAGATGTGTGCTACTCATGTTTTTATATAGCAATGGTGTTTTGTGTTTTAATAGTTTAGACTCTGTTGTTAATTTGAACCTTTAATATTATAGCATTGTACCAACCAACAGGGTTTCCTTGTCTAGTTTACCACTTTTGTTGAGACAATTTTTTTGACCTGTATTATACCTAATATCCAAATGGATCAAATCAAAGTCAAATCAAGAGATTTGGATCAAATAGAAAATTGTGAGTATCCTACCATTACCCAGCCCTACCATTTATTGTTGCATCTTTGAATCTAAATCCATATTAGTCTCATGGGAGGAGCAGTCGTTATGATGGGTAACATCCACAGGAACAAAAAACGCACTCATGCAGAGATGAGACATAGTGGCTCCACTCCATATGGGTGGCAGGACACATACACTCACATACTCATAAGGGTGTGCAGAACTGACACCAGGCGGCAGCTCGCAAGCCACAGACGGCCAATGTTCCATGTCTGTCCTATACGTCCCACAGTGTGGCCTCATAAAGACTCAAAGAAGAAGAGCTAAGTTAGCAGTTTCAGGAACGTTTGCTCCCTCCTCAGATGCATGAAATGCAGCCCTACTTCAAATGTCTTGTACTTGGGCTGTAAAAAGAATTACATTCCTGGCTTTAATAGTTTTGGAAGCACATGAACATTAAAAGCCACAATGGGTTCCCCTCAGTCTCAGGAACCCCTATGAAAAAAGAAGCATTTATGCTCGCAAAAGTGCTGGTTTTCTTGAGAATTTTACAGATTCGTAGGAGCATTTTGGAAAAGATGGGAAGAATGTTGACCTGTAATTCTTGAGAGTCGCATGACAGAAGAACAGAACTCATTTTGCTTGGCATTTCTACAGCTGAAATGCTGAATGGTGAGAAGTAATGAAAGATTTGGGTTGATTACTGTTTTGTAAGAAATTATATTATTCTGTACTGAAATTAAATAAATATCACCAAAATGTCTGTTTTATCAAAGTGGCATCAATAAAGAATAACACTTTACCATGTTCAATAACAACAGAACACAAACTGCTTTGAAAACACAACTTGAGCAAAAGTGACAGTGAAAAAGATTAAGATTTTTATTTATTTATTTATTTATTTTCATATTAACAGTTCTTTTGGACTATTCTATTCATCAAAGAATACTGATTTTTTTTTTTTAAATCGTTGCAGTTTCCATGACAACAAAGCAGCACAACTGTTTTCAACATTAGTTGATGATATTTTATCTGATAAATGATAATGTTTCTTGAGTATCCCATCGTCATATTATTTCTAAATGATCACGTGACACTAAAGCCTGGAGTAATGGCTGTTGAAAATTCAGCTTTGCATTACAGGAATAAATGACATTTTATAGAACATAGAAAAAATACAAATATTGAAAATAGTTTTAAATTGTAGTAACATTTCACAACATTACTATTTTCACTGCATTTCTGGTCAAATGTAACAGCATAAGAACATAAGGGACTTTCAAAAATATTCCAAAAAAAATTTGACCAACCCCAAACTTTTGAACAATAGTGTAAATCAAACAGTAATTTAATGATGAGAAGAAAAATATATTAGAAAGTAAATATTTTGCTAATTATATTTTACACAATTTATAATATTTTTATTTCTTTTATATTGAAATGCGGGCTCTGTGGCTTAAAAAAAGTACTAAATAAGAGGATAGTAAGTTAACCCACATTATTTCTCCCTCACAAAGGTCAAATACACAGAAACAGCTAAAATTCTGCAGTAATACTATAATACAACCAGCATTCAGAGTGCAACCAACTGAGGTTAACACCTCAACCAGAGGGTCACTCTTCTTGTCAGATGAGTTGCTGAAGATAGGGCTGCGAGTACTTTTGCACAAATGTTTTGTCTGCCTTGAGATCAACACAAATGACTTCCTCCCCACTGTTACAACTGACTGAGCTTTCAGTGTTTCCTGAAGTCACTACAGAACTTCTCACGACAGGAACTAAAACTCGGAACTGTCCAAGTGTCAATGGAACACTGCGCACTTTTCTAACGACAACAGAACAGGCACTTTTAAAAGAAAAAACAAGATCATGCCATGCATTTCAAGAATAAACTCAGTGAATACACAATTTATCTGGACAAACAACACATCTATTTTGTAGAGTTGGCTTAAAAATCCGGTCATCTCTTAAGTATGAAAAACAATTTACATTTTAATTTCTCAGATGGGAATAAATGTACCATGTACTCAGATTTACATTTACCTCAGAGTGTAAGGAGGCAACTAGAGGAGAGAGAACTCCTGCCAAATAAACATCACAGAGAAAGGCAATGTTTTATACAACATGCTCAAATGACACCAAAAACATTCAACGTGATGAATGTGACAGACGTTTATCGATCACTGCAGAAACCTTCCTAACCATTCTGATCTATACTGCCCTCTATTCTGTGCCTTAGACAGTCCTACAAAAGGACCTTAGGGGGACAACAACACCATATAACCCTCTCCATCTCTTTCTCATTTGCTGCCGCTCTCACTCTCAGAGCAAAGGCTAATGAGAATGCAGTGTTTTCACCTGCCTGGCTGAGATCCTGCGTGAGGCAGATGCTCCTCGCGGGTAAATGGAGGCAACAGTTCCCTGACAGGCCCTCTGCTGCTGTCAATATTCACTCATTCAAAGCAGGAGTCAGACAGTCGTACTCTTAGGAGCCACTCATGAACTCCTAAACTTAGTTTAAGGAGGAAAGGTTTATGCACCTATTTAGGAATGTTTAGTACTTGCTTAAAGTTTTGAGGAAGTAAAATAAGCTTACTTTGTTAGAAATGGGGTTTTATCCCGGGGTTAACAATTAATCCAGAGTATTCATTAACTGACTTCACTGTACATACCTAAACCTGGGGTTTAAGCAACAGATAAACAACTTCTTGAATTTAATAAGTGGTCTCTTAAATTAGATTAAAGTTTAATTATGCTTAAAAAAACAAAAAAACAACTCATGTTTTATGTTTAATTACACATGTGGGTTGCATTTAATATCAATTTGACACATGGGGTAGGGGTCTGGGCAAAAGGTTGGAAACCACTGCTCTAGTCAATGTATTTTAATGTGTCCATGCATTTAACACACTGTGAATTAATGATTTTCTGTTTCAGATTGGACAAAGCACACTCTTTAAATTAGGGATGTCCCGTTCAGGGTTTTTGTGCCCATGATCCGATCAGAGTAACCTATTAAATAAAGTTACTGGAATCAATTCAATTTATACAGGATGTGCAGTGTGTGTGTGTGTGTGTGTGTGTGGATAGATAGATATATATATATATATATATATATATATATATATATATATATATATATATATATATATATATATATATATATATATACACACGTATATCTCTATGTGTGTGTGATCCGTTCTGGCGAAATGAGTCGGAAGTCGCACGGACTAATTTTGAGCTACAAGCAAAAGAAGTGAAAAATGTCAGTTTTGGTCGAATTTGAGGTTTTCACAAAAATGAGTTCATTAAGCCCTCTTCTAACGATCCCAATGCTCCAAATAATAATTAAACATCTAAAATTATCTTTATTTGTGCTGTTTTCTGAGAGGAGTACCTTTTCTCTGCTCACTTCTGGACAACTGCTGCTGCTTCTCACAAGAAGTTGTAGATCTATTGTTGCAAAGCGCAGCATTCCAGCTTTGTGAATATTCATATCGAATTCTCGATGAAATGAGTCCAAACCAGTGAAATATGATTTTAAACCCACGCTGATGAAAACAAAACGATCGCGCTGACTGACATTTGCAAAGCACATGCATAAGACACGCATTTGCGCGAGCGCAATCTCCCTTATAAAGTACATTATTGCAAAATATGTATCGGCGAAATTCACATAAACATAATCTGTTATGTCTTACATGAACGTTTAGTTAATGGTTGGGGGAAAATCTGATGTCTAACATTATATTTGATCCATACATTACAGTAGGTCTTAAACTAGATCTGTCTCAATATTAATCGAACATTAAAAGAAAAGACGAAATCACTCGCTGCTCTTGATTAAATACTGTTTATTTGCATCTTTGTTCTTATTTTTAATAACAAAGATAAAATAAAAAAATAGCTATATTGTGATTAATAATATAGTAATTATTATTAAGAAATGAAGTGGAGGAAAATATGTAACGTTGCTTGGTGATTCTGCTTTGCAATCTTTAACTCGATTTTTCTCAGAATCAGATCTGCTGCCTCTATTGCCTTCAAACGGCTGTAGCTCAGTCATTTTTGTCCGATTCCAACAAGTCATATTTCATTTTGAAGATATTTTAATGGAGAATGTGAAAATAATAATAATTTCTGAAAATGTGCGCATTCCGACTCATTTTGCCAGCACAGGGTCATATATTATATATATACACACACACACACATACACGTACACATACATACATACATACATACATACATATACATACATACAGTGCCGTGAAAAGGTTTTTGCCCTATTCCCGGTTTTTTTTTTTTTTGTTTGTTTTTTTTAATTTTTTGCATATTTGTCACATTTAAAAGATTCAGATCATCAAACAAATTTTAATATTACACAAAGTTAACCAGAGTAAATACAAAATGCAGTTTTGAAATAATGATTTCATTTATTAAGGGAAAAAAGCTGTCCAAACTTGCCTGGCACTACGTGAAAAAGTAATTGCCCCCTAAATCTAATAACTGGTTGTGCCACCCTTTGCCGCAACAACTGCAATCAAACGTTTGCGATAACTGGCAATGAGTCTTTCACATCGCAGTGGAGGAATTTTGGCCCACTCCTCTTTGCAGAATTGTTTTAATTGACCCACATTGGAGGGTTTTCAAGCATGAATGGACTGTATAAGGTCATGCCACAGCATCTCAATCGGATTTAAGTCCGGACTTTGACTTGGCCACTCCAAAACATTAATTTTGTTTTTCTTGAGCCATTCAGAGGTGAACTTGCTGGTGTGTTTGGGATCATTGTCCTGCTGCATAACCCAAGTGCACTTGAGCTTGAGGTCACAAACTGATGGTCGGATATTCTCCTTCAGGATAGAGTGCAGAATTCGTGGTTCCATCAATTATGGCAAGTCATCCAGGTCCTGAAGCTGCAAAACAGCCCCAGACCATCACACTACCTCCACCATGTTTGACTGTCGGTATGACGTTCTTTTTATGAAATGCTGTATTGGTTTTACACCAGATGTAACGGGACACACCCCTTCCAAAATGTTCAACTTTTGTCGCATCAGTCCACAGAATATTTGCCCAAAAGTCTTGGGGATAATCAAGATATTTTTTGGCAAACGTGAGACGAGCCTTTGTGTTCTTTTTGGTCAGCAGTAGCTTTTGCCTTGGAACTCTCCCATAGATCCTGTTTTTGCCCAGTCTCTTTCTTATTGTTGAATCATGAACACTGACCTTAATTGAGGCAAGTGAGGCCTGCAGTTCTTTAGATGTTGTTCTGGGTTCTTTTATGACCTCCTGGATGAGTCATCATTGCGCTCTTGGAGTAATTTTGGTAGGTCGGCCACTCCTGGGAAGGTTCACCACTGTTCCAAGTTTTCTCCATTTGTGGATATTTGCTCTGACCGTGGTTTGCTGGAGTCCCAAAGCCTTAGAAATGGCTTTATAACCCTTTCCAGACTGATACATGTCAACTATTATGTTTCTCATCTGTTCTTGAATTTCTTTAGATTGTGGCATGATGTGTTACTCTATAAGCATGCTTCATTTTGTCAGACAGGTTCTATTTAAGTGATTTCTTGATTCAACAGGTCTGGCAGTAATCATGCCTGGGTGTGTCTAGTGAAATTTAACTCAGCTTTCTAAATAATGTGGTTAATCACAGTTCTTTCATGATTTAACAGGAGGGGCAATTAATTTTTCACGTAGGGCCAGGTAGGTTTGGACAGCTTTTTTCCCTTAATAAATTAAATCATCATTTAAAAACTGCATTTTGTATTTACTTGAATTATCTTTGTGTAATATTAAAATTTGT
This sequence comes from Spinibarbus caldwelli, assembly GCA_039654775.1. Lineage (NCBI taxonomy): Eukaryota > Metazoa > Chordata > Actinopteri > Cypriniformes > Cyprinidae > Spinibarbus > Spinibarbus caldwelli. Next base: position 32,964,202 of record CM077233.1, on the reverse strand, counting down.
TTGATGATCTGAATCTTTTAAGTGTGACAAATATGCAAAAAATAAAAAAATAAATAAAAACAGGAAGGGGGCAAAAACCTTTTCACGGCACTGTATGTATATATATATATATATACACACACACACACTTTAGGGATGTGCATCTCCATAACTGAGGCCAATGCGATACGCATCTCGATACATATCCAACGATACCATACCATACATTAAAGATGCATTTGAAGCAGCTACCGATGTGATGCAAAGACATTCACACCTTTTACGATGCAGTGCAATCTGATTTCGATTCGCTCAGATTCAATGCAATGCGATTCAATGCAATGGAAAAAAATATGATGCTATGCAATTTAATATTACTTAATATTTAATTATAGACATTTGTAGATGTAAACATATTACAATGGTAGACATTGTAAACAGGCTTTGTCGTCACAATTATGAATGTTACTACTGATCTTGTATTTTATATGTATAATAAGCAGAATAACTGCAACATAAAGAGGAAAAAAGATAAGGTTAGAAAGCATTAAGCTCATGGTGTCAGAATGCCAGTCAAGTCAGAATCAAGACGCAACCCATAAATGACTTTCGAGTGAATCGTTAAAAGTGCACATTAATTTTGTTACACAGAGGCTTGAAAATGTGTGAGGCCCTAGAACAGACTTCATTGGTTCTGTCGCATCATGCACGCACATTTCTGCTTCGTCTTTTCTTTTTTAATAGCGGTTGGCAAACATACTGGAAGGTGCACACCACCACCTACTGCATGACACCAGCATGACAGCTAAAATAAAGGAGTAAAACAAGATCGGGCTTAGGATAGCCGTTGATACCAATTAGTTAAAAAAAACGATGATAACTATGATAACTGCTTTATCACCTTGATCTCGACCTCAATCCCAAATCTCCTAAAAATGAGAATTGTTAACATTTACTCAGGTCATTCCAAAGCTGTATTACCTCATGACAACATGAGGGTGATTAAATTATAATTAGCCTACATAATTTTCATTTTTAAATAAAGACCATTTTGAAAATGTACTTTTCACAAATCTCCACCATTAAATGTTATGTTATAAAACAAATAAAACAGGAAGTGAGAAAAAAAAAAAGTTTCATATTTTCAGTTACACTGCAGGATAACTGACATTAATTAAATTTGGTCATCCTGTTTTCTGCCCTACAGTAATCTGAAACTACTTCTTACAGGAAATATTTTATTTTTTTAATGTTTGAATATTATAGATTAAGCAAAACACTATTTTGAAATGTACTCTATTAAACATCTTCAGACACTTGGTCTCCCTAACCATTCCCATCTCACCCGTTGATAGTCCTCCCTGCAGGCAAAACTGACAGTCAATGTTGAAATAAATGAATATGATATGAAGCCAGTAACAACAGTAACCAGTGACTAGGTAATTAGTATATCTACAGTAAGTATCTGTTTACCCTGCAGGAAGATGCAGAAGTTATTAATATTAATACCAATAATACATCTCCCATAATATACATCTACACTGAACCATAAAAGAAGTGAGACAGATTTCTGACAGTCTTGGGAGTGCTAAAGGCACTATTTATTTCACTAGTTAATCTTTGCCTTGAATACAACTGAAGTGGTTTTAAAATGGAAAAATTCAAATGCAGACATATAAGATGGACATTTCAGTCCAATGCACTGAGACACTCTTGCCACTGCTTTACAGAGTACATACAAGATTATGTTGTTCACTACAATTTACAACACAGTGCTTACTGCTGCAGGCGTAACTACAACTCGAGCAGCTGCACTGCAGCTCACTTACACACACACACACACACACACACACACACACACAGAGATCACACAGCAGCACCCTGAGCAAGCGCCACCCAGTCACAGCCCCGCCCACTGACTGGCACAGCCTATCAGAGAGCACTACACTCTCATCCAATGAGAGACAGAGGAGGCAAACCAGTGGCAAGAGAACGGTCAGAGTGACTGGTCACAGTCCTGAAATTCACAACACTGAAGCTTAAAAATACAAAACTTTACTAAAACATTTTACTCATAGAAGAGTTCAGTTATGTTTAATCTAAGTTAATTATAATTTCACATAATTATCACTGTTCACTAAAAAGAATAGGATAGTTTACAGAGCGGCTTCCTCAAAAGTCACAAAAAGCTAAAAGAATCAATAGTAACAATTTAGTATAGGGACCAATTCTCACTATTAACAAGTTAGCATATCTATTATTAACATGTTGACTTTATTAGTACTTACAGCACATATTCTGCATGGCCATATTCTTCATCCCTAATCCTACCCAATACCTAAACTTAACAACTACCTTACTAACCATTAATAAGCAGCAAAAAAAGTCATAGTTAATGGTTTATTAATAGCAAGAATTGGACCTTAAAATAAAGCGCGACGAATTAATAAAAGAAAATGTTATGATCCAGCTCAAATAATTTTTTAAAATTGATTTATTTTCAAATTATTTCTAATTACTTTAGTAAATAGAACTAGTAAATAGTAAAATTAATAAATATAAATTTCATTGCAGAAATTATTATGCATGCATTATTTCACTCTTTAAATGAAACAGTGTGATATCTTATATATTGGCATTATATTGGCCAACCTGCTCTCTAATCAAAAAAAAAAAAAAAAAAACACATAGCTCTACAATAGCACTGTAGAAATGTACATTAAATCCAGCATGGAGCCTGGAAAGAATGATAGAACCCTGCAGGTACACTGTGTACACTGTTTGCTTAAATGTTCAGCTGAAGAGATCACAGGATTTGGAGGAGGGCATTGTTAGTGCACTGATGCATTAAGTAATCAGCGTGCTGGGAGTTTGCTTTCAAAGCATGGTGCAGAAGAGTTGTTGTTAGGTAAATAAAGGTAAAGTCTGCCAGCTGTTTCCAGTACTGCTCCATTTTATGGGTCAGTCACACATACAAAAAACCTTGGCAACACGAATCTGCAAGTATTTAGCAGTTATTTGTGCTTTCATCTTCCACCGGTAACCATGATCTGTTTGTTCTCCTATTTGAGAAATACCTGCTCTAAATAGCAGCCCCATTAGAGAAACGCAAAGAGCACTTCTGGTAAGGAGCTTGACCACTTTGCTCCAAGATATTAATGGTTGAGACAGCAAGAGACAGGAAGGAGTGTTTACATGAGGCATCCTCACTGCATCTCTAAAACAGCCAATAGAGTTTTCCCTTGAATAACATGAGATGACTAAAGTCTATGTTTATATTACAGCTCTAAAATAATTAAAATGATTTAGTTGAACTAATTATTCAATGTGCCTGTTAATATGCATGTCAAATTAATACAACAGCATATAATATTTGCTGAGAAAAGCCTCCAAATGAACATCATTCAACAGTAATGCATTATTGTCTCTATTACTCTTCAGTAAAAGGAAGCAGTCTTGAATCAAGCAAGTCTGTGGAAAATCCTAAATCACTTCGTGTCGTAGTTTACATTAATGTGACTTCATGTAATGAGTAACAATTTAAAATGAGATTGAGTTATCTCGTGTAACAAGTTATCCAGTGCCTTAGGCTCTTATTGCTTACAAGACACATTTATTGTTCTTCAGGAAGATGTATGCTTCATTGGGTTTGTTAGGAGTATAAATAATACTGAGAAACATGCATCATCGGGATAGGGAACAACAAAATCTTATGCAACTCAGAAGTGCAACATTTAATGAATTATATACCACTTTCGTTTATACATTCCACATCTTTGTTATAGTACAAAATCATCTGACTCAGAAGCTCCTAATTTGATATTAGAGCAAATATATTGACAAAATGTTGATTGAGGATTTTCCCTGAATTTGTAATTGTCATTATTAATTTTTATTATTAGTATTTACATAAAATAATGTGATTATACAAAAAAAAAACACTGCTAACAGAAAATATTAATGCAGAACTAAATGATAAACTGTAGTCAAACTGTAGTCTAATCAAAAGGCCAACAGCAGAGCAACTGAGAACATCAACAATATTTTAACAAGACATGCAAAAACAACAAGGAAGTTGTAGAGGACATTTTAAAATGTTAGTGTTGACAAAACAGGGATGTGTGAGAGAGACTGCAGCTCATCTGAAACCCAGTTGGCGCAGTCAACGGGCTGATGATAGCATGAATTGCCCTTGGCAGGCTTGTGGTTTTTCTGAGCCTGCTCTGGCACACTGAGACCAGTTTCTTCACTCCATAAAGTGACGTCCATCACAATCCACCTGTGCACAGAGAGTTACAGGCCTCTGAATTCGAAAAATAAATCTTTCTGAATACCAAATAGTAGTCTGACAGTCTGCAAAAGGAAGGTAAGTATTGTGTCCAGTGTCATGAGACGTTACAGAAAAGACCTATAATTCCACAACAAACACATACTCCTATGTTTACAACGCAAAGCCTATGGAAATTACGCTGTAAAAACAGATCATTAAGACTCCAACACTGTTATGATGCAAAAACTACCAGCACATTAACATATGCCTGCGTACATTTATTTATGAACAGCGATTGACCCTTCACTACACTCCGCTCCCTTGAGCTACAACAAGCTTTGAAGAACGTCTCATAGGACTGAATCAGAGATTTCTAGGAAAACTGTTACGTTCAGTAAAGCATGCTCATTAAGTGAAAGCAATGAATGGATAATATTTATGGAATAAAGCAACAAAACGAAAAGCCTCCCAAAAAAACCCTGATTAAATATATCAAGCTTATCACTCATGTTCAACATGTTTGCTCTCGTGTTTAGCACATATTCCAGCAGCTTCGAGACAACTTCAGACAGTAGATTATCACTGAAATACTGATTCACAAACTTTAGCCTGTGAAAAGCAGCACACGTCTTCATATTCAAACACTCACCATACTGCATTATGAGCTGACACATCACAAGAGACACAAATAAGAACAGACCCCAATATGACACTACAGACACATCAGCATCATACTTTATTTCTAGACCAGAAGAGGCTTGGTCGATCAAAATTTTATTAGTCACTTAATCGCAGAAAACAAAAAATAAAAAATCCACAGGCAAAGTCACGCAGTTCGTGAAGGACACGGCTAGTCTTTGGTAATACAGTACAACAAGCAGGACACCTATCATTCATTGACCTCAAATATGCCTTATCATCTGAAATATGTAAGTATTAGCAACTTTACATGGCCGCTCAATCTAATGTTAACCTAGAGAAATGTGCGCTATTGAAGTGTATGTGTGGAGTGTGGAAGCTGAACAGTAGCTCAATGCACGACAGATGGAGGCGCCGCTGCGCTCACTTGCTCTTAAAATACTCCGTCACTTTTGGTCATACAGATAAGAGTAATAGCTACATCTTTCAAATCTGTAAAGGCTCTACATTTATTTGTATGCAGTCACAATACTGCACTTTTGTAAATAATGAAAACAAACATGATGCTCTTTCTGCCGTCTCGGTCTCTGTGAACTTGAGCGCGAAACTCTGTGTATGCTTGCCTTACAGATATGAAAAACATATCTATAAAGAGTGAAATGTCTACTTTCAAATGAACCAATTCAAATGTAAAACAAATATTCTAAGATTATGTAATCCGTATGAAACATGCACACAGGCGCATCACAACTGCGCAGATTACTTCTGCCGGTGCACTGTGGCAAGCTTTATACGTGTAGCCTACTTGAGCGCTTATTAGGCTCATTATAATGATTTAAATGGTTTATTAATAAACGTGCGATTAGTCGACTAATGCTTCAAATGAACAACTACTAGTCGACCAGAAAAATCCTTAGTCGAGGGCAGCCCTATTTATTTCTGAAGTAAACGTGCAAGGACATGTATGTCTCAACATTTAACAAGAGGAGCAATGACGCTATTCCAAGGTAAGACAACTTTTTTTCACCTTAAGGAGGGACGTTGTTCAAAATCCTCAGATTTTTTGACTAAACTAATGAAGATGTACCTACCTTTACAGTAAGATAATTACCCAAATTACACATGCATAACTGAATCTATCACAGCACCATATGGCAGCACCAGCTGTTATTCAAACAGTCTGCTCTGAGTTTTACTTTCATTTTCACTTGAATATTCTAGAATTTAAAACAGACTTATTTTGGCATCTCCATTTGAGCTTAAAACTTTCAGTTATTTTAGTTTTTCAGTTATTTAGCTCCTTTTTTAGTACAAATTAAGTTTATAATTGCAACATTAATTTAAAAATAACATGTAAAAATAATACATAAACATTTAGATTACAAGCTTAAAACTTTGAATTCTCTTTTTTTAAGATTTAGGTTCAAAGCTTTTTTTTTTTTTTTTTTCAATTTTACATATACATTGTTTCTTTTGTAAAACAGAAGAAACGTCTTTGTTTTGTTTTTTTGTCCACACAATGTAACTCAATGGGCACCAATGTAGTTTAGTTACCAACATTCTTCAAAATCTCTTTGTTATTTTACAGAATAATGAAAGTCACACGTGAGGTTGAGTAAATGATGACAGAATTTTCCTTTTCAGATTAACTATCCCTTAGGCCAGGCATACACTGTGCGATTTTCATCCGAATTTGAGCCGAATTCTGAGTCGTGCGACTCTTTTTTTGAGTCGGTCCGAATTTCAGCTTTGTCGTGCATCGTTTGTTGTGCAGTGTTCGTTCAGTTTACAGGGCGAAACAAGAAGTGATTAGCCTCTCCTGACAGGCAATCGGACGGTCGGATGAATTTCTGACGTCAGAAATTTTGGTCGCCCCTCGTGAGGGTATCACACAATTGAAGCAAAGCTACGAACCGACTGCCCTAAACGCAATGAATCATTGTCCATCATTTTGCAAACAGTGATAAAGACAAACACGTCACAAAATTATAAATATTTCAGTTTTAAACCATGAAAGCGAGCCAGTGCATACCACGCAAACAATTTGCAAACTGCATGAGCGTTATGCCCATGAAGAAGTTTTCAAATCCAGTCAATTCATTAAGCTAGAAAGTGAAAGTAAAAACCGACCGAGTTTTCGGCATCGGTCGCTGCATTAACGGCACATATTCTCTCAGAGGAGACGAAAGATATGGGTAGTATTGGGTATTGTCAATTTATTTTCTATAAAAAAAAATTAAATAAATAAATGAATAAATAAATAAATCTCTTATGGCTGATATACGTAGTGAAAAAACAACATCAACAGAATCGAAGTATTTTGTGTTAAACAAGTTGTTTTTGGAATTTCCTTATCTGTAATAAAGGTTTTATTTTCATTGACTGAATATTCATTAAGCTGTTCGTTCAGTGTTCAGAGTCCGGACATAGGCTAGCTAGACGGTTGAGAATTTTAATTATAGGTTTATTTATTGTGGAATATATCTAAATGTTTAAATAATTTTCAGTGAGGAGTAATCAAAATTAATCTTTTATTATCCGCGCCTCAGTTCTGCGGTAAATGCGCAATTATTTCGGGGCAAATGAATTGTAGTAAACCTATACATTTAATAATAAAACTACCATAATAATAATAATAATAATAATAATAATAATAATAATAATAATAATAATTTAATACATTCATTGGAAATGCCAAATCCTCATGATATCACCGATAGTTGTTTTTTTTTTTAAAGTTATCTCTGGCTATCGTCCATATACGGTGTCATCGTCTGCGCAAGCGCAACCCGAGTATTTCACATGTATAGTGTGAGCACATAAATCGTGAGCTTTGGCTTTACATCGCATGCGATCTTCTCGTACAGTGTGAGTTGATACCTTGCTGAAATCGCACAGTGTATGCCCGACTTTAAAGGGTACATTTACAATAACACACTTTTGACTATATAATACCATTTTTGTAAATCTAATTTTTAAAACCAAATATAAAGAAGATAAATGGAGTCTTGAGACAGCTCATGGCCAAAGACCATAAGAGACTTCAGATTTAACTCATTCTCCAGTTTAAAGTCCTCAGACTTCAGACGAAAGACCTGTGAATATCTCTGGAAAGCTTTCAGGTGTCAAATCTCATTGTGAGATTAGCAATAAAAATATTATCATCTTGGAAAAGATTAAGTATAGGAAAGACTTGAACAGTCACAAAAAAGTGAGTGCCACACTGAACCTGAGTAGTTTGCTGTCTTACATTCGCAGGAAATGACAAAAAAACATCTTGCTCTCAGATAAATGAGCCGTGATAGAAGGCGGCAAATATTGCATTTACTTCTAAATACGCTTTCAGTAAGTTTGAAAGACACAAACCACTCACCGTGGTAATTTTTAAAGCACTGAAACTCAGTGCTAACTGAAGTCATTTCGTATCCTAGCAACATGTCTGTTAGTGAACAATATCGCTGAGACAGTTAGCGCCGTTTGCACCCTGAAAAGAGAGAAAGACAGACTTTAACGAAGGAACAGATGGGTCAAATGAACGTAAATGTCTTTTTAGATTTAAGTTTCAACAAATTCACTTCTTCGGTCTGTCCTCAAGGCCACCGCTCAAGTCCACATGTTATTTTTCCTCAGGGGAATGAGTCAACAACATGACCCAATACATTCTGAATGAATCACTTAATGAACTTGGCAGCTGAGCCACAAGTCAGTACAGGGGAATTTGAGAGGAATGCTTTGTCACGGTTTATGGCTACCATTTTTGGTTCCTTATCATGTTCATCTAAAACACTCAGTGGTTCAGGTGTTATGTAATGTGACAGATCAAACTAAAAGGCATGCAGATGCGAGTTCAAGGAAGTAGCAATCAGTTACATCAAAGTGTGGTGAATGAATTTATTTTAATGAATAAGCAGCAATGGTCATTATTTAAAGTATTACTGCACACCAGGTGAAATGTAAAAATACATTTTCTATTAATAACGTGTAAGAAACAAATCAAAAATAAAAGTTCTCTCTGCAATATTATCAACCTTTGGTAAGTAGGTTTTGTTTTCATCAGGGTCATTCTTTGTTGATCACCTGAATGTTTGTTGCAGAAAAATATAAGTGTGTAAATGCGCTGGCATTTTTCATAACAGTCAGATCAAAGTTAAGTCCACAAACTTATATCACATTTATAATAATTTTATTTATTTCTGTTTATTACTGTTATAGTTTATATAATAATAAAAGTTAATAAAATGTATTACAATTAATAATATACTGACAGTATTATTAAAGCTATGTAGTACCCTAAATGCTAGACTCATTTAAAAAATAAATAAATAAATAAATAAAAATTATCAATGTTAAAACAGCTAAATGTTGTTAATATTTTGTGGAACCAATTATATTTTTTTTTTTCAGGATTTCATAAAGAAAAGAAAGATCAATTTAATGCATCCTTGCCAAACTAAAGTATTAATTTCTTTAAAAAAAAAAAAAAAATCTTACTGACCCCAGACTTCTGAACTGCACTGTAACATGGGTTAAAAACAAGACTCAAAACTCTAAAACTTATGAAAGGGATAATTATGAATCAAAATTCTGATTGGATGAGTCACGGTTGAGGCTGTTGAAAATTATCCAATATTCGCACCTGTGTCAACACACCAGAAGAATTCTATATTAATGAAACAAGTTTGTGATGTTGCTCATCAAACTAAAATCATTTCCTGTTGTTCCAAACACTCCTTAATAACAAGTTATTCCTCATTTTGACTTGTTTGGGACACATCCTTCGTTATTGTTGCAATACATGGTTTCAAATGTAAATAAAGCAGTCCTGTCCACTGGCAGCCACACAAACATAGCTACCTACAAACATTATATAATACCATCTTTACCATGGCTCGATATATATACCACCAGCATATGTCACAGCCCTACATCTAGCATGCTTGAAAAAGACACAGGCTCTTTACCTTTAACATGCTGGGTTTGCTCTGTTCAAAACATTATATCAACCATTAGAATTCAACCAATCACATGTATATTTTGACAGACGTAATTAGGGGCCATTTAGTATAATTTGGTAAAATTTGGATGAATAAATCAGAATTAGGGCTGTACACAATCAAATTGAAATATGGTCTAGAACACTGTGCCTGTGATTAGATTTATTTTTCAAATAAGACTACTGGAGTACTTTTACAAGAAAATACTATTTCAGTCTTTCTACTTCAATTCTACTTTCTACTTTAATTCTGTGTTACCTGCTTTTAGTTCATAAATATTTGTGAAATTTATTAGTTATTTCTGGGTGAAAATTGTTTCAAAGTAAATCCCACATCAGTGTATACAGACACTCCACATGAACTTCATCTTCAGAGCTACTCTGAGAGTTCAGTAGTACAGTAGAATGTACTTATCAAAGTAATAACACAATTTATTAAAACTAGAGATGCACCGATCGACCGGCCAGGGACCGGAATTAGCCGATTTTCCGTCAAGTCTGCCAATTCCGAGCCGGTCTGTGTTGACGTCACACTTAACGGCGACTGATGTATTTATGTCATGCCAGATGATGCTTGCCCAGCCTGAGTGCAGTGTGTGAGAGACTTGCAGAAATCAAAACAAATCAGTGCAACAGCACACACAAAGTTATAGATGCATACTGTGGTAGTAAAAAATAATAATAATAATAATAATAATAATAATACTTATAATCTATGATTTAGGTACGCAACACTGCACGACCAAAATGTTTCAACATGATTGCAATGTGATTTTATACAATAGCACTTCAATAAAAAAGAAGTTAAAATTAAGTGTCTTACATTTTAGACATAATATTGACAGTTTTTGCTCAATTTCGCTGATGAAAATAGTTCTAATCAAAGCCACACCAGAACCGTTGTGTGTCTCCCAGTAACACACAGCGGTGTTTCATGAATGAATGAATCCACGTTTTAAACAAGTGAGTCAATGATTCAGTAACCCCTTCGTGAAGAGAGTAATCAATTGTCTTGTTTCTAAATGAATCAGCCGTTGAATCTGTTGAACGAATCTGTTGAATGAAGGACTAAATGACTCACTCATTCAAACAGTCAAACAAAACAATTGTTTTCATTTTTAAAACTATCATTACATTTTTCTAATCATTTCTTATTTGTATATTTAAAAAATATTTAAAACATTAATCTTATAAAATTCTTTATGCATTCAAAATTTTGCAGTGTAAATGCATTTATGGCACCTCAGTTTCATCAAACAGTCTGTGTAAATACATCTAATACCACTTCAGATGCAGTTTCTGAGAAAGATGGAGTTTGTTGATATAGATAGATTTCATTTGAATGGTAACAGCTCTACAGTTTCTTAATATTCTGAATTAATTGAAACTCTAAGAATTTGATGTGAAAGATGACATATTTAATAAGGGTAGTAAAAAAATGAAAAATGAAAAATTCAAAGGGGACATAAGACAGTTTCACCCAACTCACGTTAATCTTGAGTACCTATAAAGTAGTATTGCATCCTTCATATCTCCAAAGAGTCTTTAGTTTTATCCTATTTATAAAAGAAAGATACAGCTTTACGATTCTCTCTGAAAACAGCAGAGATCCTGGAGGCGGGCTGTGGGCGGAGCTAAAGAGTGAAGCGCGTTGATGGGCTGCTCTTGCTCTTGCTCTGGTCGATGCGTGCGTGTGCGCGGGCGCGTTTTTCTAGGAGAAGTGCCCATATAAGGAGTTCCACCCTTCATGACAAAATTTTTTTTGCTAAATTTAGCTGGAGAATCCAACTCTTTAACAGTGTATATAACTCAACGTGCATGAAATAGCAATAGACCTCCCCCCCAGAAACATAATGGGAAATGAGATCTGTTTTGTTATATACAGCAACTCCTTTTCAGTTAATTGTTATTTCTACCTCTTTTCTAGTCACAGATCACTTTATTTTGAGAGTTGTTTAAGTGACCGAACATCTGTAACTTTGTCCAGATTGGGGGAATTGTAATGTTTAAAAAATGTTTATAATGGAAATATTTTTTTTCATAAAAAAGTATACATTTTTGTTTGTATATGCAGTCAGTACAGTTTTTAGAAAGAAAATCGGTATTGGCAGGTCACATTTACAAAAAAATAAAAATATCGGAATCGGCCAAGAAAATTGCAATCAGTGCGTCTCTAATTAAAACATTGTTTTTAAGGAACATCACACAATTTTAATCCATGTTTTAATTTAAACTTTAAAGTTCTGTTGTATAGCTTTAAAAAAAAATCAAATCAAATCAAATGTTTCCGTATTCGCGATGTATTTGAATACCAAAATAAAATTATTCTGTACTTCACTTGTGTTCCAATTTCCACGTAAAAAAAATATTTTGCAAAACATCACGGCAGTACGGTAACGGCACAGATTTTACTACATTTTTAAACTGAGCAGTGTGTTTTTTTTCTATATGTTTGACTGACTGTATTTTATTATGATAATGAACAGGCTGCATTGTCAAAGTAGCAATGCTTAATTGTGTGCGCGCATGTGGTGCCAGCGCTATCACTTGAATTTTTTCCTTCTAACAGTGGAAGCAACTAGACTACTCCTTTTAGTCATAAAGATAATTGGAATTGTAAAAGGTTTGCTTTTATTTCTGTACATTCACAATAAAAACAAATCTTTGTGCTTTTGCAAAATAGGCCTAAAGAAAAATAGGATGCCGCTTTGTGCCGTCTTGGTTTCCTTTCGCGCAGCATAAAAATGAACCAAAACTCTGTATACTAGGCGACTTGTTGCACAGTGTTTTCTTTTGTTTTCTTAATTTATTAAATAAAGATATATTTCTCGTATCTGCCTATTTATTCGTTTTATATATATATATATATATATATATATATATATACACACACACACACACACACACACACATATACACATACACATATACACACATACACGCACACATACATACATATAGCCTAGCTTTATTATGTTTTTCTCCGCTCGCAAAAACGCTGCAGGTGCGTGATGTGATATGATATGAACATGTGAATCCTCATGTTCTGTTGTTTGCTGCTTTTTGCGCATGTAAAATTAATCCCCGGAAAACAAATGTTAGTATTTTTAACGGGTCACAGACACTTATCCTTTCTAATTTATTTCAATTCTAATTTAAAATAATCTTGTCGGTTAACGGTTAATAATCAGTTAACGAACGCTGGTTGTCGATTAGGAGAAATAACCAAAATGAACATCCCTATATTAAATCATAAAACTGAAAATCCAGAAAACACAAAACATCTGGAAAACAAACAAATAAATAAAACATTTAATAGGATACTGTTATTACTAAATGTTTTTAAACAACTGAATTGTTCAACATTTACAAATTCAACTGATTAGACATTCTTTATAATTATTAAAATGTAACAACCATTAAAACACAAAATTCGGGAAAAAATACAACGGATTTCACAGGACCCTACATAGTGTCAGTGAAAAGGTATTGGAGATGATGAGCCTGTTTAAATGAGACACAATAGAACATTTTAGACAAAGAATGAAATTGTATTCTGATCCATTCCAGTTTTGTTTTGTTTCCAGTGATTGCAAACTGCCTCTCACTAGCATGATTATTTCAAGGGGCTCTTTCTCTCCCGGCCTGCAGAGTCTGTGTCGAACAGGCTAAATATTTATCAGGGAGAGTTTCATTCAATGTACTCATTGACTGATTCCCACAATGAAGGCTGAGGCAGAGGCGTTTCAGTCAGCAAGAGGGTGACAAAGACACACTGTACAAAAATGGTGTAACTGAAAGACGTGGCTGACATCGTTTCGTCCATTGTCAAGCTGCATCTGTGAGTACGCCACTGGGCACAGAGGCCTTCACGAATGAGCTTTGACTTGGCTTACTAATGCCTGTATATATATGTCACCAGCACTGTAGCAGGTAGACTGTTCGTCACCTCTGAAACACTGCCCTCTGCCAGCGACTCTCAGAGCCAATGTAGACGTGCAAACCAAGACAAGAGCCTTGTGGACGACAGCTAATGATTATCCCATTGTGACTCAATGAGAATTTAACCATCATCAGCAGTCTGATCAAACAGCACTTTTCACTTGTTAGTGAACAAAATTTTCACATCCACTGACTAGAACAAAATGTCAGGTTGTCTGGTGACAGACATCTGATGATGACTTTTGTGTGCAAAGAGCAGACTTATTATTAATGCTTCATTAATACATAATTTTTTAAATGAATATTTTTTTAAATATATTTTTATCTACCTGCTATAACAGAAAGGCATTTCTTTCTGGAATGCTAATTTTTTTCAAAATGTTTTTTATTTCATTGGCCAAGGCGTACACAGGGGCCGTTTGAACGACATGTCAAACAACCAATTACAGTTCGTTTCGTTCAGCATCACGTTTCAGGGCGTGGAAATGTAGGAACAATAACAGACCGGTGTGTAAAACTCTCGGACGTATTTTAAAGATTCTATGCCACGAACTTTAAATATTCCACATACTTTTGAAAATCCAGCATTTAGTTGATCCTGACAAGCGCTCGTCATCACAGTTGTAAAAACGACGGCTTTCTTCTTTGATGAGGGAGTTTGACGTCATGGCATCTTTGTTTCCAGGTGGAACATTAAAGAACGTGACACACACGTCTCCCGGAAATCCTGTACAATTCAACCAATCCGATGACGACTTCGAAACTCCTGAAGTGTTTCCACTTTTGTGTGCCATATGCCTCAGACGTTCAGCCAGCGGTCCGTGGGCGTGACGTCTGAGGCTGAGACTACTATATACTGTACAACGCCACAAACATTCACTTCAGTGTTAACTCAGCTGTAGAGTTTCTCTCACAGGGTACTGCACATATTCGCAGTCATAAAAGTACATTATTCGCATGTGCTTTAGAGTTTTGCCAGTTAAATATTTCATTCTCATGCTGTTCTGACGTGCGCTTTTTCTGAGCCCGTACACCTGTAGCGCGCACACTAAAAAGCCTGTCAAACAGCGCCTGATTACTCAACTAAGTTATCTTTTGCTCTAATATTGTCAAAACACACAAGGTTTACATATAGACTCAGTTGGTTAAGTCTAAAATGAAAGTAAACAGTTGAGAAAAAACGGATGCGTGCGTGACTGTATATTAGATGTGTGCAGGTCTTAAAGGGACAGTACTAAATATTCTGCCGACTGTCATTAAAGGGATATTTCACACTAAAATTTAATTTCTGCCATTATTTATTCAATCACATGTTGTCCCAAACCTGTATTAAATTTATTTCTTGTGCTGAACACAAAAGAAGATATTTTAAAGAATGTGGGAAACCAAACAGTTGCTGGTCCACATTGAATTTGATAGTAGGAAAAAACACCATGGAAGTCACTGTGGACCAGCAACTGTTTGGTTTTCCACATTCTTCAAAATAGCATTTATGTTCAGCAGAAGAAAGAAACTCATTCAGGTTTAAAACAACTTTTGAGTGAGTAAATGACGGTCTAAAAATAAAACACTTTGACAGAATTGACAGACAGGTGACAGAATTTTTATTTTTGGGTGAACTATTCCTTTAATGTTTATAAAACAACTAAACAAAGAGAAAAATCACTGACTATTCTTGACTGAAGAACTTTAATACAGTTGTTTTAAGAGGAATCAATCTACATAGTTTTATTTTTATATTTGTTCATTCAATTTCTTGAATTCTCCGGCTAAATACACCTATCATACCTGAAAATGAAACACTGTTTGTTTAATTTGTATATTATGTGTATTTGTAATGTGTATCTTTGTTATTATTTTTTTAATAACAAAGATAAAATAATGACAAAGATTTTTATCTTTGCCCACTTTGGCCTAAATATCCACCATTCTTTTTTATATTTTGTTACCTTGAAAGGCTTTGCCTTTATAATAGGGAAATTAGTTTGGCTGTACTGCTCAGACAAATTAGTAAAACCAACATGGCAAAGAATCGAGATAAAGTTGTGAATCGTGATATTTCTAAAAAAAAAAATTTGATATGATATTTTTGCCATATCACCCACCCCTATTTTAAACTGTAATAATATTTCACAATATTACTATTTTACTGTATTTTTATCAAATAAATGCAGCCTTGGTGAGCGTATGAGACTTCTTTCAAAAACATTAAAAATTCTTACCGACCCCAAACTCAACAGCCATTGAGATGAATGGAAATGCCAACAGGCAGATTTCTCAAGGCATTACTCTTTGGAGTCTACAGGTAGATACTTTGGGGAAACATTTCTCTAGCAGCAGCGTATATACATTATGTATAGAAAAAAAACTGACATTCTATTACTACAGCTTGACCTTCTGCTAAAATTGAGAAGATATTATCCATTTGAAAAAAAATTCCACACCCATCAAATGTACACCAAATAAGGCAAACATCTCACAGGAACACTGAATTAATCATTACAATTCCATCAAAACTCATTAGTATGTTCTCAAGGCCTGTGGATGGCTGTGATCCTCCATCTCTCTAGTCCACTCATGAAGGGCTGCCTCTTCATTCATAACTAATCAAACAGTGCAAAACAATACTCAGAGTTGTGCCCAGGGAACGGGTGGGTGCTGACTCGCTCAGGGCTTTCTGAGGACGTGTTGTTGATGCCCTCTCAATCATACATATGGAGAGGCAAAATGTAAATGGCCAATGCATGAGTGGGATTCATGAATAAAAATCCTACTGACAAAGTTTCACAGTTGCGTAGGGGAAGATCCCACAAACACCAGAGACATTGTGCTCTAAATGCCAAATGCAGAGATGCAGATGGACCATGAGGAATGGACAGTGACAATTCAATAATCAGCAAGTTTTAAAAGAATACAACATATCATGAAATTTAACAAATAAAATAAAGCCACACTCTTAGTGGCACAGAATTAATTACAACATTACACAGGAAAAAAATATAAATATATCCCCATAATAATCCAACTGTCTCTTAGAGAGCAATTTTCTCTTTTCTTCTGAGAAAAAGATCCTGGTAATCGTAAGAAAGTTTTTAAAAAAAGATTTCAATAACGTCACAACCTTTTGCTCAGATTTGCCAGTTATTTGAGTTGTGCTATCCATTAACTTCAAGCCAATGGCATTTAAAAGTGTCCACCTTAAAAAGAAAATCTAGAAAAATCTAGTTTTTAAGCACAGGTGCCAAGTAAATGTACTCTTTGTATTCATTTTGGGTTTTGGAAAAAAAAAAAAATTTATACCATTATAAAAGTTTAAATTTAATTACTCTAAAACGTCATGTGGTGGAACTATCAGGTGAAGTTATTTTATCTATGAACACCTTGAATACAATATTTTTTTTTCAACACACATCCCTGATTTGGCAGACAACCATTTTTCAAACAGTAATAAGCAGTGAAGCAATATTGTTAAAATATTTTTTTAAGAAATAAAAAGTTATGCCAAACTACTTCATAAGGATTTCTTTTCTAGATTTTCATTCAAAGAGTTTTTGTTTTCTTCATTATGATAACTGGACAGATCACCCAAAATTTATTTCAATTCAGAAATTAAAAATCTCTTTAATGCAGAAGACAAAAATTAATAGATTTGGACAAAAATTAGTGCCGTTTAACCTTTTATTTACATTGTAAATATACAGTTGGTGCTTTTATTCAAAATGACTTACATTGCATTCAAGGTATACATTTTATCAGTTCAAGAATCCCATGGGAACCAAACCCATAAACTTGTGCTAAAATTCTGTACTCTTACATAATTCGTCAACAACTTTCTCAACTTCTGTCTGTTTTGATTCCTACTAAAGAGTTTTAGAATAAACTTCTGAGACAAATTGATACTTAAATAAAACAACAGCAAACTCCATGGGTCTCCTGAGCTATGAAAGAACAACCTCTGAGCAATAAAATTTTCCTTTGGGCCAGAAAAATAAAAAAAAAATACAAGCACTTTTACAAAATGCAATGTATAATACAGGTTCCCTTTCATCCATCTTTGACCTCTCAAGAAAAAAAAAAGAAAGCCTCCTATTTGGTTGCCATGGTAACCATAGGATTATTCTGCTGGAATCACTGTTGGGTATAGACTCTGTTCTGCCAGAACAGTTGGAGCACTGATAATATTTGCAAACACCGCTGGGGGAGGAAAAGCTCCCTTTAAGTGTATGGCGCACTCTCTTCTGAACACTGTAAGATAAGGCAGCGTGCCCTTGATGAAGCCGCAATGAAATATTTACAACTCCTCTATATTACGCATATTTCCTGTGACAGTTGCGCAGAAAGACAAGATGAATGCCATCGAGTTCAACTGACAGGCATCTTCAGTGGACCAACAAATGAAGCTTCGCAGTAACACAACCACGAATGGTTTGGAGAAGAATAGGTTGTATGAGACAGGTGGTTCTGACCAAGACTGACACCATCTCACCAGCGCTGGGGGCTAACAACTGCTCCAACACACACACACACACACTATCAGGGCTCAGTCACAGAATGAGCCAGTCAGGGCCGAAGTGCAAGATGTGGCACCTGCTGGGTTCTCAGCTGCCCGTTTCCCCAGCCTGCCATGCCACCCAAGAGCAAGACAAACCCCAAAGCAGTGCCACTGTGCCATGTATGAACGCTCACACCGCGGCTGCTCAGCTGAGATATCCCACAGTCCTCTACTGCAAAGGTAGGCTTCCTTCAAGCCAAGGCTACTGGGATGTGTATCTAACAGAGAAATATTTGTGAATAAACAATATTGAAGCACATTTTCATTTAAATGTAGTTCTGAAGCGTTTTATGCAAGATTTTTGTAAATAATATTTATGCTTGACAATGAGAGACATCCTGATTTGATGGACAATTCACATGTAATTTGTTCTGGAAATTTTGTGATGATGAATGTTCATCAAAAAAATAAATAAAAAAGAAAAATCTAGCCACAATTTTTGTTCAATTTCTGTTTGGGTTTTTTGTTTGTTTGTTTGTTTGTTTTTTTGAGTGTGCATACAGGGTAAAGGAGCATAACGGAAATTAGTGTGAAAAGGAAGTAGTGACTGAGCTTTTATTTTTGTATTGAGACACGCATCTCAGTGAAATGTACTATTGGTAAAGAAAAAAAAAAGTAGGATGGTACCTTGGCTCTATCCATCACTTCTTGACTGGATGAAGGAAGGTACATATGCAAGCTTGGTTCGGTTGTAATAAAGGGGCGAGTTTTAAGCAGACTAAATGCAGAAGTTTGAAATATGCCAGAAGTCTGTCATTTCATCGGATGATCCATGATCCACCAGATTATGATGCTGTGATTACATTGATAATATTACAAGGTCAATTTTTTTTTTAATCAGATGAATCTTTTTATTTTTTTGCATGGATGAATCACTCACAAAAAAAAAAGTGAATTTAGAAAATAAATAGGGTGAATTTTCACTTCATGCCGACTTTAAACCTCAATTCAAACAAGCAGGAAATGACTGCAGATTTGTTTTGAAACAGCGTCCATTCACGTTAAGCCTTTTCACACTAACCCCACCAGACTGAAACCTTTTTCCTCAACGCAGCGACCTAGACAGACAGACACAGATTAAATCTGAAGATTTACTGTACGTACAGGAACAGAGCCTGTACAGTCTGAGATTATAGTCCACCACCTTTCATGTGCTTCCTGTCACCATACGAACAGTTAGAGACAATGTTTTTTAAGGTATACATGCAATGACAACAAATAAGCCAAATCGCAAATGAGCTACAAACCACTGTCAGCCCACTTGAAGGGCAGAATCCACTCCACTGACAAAAATACAACATTACACCTGTTTACAGGTTCAACAATGACACAAAATCAAAACAGACCATCTCTTTCATAATACTCAACAAATGAGAAACATTATCCTTAGCCCGCTAGTCTATAAACAAACAAACAAACAAACACTTGATGAGAGTGCGTGAAGAGAGCAGCCAAAGCCGCTTCAGAAGAGATTACAGCATAAAAGCTTCTATGACAATCATTCTCACATTCTTTATGATATAATCCTTTTCTTTTCTCTGCCCCCTTTATAGCGATAAAGGGATTAACAAATGAGGAATTATGCGTTACAGTATTTTCATCGCAAGGGAGGCGAGGTTACAGAGGGCATAGAAAAAAACCAAGTACAGTAACACTAAAAAAATGGATTTGCTGATGTCCATGAAAAGAGCAGCAATGTGGTAGATTAGATTTATTTGTACCTCTGCATTTGATTGACAGTGTATTTATATCCACAATAGAGAAGGAAGAAGCACCTGTGCATACAGTTTCTGCAAATCTCTTTTTTAGATTTAAAAGATCTAGCGTGACAAGGTGGATAATCTCTAATCACTTTGGCAAGGTAAGATAGTGTACTGACAAATCAATATGGGGATTCTGAAGTGCCTGTTGGAAACCTCTGCAAATTGAGACTCAAGTTGGACAAATAGTAAGTTCATAGAGAACAAATCACTTGATAATCTATTTGAGCACGGCTTTACAGACATTTCTATCGTGTGAAAGGACAAGAGGACATGCAATGAATTTTATTCGCTCAGAGTTTAAACATTACTGATGTGTTTTAAACGTGAAAGCACCTAAGGCCATAACAAATTTGAAAGAATATGAATTTTTAGCATCACATCCGCTGCATATTATTTTCAGAAAATAAACACTCAAGCGTACATCAAACTTTAACAAGAGTCTTGAGTCATTCTAATAATCTTTTATGAATTTACACAAATACTCCAGGACGTATTGCAGAGTATTATAGGTAATTTGTTTGCCATAAGTGACAATGAATAGAGCTGTGATGGGGGAAAGGGTATTACTGAACCGACCTCATCTCCGAGATCCTAATGCCCCTGGGCTTCAGGACTACTTCTCTATTGAGAGTTCAACTTCATAACCCACTTTTCCAGCTACAGATCTGTTCTTAGCTTTCATCTCAATCTATTCAACTCATGAGCCAATAAAGAAAAATCATTTGAAATGGGTGGATCATTTTTAGCCATCCAGATATTGCCATCAAATCTACAATCTATCCTTTCACAGACACCTTTAGATCAATTTTTAAAGTGAAAACAGATAAGCAGAGTGACTGGGAATTAAAGCAAAAAGAGTAACTACTAGTTTAATCTGCCCGTCAAACATAAAATTATAAAGTAAAATCCATCATGTTCAACAGAGTATGAATATTCAAATAACAAATAATTGATCGACTATAATCAAGTAAACCTCACAGATCATCACTATTACACAGTAACAATTTCACTTCATTTAAAAACAAAATTAATAAATCATAATTCCTAAACCAAAATGTATTATTACTGAAATTATTCTGTATTATTCTGAAATTAACCACATTTTCTGTAATCAATTCATATGTGTTCAATACACTACAATTTAAATACGAATGTTTGTTCTGCAAGCTTCAAAATCATATTTTATTGTTTGGATTTGGCTAAATAACAATCATTTTATCAGACCAATAACAAACTGAATTGTTCCTAACAAACTAGATAATTAAAATATCAGGCTTGCCTCCACACACAAGCAGAGCAACAAGATATGACAAAAGAAAATAGAAAATATTTATAAACCTCTCCTGGTAGTTAAGAAACCAAATTAACAAATTCACAAAAATAGTCACTTCAATGACAAGAACATGAATTAAAGATTTGTGGTTAATTACTGTCGAGCACAGCAATAAAAACACGTTATTAAAGTATATCTAAATTGTAAACATTTAAAAATACATTTGGACAACATTTCAGAATCATTTTAAAATAGTCATTACATGCTTAAAACATCAATGCACTGTAAATGTATCATTTTAAACAGAAATGTTCATATTTTAGAAGAATGGGAAGCACATTTGAAACTATTCACAGCATTAAATGGCATCTCTTACATACATGCTGCTCTGCACTATATTTTTTTCATGCTTCCACTCCCTTACTGCAAATACACAGGACTCATAATAAAACATCACATGAAAACAGGGAGAATCCTGAAAGGAGCACAGGCTGCTCAGTACAGCACTGCTTAATGTAAGCCAAAATTTAAGAATCTAAAAGTAACATACAACAAGGGAAAGTGCAGCTGCTTTTCAAGACATTTTGTAAACCCATAAAACCACTGCAATAGAACTTTCACAAACTGCATAAAAATACTGGGACATTTCTGTTCAAAATAGATCTTCAATACCAGTTAACAAAAATATATTTTTTTAAATAATTCTCCAAGAAATTATTCTTTATTCTCATTCTGATTATTGAAGTTATATGATTTTTTTTTTAAATATGAAAACCTGTGAAAATAAACTATGACAATTGTTACAAATGTGCTACATTATTAGACTGAGTTGTTAAAATTCTATGTAAAATTGATAATTACTTTTCAGACAGCTGACTAAATGTTGAGGTACAAGGTAAAAGGTTTAAAAGCATTGTTCATGAAATTCTGATTTGTTTTACAGCTTGATTTGTGAAAATATAAAACACAACTGGCCACTGAAAACACAATGGATCACTGACATACAATCAAACAGTAGTTGATAAATTACAGATCATTAATATGCCAATTTGGCAAAAACAATACTCATTTAAAATGTAATATGTCTATTTAGACTATATATTTTGTCATATGCTAATGTGATCATTTATATTTTTAAACATTGTTTTGGGTGCTATATTAAAATACATTTACATGTAATATTATTTATCAAAAACAGCCATGATATGCTGCCTAAAAAGCATGTTTGTTTTTAATTATCTCTGAAAACTGTAAAGTCTGTTCAGCAAATGCAATATACCATAATAAAAATTAAAACTAGCTCTATTTAATCACGTGGGCTAATTTAGTCTCTTTAATTTTGTATTTTTTAATTTAGCCTCTTCTAACAGAAACCAGTTTATCATGAGAATTTAATGTCTGCATGTATATCATTTTCTAAAGTCTTACAGAAAAAAAAAGCTTACCAGTGTTAAACAACTGGCAAAAAATAAATCAACTGATTAATAAAAGCAACAACTCTGTAAACAAGCAGGGTATGAAAAAATGTAAGAATCAGATATATGTAAAATATTGGCATCATACGCATAAATGCCATTTTCTTTAAAGCTGTGTTAAATGCTAAAGACATGAAAACGATTCAGTCGTAATTTATTTAGTTTTTTTTAACAAGTAGGTAATTTAACACAATATGGATGTATAAATTAAGCATATAAATGAAAACAGCTTTTACTAAACACTCTTTAACGGCATTAAACACAGAATACACCAAGGATTCAGTGAAATATCGATAACATTAACACAAGTTAATACAAATAATCACAACAGCAAAAACTAACGTATGTGCTGCTCCACGCCACATGCATAATGTATATTAGCAATGCTCAGTACGTATAAACTAAAATGCACTGTAAAATTAACACTGACGTAAATAATAACCGAAATACCTATAATCAATATAGACATGGGAGTCCGCAGTGCCATATCTAACACATAAAACACATACACGCCTTGTGTGTGAGGATTATATTCCGACATAAATGCGTCCAAATATCTCACGTGTGTAACCTGAGCCGCTTCAGATTACACTTCTGATTCTAGAAGCTCTCTAGAACTGCGTTAAACGTTCTAGAACGAGCTGCACACACACGTTCTGAACGCTCGTGCATGCTGCTTTCAGTCATGTTAGGTTGACTCTAGCAGCAGCATGGCCGACTCTTCCAAATCAAAGACTGGCCATCTTGACTGCGCACTTTATGCAACACGCTCCCCGAGTTGCATGCGACCCTCTGAGGCGCCAGAGACCGGTATTAATATGTTTACCGAAAAATCACTATTACACCTTTACAGCAAGGTTATTTTTCGATTTAAGCGTTGTGTGTGACGCCTTGTCTGACAAGGAGACGCCGTAACAGGCGTGCTTTTGACATAAACTGTAAGTGTGTACGTGTAATTTTACACAAGCCCTTAAATCTCAAGGTTGTGGACTGTTCTCTTGCCATTTCTATGCCGCCCTCCCGTGGAACACAAACGCAGGGCCTATAGGGGAAATCACGTGGGCCACGGAAGGGCCTAAACACGCGCCATGAGGTCATGCACAATGATCTGCTCTTGTACAATTCATAAAGGGCGTAATGTCAGATTTCAGATATGTTAAAACTTTATTTGCATATTTACATTTACTGCCTGGAGCTATTGCACGTAAAACTAGCACGGCGTGTGCTTAAAGCTTTTTTTTCTTTTTTGAGGGAAGATTTGTGCTAGATTATGCAAGGAAACACCCAATATCAATGCTCTTTTCTACGCCTGATACATTCAGAGAGCGCTTTTACAGTTTATAACTAAGGTAAAACAGCGTATTTTGAGTCCAGGCCACATTGTTTAAGACGAACTGCAAACGAGCTCATTAACCCTGACAAGAAATGCGTTAATTAAAAATACAAGTCAAATAAAATGAACAGGCAAGAAGAACATGGTATTAAAAATAAAGGTTACGCCTGAGGGTCAAATACACAAAATAGCCTCAAATTTAAATTGAATTTTCCCTGCACATCACAGCTTCACAAAGACAAAACACTGCACCGCCAACTTCCAAATGCAACAGAGTTCATGCTTCTTTGCACTGCAAAAGCATATAAAGCAAAATTATTACCTTAGTTTTTTAGGAACAGAGTAGTCGACCTCGATCACTTTCCCATGTAATTCAACTTTCCCTGCGAGCAAGAAACAAAACAAATGATCACAAAATGACATTCCTCCAGTGCATAATCGACACTGCTGAAATATGTATTTCAGCGTTTTTACTCCTATTTATAAAACAAACAGCCGTGCGTGCAACGTAAATACGTGGGATACAATCACACGTGCAAGTTCGTGCTTATAAATGCACGTCGGCGACGTAGTGAGTTTTATCATATCTACATGTAAGGTGTAATATCTTTACCACATTTCCTATTATGCCTGATGATATTATGCGAAATGCTTGATGAGCTGATCCGATATGAAGAATGGGCAGCCATGCTTTCCACTCCCACTAACCACATACGAGCAATGAGGAGAGTTTGAAGAATGGGAGGTCAAAGGATACGACTCTTCTGCCTAAATTTGCCCTGTTTCTTCAAGTAGGTTTGGATGTGTACTTTTCTGTTCATGCACAACGACTCGCGAGCGTGGAAGAAGAATATAGAGGTGTTGTGCTGTGCATCTGTTGTGTATGAGTGGCCTGGCGCAGCACAAAAATTGGCATCTCACCTCCGTCCCCCCCAGCTACCTGTTTATTAGCACTTTCCTCCAGACCCCCATCACCCACCTTTAAGACACCTCGTAAAAACATACCTGGACACCATAGGAACATGCATCTGACGCCTTCTTCTCGCTCAGTTCGCTCGCTTCTTTTCAATAAAATCAAGACAAAAAATAACTGAAAAATAATTACGCCTGCCACCCGAGCATCAGACCCATCCGATACATTCCTATGGGCCGATGGCTGAGAAATCACCCCCGTTCAGCACCTCGGCTCGGCGAAACAAGCGTGCATTTAAAGAATTCTAGCATAAATTCAACTTGTATCGAGTATTGGAAGCGAGCGCGAGCGAGTGTGATTGAGCTCGCGGCGTTCAATCGCGCATTTGCGAAGAACCGGAGCAGCGCGCGGCTGATGCGCGAGCGTTACTTTTTCTTTTCTTTTCCAAGAAAGTCTTTTACGGTGTCAGTCCAAGGAATATATATATAACCGCGACTTTACGCGACGTGAAAAACGCACTTACCGGATAGAGTCTCGATGGCTTTAATCGCCCAGTTCTGGTCGGGGAAGTCCACGAAGGCATAGCCGGATTTGAGCAGGACCTGATCGGTCACGGGAAGCTTCCTCTCGCCGAAGAGCTGCTTCAGGTCCTCCACGGTCACCGAAGGGCTCAGATTCCCCACATAGAGTTTGTTCATGGTCTATACCAAAATCTGTACGTCCAAATATATCGGCGCGCGCGCGCGCGTGCAATGGATTGCTCGAAGTAGGGAAAATAAGGAGAAAATAAAATAGAAAAAAATAAAATAAACGTGCTGAAAATCAGCAGTCACCCCCCAGATGCAGCCGGACCCCCCTGCTACATAGACACAACTCTGTTCCTGCTCAAAGTAACTCTTTTACTGGGATTGAAAAAAAAGTGTCGTTGCGACGTTACTCTGTTGCCAACAAGCGCCGCCTCTAAATAAAACCGCTCTTAAATATCACAAAATCACTTTTGAGGTGTTTATGGACTTAAATTGGTGTCTGGTGTTCAGTTTGCCACCATAAATCATTGGATAAGGCATAATGATAAGACTCAGTGAGCAACACAGCAGGGTTAGTTCATTTCAATCCGCTTACAGACAGAGAATGTCTGTTCAAGTCAATATATATTATGATGACAGGTCATACAGCCCTTCAGCTTGTGTTAATAAACGGATGTATGCGTATTTAAATCATTTTCAGAAGCAGCTTTCATTTACTTTTGTGATTGACAGCTTGATTGGCGTCTTTAGGGTGTTGTGGACTGATGGGCGTTTTCCTCTGTCCCTTGTGAGAATAACTCGTTGTTTGTTTTATATTGGTTTACAGTCTGCGTGTTTGATTCGATATTTAATCTACGATTAATAATTGGGACTGTAAAACTGTAAGCACAGACTCCAAAGAGAATAGCAGCTGGAAAATGGGACTTTCTCTGGGAACGCCCATGTCAATGGAAAAGAAACAGGAATGTGGAGAAACCTTATGGAATTATGATTTGGGAGGAGCATGAACGTTATATATGAATATAATGCATTGATTCCACTTATGTAGACTGTGGTAAGAGCCCTCCCAAGATGACTCTAATTTTTGAGCAAAATCGCAAATCATTCTTTATTCCATATTTGTGTGTGTGTGTGTGTGTTCAAGATTAATAAATTAATATTGAATATCCTGATGATTTCATTCATTGCAATAGCATGGTGAAAGTCAATCTGTGGGGGGATTCTAACATTAGGTCTTTTACCTGGGATGCTGTTTGCCCCCTTCTGCTGATTTCTGTATTTAGAAGACTATTAGTACAGGATTGCTCTGTATTGCAGTATACTGGGGTTTTCTCCTGTGTCTCAAAAACATTTATCAAGAGCTCCAAATCAGGCCCTACAACATTATAGGTCTCCAAATGCAGCAGTGCCGAGTAGCAGAAATGTTACAACAGCTTAATCTTTACTCATAACACAATCTATGACTAAACTGGGACCAGTTAATGTCAGTTGTGCTGCTTAAAAACACCTTAAATATATTAATGATGCTGATTTCAGAACTTCAGAAAGCCAATTAAAACTCCTCCAAGAGCCAGGTACAGTAAAAGTAGGGAATCCCAGATTGGTCAGCTAAAGCAGACACACACACACACACAGTGTCCAAATTAATGCTAAAGTACTTTAATCTACATTTTTTAAACATACTGGATAAGTATTTTAGATTATCCTATTATTAACAATATATTCTCTGAGGTAATGAGACTTAAATTGGAACGGAGCTCAGGCAATGGTGTTCTAGTGTTTCTATTCAATAAACCTATTAATTTCACTGTACTTCAAGGCAAATGTCTTAAGAGAATATTTGTATGCATTAAATAAACATGCTGTACATAAATCTGCAGTGGAGTAACCTCACTTCTGATTCTGAACACTACAACAAGGATTTCAATCGTTTAGGTCTGAAACACACAGATTTCAATGTTTTGAGTGATTGAAGCAGAAGCTCACATCAGGTGGGAGGAATAAAGCAGTTTATTGTAACACCACTGCCAAGCTTAAAACGCATAAAAACATAATGGGGTGTGAGCAGGACACTTTATCATATAAAATAAACGCAAGTTCAGCATCAGATCGGAAACTTAAAAAAAAAATCACCTGTGCACAAATACTCGAACTACTGAAATATCCAGATCAGTCAAAGACATGTGAAACCTTTAGGCAAGAATTCAAAGGGATCGAGTTTAAAGTACATCCAAACTCATGCCATCAGAAATAAACATCTACGTCAACAAGAATGTCATTGTCATAAACATCATCTTCAAGGATGGCGAGAGGAGTCAAACTTCACTTCAGTAATGACCTGTAAAAACAAAAAGGTTTACTTAATACTTTATTTTTTTTTTTACATACATTTGCCACAAATTACCAGAGCATTTACACTGTGTTGAGATTAAGCATTCTTGAAACATACAGCCAGGTAGACAATACAAATGAAGTTTATTGTGGTAGTGTTTGTGCAGTACTTACGAGGGGAGTAGGAGCGAGAGCGTGATCTTGACCTGTACGGTCCTCGGCCATAGTAGGGAGAGGGGGACCTTCTCCTGTGAACAGAAAGCTGAGATTTAATGGAAACGGCAGCATCTACAGATCGCAACAAAGTGGTGACATTCAAAACTGTAGCACAGCAAGCCATTTAAAAAGTTAAAAGGCATATAACACATGCTTTGTGAAAAAATAGCTTGCTGTATGCAATGTGAACTGATGTAGTATGCAGTCTGTAGGAGCAGGGCTCAACAGTAAGGATAAGCTGATGTCCCGAGTGTTTCAGGCCAGATGAATCAACTGTTACTTGCCCGATTTGACCAGTGGTGCTCATCAAATCTACACTTTACCTTCATTGATCTCATACAATTGTGTTTTTCTAACTACTGAATATAACTTCTGCTCATGTAAATGTTATCATTGTACCATTATTTAGATTTCTGACAGAGATTAGCATGGTCAATTTAAAAAAAAAAAGAAAAAAAATATTTGTGGTACTCTTGTTAGCAGTCACTAATTATAAACTAATAAAAAAAAAAAGAAAGAAAGAAAGAGAAAACCCATTTCAGGAAAAATATTTTACCAGCAAAAGTTGTTTATGAATATAGCTGCATAGCATCCAGATATTTCTGATAATAAAACCTTAATTAATTTGTCAAAACATGTTTGTAAAGAACGTGTATATTGAAAGAAGACTCATTCTCACCAAGGCTGCATTTATTTGATCAATATTATTTGAATATGCATTTATTTGAATATTGTCAAATAACATTACAATTTAAAATAAATTTAATACACTTAAAAAACAGATTATTCCTGTAATGAGAAAGCTTAATTTTCAGCATCAAGTCGTCAGTGTCACATGATCCTATAGAAATCATCATATATTTTTATGATGATTTGGTGCTCAAGAAACTTTATTATTATTATTATTATTAAAGATGAAAATAGTTGTGCTGCTTAATATTTTGTGTGGAAACTGATATACAATTCAGGATTCTTTAATAAACACAAAGTTCAAAACAACAGCATTTATTTAAAGTAGAAATCTTGTGTAACATCACTTTTGATCAATCAAAAGCATCCTTGCTGAATAAAAGTATTACTTTCAAAAAAAAAAAAAAAAAACACTTTTTTAGCGTGGTAGTGTGTGTTTAACAATAAACTACATATAAGATCAAATATTTTGTAGTGAAATGAGTAACAAAATCAGCTGGTTAAGCACAGATCAGATCCACTGGCCCAGCAGAGAGGAATCCTTATTGTTGAGCCATGTAGGATGGTGGGATGTCGCTACAAACACATACAGACTGTTGAACAGTAGGAGAATCACCTGTATGACCTGCTGTTGTAGTAGTCACGGTCATCATAGCGATCATATCCACGCTCATAGCCTCGTTCATAGTAATCACGACGTCGGCTTACACTCGGGCCTCCGCCACTGCACACAAGAAAAAATTATTTGAATTCAACATTGATCACTGAAATACACAACACTGATCAAGACCGTTTACCATAAGAGAGATATTCAGTTATCAGCAGGCACGGCTCGTCTGTAAGGGCAGAGCCCCACCAAAGACAGACCTCTATATAAGCTGAATAAATAATAAACTGCAAATGTGTTCAGCATTCTGGAACAAATATTTCTCCAATTTTCTTGACAATTTTAAGTCAAAGCGTGCAGGATATTAAAATTCATCGCAAGCTTTGGCAGGCGTGTAAAACGATACTAGTGGGGCAGTCGTGCCGGTGTCCTCCTGGTGTCCTCCTGAACTCAACAGCGCCCCACAAATTTTACAATGTAAATCTGTGGTGAAAAGTGCAACTGCATCACGCTCTAACAGAGCCATTTAGGCAGTTTTTTCACATTACCCTATTTCGCTCCAGACCAGGACAATATCAGTCAGCTTCAGCTATACGTGTCTGCATCAGGTCAGTAACTAGCTGGCATGTCTGTTTTTCCTATGTATGTGGAGTAGTGTTTTAAAGAGGGGGGGGGTACAATGCCGTTTCATGCATTCAGAGTTAGGGAATTATATTATATGGAAGAACGCACCCGCGCATGCGTCGACCAGAGCGAGAGCAAGAGCAGCCCATCAACACGCTTCATTCAGCTGCACTGCACGGGACTCGCTCGGGAAGAATGTCTCTAAAGAAGTGTGTTTTTGGTTGTGAGGGAAAGATAACCTTCTTCAGCTTCCCGAAGAACCCAGCGTTACATAAACAGTGGATGCAATTTGTTTTTCTGGGCAGCAACGGAGTTTCTCAAGTGTGTTTGTTGACGAACGTTTTATAAACAAGGCCCAGTTCGACGCTGGATTTGCACATCGTTTGATACTGAAAGATGGAGAGGTCCCAGCTATAAAAGATCCCGCTCATGATTCAGAACTGCAGACGGTAAGTGAAACGGCATCAAATGTCTGTGTTTTGTTGGCGATCGGCACTCAAGTGCTCGTCACTCTTTAACTTCGCCCACACGGCACGCCTCCAGGAGTTCGGCTTTTTTCGGAGAGAATCGTAAAGCTGTCTCTCTTTTATAAATATGATAAAACTAAAAATGTTTTGAAGATAAGGATGCAGTACTACTCCATAGGTACTCAAGATTAACATGAGACTGGGTGAAACTGTTATGCCCCTTTTAAATGAATTTAAAAGTGTTAATCCTTTAATTCAAATGTGCTCACATAAAAAGCCTTTATATAGTTTTGATGTGTTTGATTAACGTTTGTTTTGAGATAAGACATGATATTCGTTTCCTCACTCAAACTCCACTACAGCTTGTAATATTCTAAATCAACATTTGGAGACAATATTAAGGCAATAATTCTATAGCATTCTATGTGTGTGTACTTCGAGCCTGTCAATCAACATTAGCATGCCACCCACAGGCTAAATTAGACAGACTAAGCTTTGAGTTTATTATAAACTAGCGCTACTACCCACCTAAATTTACTGGTTCTCCGTGTTTATCATTTAGAACATTCAGATGAGTTATTTAAGTGTGTGATTAAACAGACTGCAAGGAATCAGACTCACTATGTTGGTCTGCCCATATATATTCCTGGAGTAGGTGTGTGTGGCCTCTTGGTAATAGAGTAGTCGACTCTGATTCTGCGGCCATCTAGCTCCATACCATTTGCTCGCTCCTTAGCCTAAAACCAAAACAGACAAGAATAACCCATACTGAGCACACAACAATATTCTTTCTGCTTAAAGGGTTACTCCACCCCAAAATGAAAATTGTCATTAATCACTTACCCCCCAGTCACAAGCCTCCCGGTTTTCATCTAAAATATCTTAAATTGTGTTCCGAAGACGAATTAAGCTTTTATGGGTTTGGAACGACATGGGGGTAAGTGATTAATGACAAAATTTTCATTTTGGGGTGAAGTAACCCTTTAAGGCCATTAATCCCAGGTCAGGGCTCTAGACTGAGACAACTTTTTGAGAATGTGCGAGTCAAAATTTGACGTGGTCGCATGTGTGTGTGTGCATGGTCTGTGCTGCTCCAAAGCATCTGCTCCTGCAGCAGAGCTGTGGCACATTGTAGCAGGACTCAGTTTTCACTGATCACGTGATGCGAGCGCTTCAGGTGTAGAGCCTGGTTTATACTCGCCGCATCAGTTGGAGCGCGAAGTGCACGCAGCTAAAATGACGTGAATATTGAGGAAATGATGGCAGACGGAGGATTTGGTTTTCACACTTAAAAAAAAAAAAAAAAAGTAAAAGACCGCTTCTTAAACCAGAGAAGGTGAACATGTTGGTGGAAAAAAAGAAAGACATGCAAGCCCTGTCACCGACAGCCAGTTTACTTTTCTTTTTGTTTTCGTTTTAAAAAGCATCCTATCTTTGCTGTTTACCTCTCGTTACACTATTGAGGCTCTTTAATTTATTTTATTTATTTTTTGATTCCTTGGTGTTTGCTAAACATTCTGTAATTTATTAGTCGGCATATAATATAGCATGTGGTGTATGCCATGCCTCATCTTATTCGTTTTTAATAAACGTTATGTAAGCATTATAGCCTACTGGTTTATTGTTGTTGTGCTTTTTAATTAAGAATAACAATGAATCAAACTTAGATGTAAGCAAAACAGACAATTATCTTTTCTTGAAAAACGTGAATTCGAAAGTGAAAGCGTCCAAAGTCTGGCTTATAACATAGAAAAAGAGTAATTCCCATTCACAAAATTTAAAATCACAAATAATATTGATGAAAAAGAAATGTTGAACACTTGTTACCATATAACTATAAACTATGATAAAAGTTCATCTGCATGCATTGATTAATCCCATGTTGTAGAGAGAAGGGGAAAAAAATAAAAAATAAAAAAAGCCTACCGAATGATGTGCTCGCGCAACTAACTGAGAAAGTTAGTCGCAAATGAGAGACCAGTGGGAAGAATGAGTCTAGAGCCCTGCAGTTATGTCTCTACTGCTGGCCATAAAATAACTGTGAGGACAGTACATTCTGTACTGTACTTCAAAAAAATAAAAATGCAACTTTGCTGCTGACAAGTCAGTTTTTTCAATTATGCAGCATACTACAATTAATACACAGAAGTGTACAATTGACTAACTAAAGGAATAGTTCACCCAAAATCAGAAGAGGTTTGGATAAATTTAGTTGTTCACAAATTGGTGCAGTGAATGGGTGCTGTTAGAATAAAAGTTCAAACAGCTTTTTTTTTTTTTTTTTTTTTTACTGCAGAAAACAATATTATGGATAGAAGACTCGTATTTTTGGGTGAAATATTCCTTTAACCTTCTAAATCAAGCAATTGGAAAAACTATGTAAAATTGTCAATTAGTTATTTCAGCAAAGACAGAACATTCTCATGTCTTGTATGAACAAAAACAATGTTTTGCTTTTTGGACATCCATACAAATGTCAGCTGCAGTTTATTAACCAATCAGATTTTGCAGCTAAATTGCATGTTACTATTCATCTGGAAAAATTCACCTCTTTTGAATCTTCTCTGTTCTCAAAGTAGACAAAGGCAAAACCCCTGGAGCGTCGAGACTGCTGGTCATACACAATGCTGACATCACTCAGAGGGCCAAACTTGGAGAAGACCTCCCTCAGGTCTCTCTCTGTGGTGTACAGGCTCAGGCCAAACACTCCCAGGCAGCTGTTTGGGTCTGGGTTTGCCTAAAGGTGAAGAAAACTTTACCGATTATAATATAGCGCTACAAAAACACTGCATAGAACATCATGTATGGAACAGACTCATTGTCTCACCCGGTCTCCAACGTGACGCCTACGCTTGGACATAGGCGAATGACTATGACTGTGGCGGCGGCGGTATTCGCTGCTGTATGAACGGCTGCGTGAACGTCTCCGGCGAGAATGAGAGCGTGAACGGGAACGACTGTAATGTCGGCGAGAACTCCGATGGGAACGGGACCTGCAGAAGGATGGAGTAAAATGAAAAAGAGCACCGTAAAAGGCAACAGACAGGGAGACTATCAAGTTACCAAGTGATAAGTCCTGTCTTCATCATCTTAGACAGACAAGAACCTCCGGCTTCAATTTCATTATATATCAAGTTGCTACCAACACATGTCAAATGATCAACTGCAGAGTGCTTAAAATCGTAGTCCTGGGTGGGGGACCTTTTTTGTTTGGTTTTTTTTTTTTTAAATCTGGCTCAAACATCGTTTCTACTTTTAACCAGAAAGCAGCAGGTGTGACTTCCACACTGCAGACTCCATGTACCGTGAATTCCACTAGCAGCTGAGCCATGAGGCCATTTCAACAGCTTCAAATGACATGCAATTTTGTACTTAATCAAAAACAACAAGTTTCCATATGTTCCAAAAAAAAAAAAAAAAAAAAAAAAAAAAAAAAAAAAAAAAAACCTAGTTGCAAAAATGTACCTTAACATGAATGAAATAATTGGGGGGGGGGGGGGGGGAGCAAACATTATTTTGTGAAGAAAAGTAATAAATCTTACAAATACAAGGATTCTAATTCCTTTAAATAACCAATGACATACAGCCAATTTCAGTCTTGTTTATGGTGAAACTGATCAAAATTAAGTCTTTTTTTTTTTTTATTAAAACAAGTACAGATATCCATTCTATTCAAGAAATGTATTCTTGTTTGAAGCATATGTGACTCTGGACCACAAAACCAGTCTTACGTCGCTGGGTTATATTTGTAGCAATCGCCAAAAATACACTGTATGGGTCAAAATTATTGATTTCTTTTATGCCAAAAATCCTTAGGACATTAAGTAAAGATCATGTTCCATAAAGATATTTTCTAAATTTCCTACAGTAAATATATCAATACTTAATTTTTGACATGTAATATGCATTGCTAAGAACTTCATTTAGACAACTTTAAAGGCGATTTTCTCAGTATTTAGATTTTTTTGCACCCTCAGATTCCAGATTTTCAAATAGTTGTATCTCAGCCAAATATTGTCCTATCCTAACAAACATACATCAACGGAAAGCTTATTTATTCAGCTTTCAGATGATGTATAAATCTCAATTTCGAAAAATTGACCCTTACAACTGGTTTTGTGGTCCAGGGTAACATATACTCAATTTTATTAAATTTTTCAAGACTTAATTTTAAGACACACAAAAACCAAGTAATACAATTTTGTAATAATGTAATAATTTTACTTGTTATCCTGTAAAGTACTTAGTCCTTATTGTAGTGCTTTTTTATTGTAAACCACTTTGAACTTCATTCCTGTATGGAAGGTGCAATACAAATAAAGTTTATTATTATTATTATTATTATTATTATTATTATTAATTAAGAACAAGGTGAAAACCCTTGCTTTCCCATGCAGATTGTTTGACCTCAAAAAAAAAAAAAAAAAAAAAACACCTCACCGAGTCTTAGACCTGGAGCGAGAGCGGGACTTCGAGTGGTGAGACCCCTCTTTCGACTGAGCAGGTGAGCGCTCCGGCGAGCGACTGGCTGACTTAGCAGATCCTCTAGGACTTGGGCTCCTAGAGGTCGAACGGGACTCCTAAACCAACCACATCCAAATCATGTTAGAGCCAGAAAACATGGTCAGACTGAGAATGTTTAACTAATTACTGTATGCATATAATTGAGTTTGAGACCATTCTAGACTAGGATAATATGCAGTGGCCTTTTCCCTGCAGGTACATGAACTAGTGTTAATAGTATAAATTTACTTTGAAGCACTTACAACATAGGAATTTGTAGTTTTTTGACATGTAATGCATTATTACTTAAGAAAATAACTACCTGTAAATCTGTCATGCTACAGGACAATAGTAACTATTGTAATACAAATGGACAACAGAAGATTTATGCATGCACGCATGGGACAAACATACTAAGGGTTACTTAGCGCTGCGATCTTATCCCAGATAACTTCTGATCTTAACTTCATAACACATCTTTTCTTCTTTCTTCAGTTTCAATTTCATTTCTGACTTCATTCCTCTTCCCCCATTTCTCTCACTGCCCATAAATGCTATATGGGAACTTCTTTTGCTCCGAAAATTAGCATGCACTGAAAATTCAGCTTCAAATTATTCGCATTAACAACTTGACATTTGACTTCGTCCAGATTTCTCTTCTTCCAACCTTAACCTTAACAAAAAAAAAAGGGATGAAGAATGTGTAAACACTGGACATCACAACCAATAATCCTATTGTTTTATTAGTGTGGGGAAAACATTATAGATGAACCAACAGAAATGAAAAGTGAGCTTTAATATCCATCAAGAAGAACAATTAGATACTTTCAGGTGCATCCTGAGCCTTATGCATGCATGCAAAAGCAATTACTCCAATTACAAACTAATACTTAATTGCATTCCTTGTAATATTACATATTTACAGTAATTTAAGTCAACTTGGAGGATTTGAAAGGATAATTCTGATATGCCTATACGTTACATATCAAATCTACTGTTATGTTATTATACGAACAAAAGACTAATGTCGTTATAATATTAAAAGTGCACGTGATTTTGAAACGAATTTGCATTTTGTGCATATGAGATTAGCTTTAAGGCTCAGGATGACCTTCTCTCGTGTATTAGCAGCAAATATTACTCATACAGGTTATATCAATTTAATAAAACATGCGAGGAGAAAACAACACTTAGTAAAGACAGCAATGTTAAAACATTTAGCTTAATATTGAAAAAGCAGAAACATATGCAGATAAAGGTCTTTCTGATCTGAAGCACGTTGTCTGTCTGCTAGCACTGAAGCTGGCTAACGTACGTTAACTGAATACTTGGATTTCGACACAAATCCATATTACATGTAGTAGTTATATCATTTAATTAAGATTTTAGAGATGTTAAAAAGAAAAAACACCGAGTCCATCATTGCATTTGTGCATCAATAATCAGATTTTACACAATGAATGAAGCCCGTCTGACTCAGTCCTGCTGGCTAGCATTCAACATGGAGGACATTTCTAGAAAAAACATGGAAGGGCGCGTGCAAAAAGACAAAACAGCACAAAAAAAACACTACATACCCGCTCCACGAATTCCTTCTCGGCGTCACTCATTGCTGTTTAGTATGTATTACGCTGCAATGGTAACACTGGGAGAGAAATTTCAGATAATGAAACACAAATAGAGCGCACAAACAGATCGACTGTCTGATAATGAACGCCTTTCTCGGTCGTAGAGGCTTTATTTAGAATCCAGCGTGTCCACTCCCACTAGCGCGGCGGAGCAACGGCCGCAAGAGGGCGTCGAAAATACTACACAGATAAAAGCTTCTTGTCAAAGCCTGTACACATTATTTATACATCTATAATAAACACGTTTTACACAACCAGACCTTTATTCAATTCATTTTACATAGAGCAATGGTTTAAAAAAAAAAAATTAATCCCATCCGACTGGCATCAAATGCGGAGTGGCTGTTCCTACTTCGAAAAGATTCTTTACTACTCAGTAAGCAAGGACCTGATTGGTCGATGTATAATAGAGGATATCTGTGCAAGACATCGATTGGACGGCGATGATAGTCATTTTTTCCACGTTCACTACACTAGAAAAAAATTATATGAATGAGAAACTGCTGCATGGTAATGAGTTGAATTGTATTTCCCGCGGTTTTTTTCACCTGATTTTTTTGTTTGAAGTAGAGGCTATGTTTTGTTTTATACACAATAGCGAACTTGCACATGTATATTTTAATTGATTCCTATTTTAGAAAAAAGATAGATGTGGATAATACTAACATAAAAACAAAAAGCGTTTCCTTTTGTTATTATCATTCTACATAACCATATTCACATACACGTATTCTTTGTGCTTTTATAGCTATAAATTATTGTTTTAAATAAACTAAATTAAAGTATTTCGACACACAACTTCCCTGTTTAGTGATGCAGAATGTAAACAGGAAACAGCTAAATCCAGGGATTGCAAAGAACAGGAAGTGGGAGGTGTTTCAGACTGTCAATCATTCGCGAACAGTGTGGGACCCTAAGGCTAAACCAAAGGGCCTTTTAGGTGGCCATCTAAACATTAGAAGCATACTGTCTAAAAGTGAGCAAATACAGCATTTGTTACTGGATTCAAACCTGCACTTTTTATGCTTATCTGAAACCTGGCTTAATCAAAATGCTCTGTTAGCAGCTCTGAATATTCCTGGTTATAACATCTACCGGAAAGACAGGGAGGGATCAAAGAAGGGAGGAGGAGTGATGATTTATATAAAAAGTACATTACAGTGTCTCAAAATCCAGTGGTCAAACTGTAATCTATCAGAATGTTTAGGTCTCAATGTCAGCCTTTCACCACAAATGTCTTTTGTCCTTGTTGTAATATATAGGCCTCCCTCTGCAGATAACAGCTTTTTTGAAAATTTTGAAAAGCTGTTAAAAGAAAGCAATCTTGATAAAGAAATTATCATTATGGGGGATTTTAACATCAACTGGGAGGACAAACCCTCTAGAAAAAAGCTCAAACAAATCACAGACAGGTTTGATCTAACACAAGTTGTCCGTGGGCCAACAAGAATAACAAACTCTTCCAAGACACAAATCAATCTCATATTTGACAACAGGCCAGAAAGAATTGTAAAATCATTTAATATGTTAACAGGTTTATCGGACCACAATCTAACTCTTATCACTAGAAACCTTACCAAAAAACATTTCCATCCCTGTGCTAGAGAAAAAAAAGAAAAAAAATTATTACAATTCCTAAAAGTAAATATCAAAACTTTGTAGCAGCAGCTAACCAAATCCAATGGGATAAACATCACAGAATCAGAGGTATCACATACCATTAAATCAATCAAACCATCTAGATGTAAAGATATTTTTGGTATGGATACAGTGATGCTCAAGGAGCTCTGTACAACAGTCACACGCCCCATTACCAAAATTATCAATCTGTCCATTTCACAAAATATGTTCCCAAGCATGTGGAAATCAGCTGTTATTGCTCCCATTTTTAAAAGTGGAGACCCTCATTCCATGTCAAACTATAGATCCATCAGTATATTGCCCACTGTGTCTAAGATTGCAGAGAAATTGATAGTAAAACAAATTATTAGCCATCTAAATACCACACCCTATGCTCTCCACCCTATGCAGTTTGGCTTTAGAGCCAATTATTCCACAGAAACTGCTACTTGCTTCTTTACTGAAAACATCAGAGCTTTGTTGGATCGAGGTGGGGCTGTTGGAGCTGTGTTCCTGGATCTCAAGAAGGCTTTCGACACTGTCAATCATAAAATCTTGCTGACAAAATTATGCAGTTTTAATTTTTCCTCAGATGCACTTAAATGGATTGAGTCTTACCTCACTGACCGTTCCCAACATGTCAGAGTTCAGTCATTTAAATCAGCGGC
Source organism: Spinibarbus caldwelli (assembly GCA_039654775.1). Classification (NCBI taxonomy): domain Eukaryota; kingdom Metazoa; phylum Chordata; class Actinopteri; order Cypriniformes; family Cyprinidae; genus Spinibarbus; species Spinibarbus caldwelli. The sequence goes on along the minus strand of CM077233.1, from coordinate 32,925,189 downwards.
TCTCAGTTTGTCCACCGGTATTCCTCAAGGATCAAATTTAGGACCTTTGTTGTTCTCACTTCATATAAATGACCTTCTGTCTGTCTGTCCAGATGTTTCTGTGCAGATGTATGCGGATGACATCGTAGTCTATGTTCATGGTAGTAATATCTCTCAGGTAGCTGAGAAAATCACTAACTCCATGGTTAATATCACAGCTTGGCTGAAACATTCTTGCCTGCAGTTGAACACATCAAAAACAGTAGCTATGTTTTTCACCAAGTCCAGTAATAACTTCAGTGTTGAGCCAGATGTTTTTGTGTCAGGGGAAAGGCTGCAGATCGTGTCAGAATACAAATATTTGGAGGGTTTAATTGATTCAAAGTCTTTTAAATCACATGTAAAAAGGGTCTGTAATCGAATCAAATTCAAGCTCAGTAACCTTAGACACATTCGCCATCAAATGTCCACACAGGCAGCAAAAATGTACACGCACTCTATGATCTTTTCACATATCACTTACTGTTTACCTATTTGGTCACAAGCTAGTGTTACATCTCTGAAACCTCTACAATCACTTTACAAACGAACTGTAAAAATTCTGGATAAGAAACCAAGCATTTCTCATCATTGTCCAATATTACAAAAACACAGATTACTCAGCTGGGAAAACATGGTACAATTTTCAAATTTATGTCTTGTTTATAAAATTATTCATGGTTTATCATCCCCTCCTCTCCATCAGTTTGTCAACATCTGAACAGCTGATCATAGCAGAACCAGAGGTGCAGAGAGGGGAGATTGTATCAATCCCTTTAGGAAAAGTGTGTTTGACCAAACTGCTTTTTCTGTTCGAGCTGCTACTGAGTGGAACCGCATCCCCATAAACATCAGAAATCTAAACACATATAGTACATTTAAGATGAAATAGCTCGTTGATAATCAGAACTGTCAGCATTAGCTTACCACTAGAGCTGCTCTTGCTGCCCCCTGCTGGCTTCTTGCTTTCTGTGTGTGTGTGCGTGTGTGTGCGTGTGTGTGTGTGTGTGTGTGTGTGTGTGTGTGTGTGTGCGTGTGTGCGTGTGTGTGTGTGTGTGTACCTGTTTTTCTATTCAGGTGGGGACTTAAACCTGAATAAACACAGACTCATGGGGACTCGTGTGACGGTGGGGACCTAAATTGAGGTCCTCACGGGTAAAGAAGCTTATAAATCACACAGAATGAAGTTTTTTGAAAATCTAAAAATGCAAAACGTCTCCTGTGAGGGCTAAGTTTAGGTGTAGGGCAACAGAATATACGGTCTGTACAGTAGAAAAACCATATGGAAGTCCCCACAAGGATAGCGAAACGTGTGTGTGTGTGTGTGTGTGTGTGTGTGTGTGTGTGTGTACGTGTTCATGTATTTGTCTGATGTTTGTCTGAATGTTGGTCTGTTGTGTTTCTATTGTACATCTTAGCTTAGTACCTTTTTTTCTAAAATGTATTGTAATTGTTTTATTGTTATGTATGTATGTATTTTTACTCTCTTTTAGGGTGACTATTACCATTTGTAGGGACTGCAGGTGAAAAATAGCCTTCTGGCTAACTCTGACATATTGACAGAAATGTTTATTAATATGCATTGTCCCTGTAATAAATAAATAAATAAAATAAAATAAATTAATACCGTAAAACTGCTTTGACACAATCTTCACTGTAAAAGCGCTATATAAATAATGGTGACTTGACTAAAGTGGAAAATAATTGTAGAATATTCCACGTAGCTTCATTTGTATTGAGTTTCCAGTAGATGGCGGCTAAGATACAAAATCGCATTTTTTGATAATTCATTTTAATGAGCGACAGGAGTGGTTTCTGCCATCTCCTTAATATTATGAATATTGTAGATTTAAACGTCTTCTAAAGAGTGACTTTTTATAATATCCAATAACACAATAAACAAATAAGCACATGTAGAAAGTGTGATTTTCACAAAAAAAAAAAAAAAAAAAAATGCATCATTGCATGTGTATTGGCACAAAATAATTATTTTGACAATCATTTTCCTTTAAGCCTTTGTTCCCAAGACAGGATGAATATTGCCTGCATTTCTTGACAACCCCAAAAGGTTAATAAACTTACTAAAATAAAAATGAAAAGTGTTTAATGTAATCAGTATGACTTATATTGCAATATAATATGGCACAGCCCACTGATAATTGACACAGAGAATCAAAACAGAATAAAACATTGTTTTACAACACAGCCAAGTTCTAAAATAAGTCATAGTCAAAGAAAATAGTCTGTGCATTATTGAAATTCTCATTGTCATTTTTTATTATTATTTATCTATTATAAATAATGTCTTAATTATATCTATTGCATATACCTGAACACTTCAATTTAAAGGCCTTCTAATAATAATAATAATAAAAGTAAATCATTAGCTTACAGACAGTACAGTACAGTTAAATACAGTGTCTTTGCTGGCTGATAAAACTATTTTTCCAGTCATCCATAAATTGTTAACTGTCTTCATGTGCAGAGTAATGATGCATAACCACAGGACATAATGACATTTTAATCAACAAAGCATAGTGATGATCTGTGTGCAAATAAGTGCATGTATAAATCTTCTGAAATGTGTGTTTTGTGATTGTCTGTGCTGTTGTTGTTCAGGCGGTCAGTGGACTGTTTTGAATGTTAGTGATGAGATTCATCCTTCAGCTGGTTTGAAGGTATGTCATTAAGTGCATGTGTTAAAGTGTCATCATGTGATGCACTGATTTAAGTTTTGGATAACATTTGCATTGTAGAACATCTGATTTAGGGGTTCACTAAGGTGTTCATGCTTTGAGTTGCTGTTTCTGGCAGCATATACAGTCCATATGTTCAGCGCCACTAGATGGTCCTTAGTTTAAGGACTTTAGAGAGAGCAGCTCTGGCACTGGAGTAGATGAGGTAGGAGCCATCGGTTGTGTTAAAATATTCCCAATCTCTGCAGCCATTGGTGCTCAGTCTGTGCACTGGGATAAACCCCTCATAACCCTGCCACCTGCAAACACCCATTTATAATGTTATTAAAACATCTGGCATGACTGGCAAGAATGCATTGCATTGTCAGATTGTCAATTTACTCTTAAAGTTACAGTGTGTCATTTCAGAATTACTAGCAGTATCAAAAAGAATTGCAGTCGTCTTGTCAGGTGCAGGACTGTCTGTGTTTAGAAAGCCTGTTAGTGTTTACAAAAAAACCTTTGTCTTTACATCTTTTGTCATGCCTGACAGAGAGCTGACATGAGAGGTTGTTTATTTTGACTATAAATTTTGAATAAAGCTATAGAACAAATTTAACACATTTAGAATTACATTTTTAAATATAGAATTTTAAGAAACATTTATATTACCCTTGTTATTATCGTAAAAACTCTGGGAAAACTTATACTTTGATGAACAGAGAAATTCTCCTTTTGTGTTACATGGATGAATGAAAGGAAAAATAAAATGAAGCTTAGAAATAATCACAGAATTTTTATATTTGGATCATATAATGTGTGCAAAACACATATAATATAATTGCTATACTTTTATAGTTTTTGTTGATATTTAATTTTTATATTTTCTGTTTTATATATATATATATATACACAGTGGTGTGAAAAATTGTTTGGCCCCTTCCTGATTTTTTATTTTTTGCATGTTTGTCACACTTTAATGTTTCAGATCATTAAACAAATTTAAATATTAATCAAAAATAACACAAGTAAACACAACATGCAGTTTTTAAGTGAAGTTTTTTTTATTATGAATGGAAAACAAAATCCAAACCCACATGGCCTTGTGTGAAAAAGTGCTTGCCCCAACTGCAATCAAGCGTTTGCGATAACTTGCAATGAGTCTGTTACAGCGCTGTGGAGGAATTTTGGCCCACTCATCTTTGCAGAATTGTTGTAATTCAGCCACATTGGAGGGTTTTCGAGCATGAACCGCCTTTTTAAGGTCATGCCACAGCATCTCAATAGGATTCAGGTCAGGACTTTGACTAGGCCACTCCAAAGTCTTCATTTTGTTTATCTTCAGCCATTCAGAGGTGGACTTGCTGGTGTGTTTTGGATCATTGTCCTGCTGCAGAACCCAAGTTCGCTTCAGCTTGAGGTCACGAACAGATGGCCGGACATTGTCCTTCAGGATTTTTTGGTAGACAGCAGAATTCGTGGTTCCATTTATCACAGCAAGTCTTCCAGGTTCTGAAGCAGCAAAACAGCCCCAAACCATCACACTACCACCACCATATTTTACTGTTGGTATGATGTTCTTTTTCTGAAATGCTGTGTTACTTTTACTCCAGATGTAATGGGACACACACCTTCCAAAAAGTTCAACTTTTGTCTCGTCAGTTCACAGAGTATTTTCTTGGAGAGTTTTCTGGCAAAGATGTTTTCTGGCAAAATTGAGACGAGCCTTTATGTTCTTTTTGCTCAGCAGCGGTTTTCGGCTTGGAACTCTGCCATGCAGGCCATTTTTGCCCAGTCTCTTTCTTATAGTGGAGTCATGAATACTGACCTTAACTGAGGCAAGTGAGGCCTGCAGTTCTTTGGATGTTGTTCTGGGGTTTTTTGTGACCTCTTGGATGAGTCGTCGCTGTGCTCTTGGGGTAATTTTGGATGGCCGGCCACTCCTGGGAAGGTTCACCACTGTTCCATGTTTTCGGATAATGGCTCTCACTGTGGTTCGCTGGAGTCCCAAAGCTTTAGAAATGGCTTTATAACCTTTTACAGACTGATAGAGCTCAATTACTTTCTTTCTCATTTGTTCCTGAATTTCTTTGGATCTCAACATGATGTGTAGCTTTTGAGGATCTTTTGGTCTACTTCACTTTGTCAGGCAGGTCCTATTTAAGTGATTTCTTGATTGCAAACAGGTGTGGCAGTAATCAGGCCTGGGTGTGGCTAGAGAAATTGAAGAACTCAGGTGTGATAAACCACAGTTATGTTTTAACGAGGTCTTCTTCACACAAGGCCATGTGGGTTTGGATTTTGTTTTTCCTTCATAAAAAAAAACCTTCATTTAAAATCTGCATGTTGTGTTTACTTGTATTATATTTGATTAATATTTAAATTTGTTTAATGATCTGAAACATTAAAGTGTGACAAACATGCAAAAAAATAAAAAATCAGGAAGGGGGCAAACAATTTTTCACACCACTGTATATATATCAGTGCTGTCAAACGATTAATCGCGATTAATCGCATCCAAAATAAACATCTTTGTTTACATAATATATGTGTGTGTACTGTGTATATTTATGGTATTATGTATCTATAAATATACACACATACAGTATATATTTAGAAAATATCTACATGTATTTACATGTATATATTTATATTCATATAATTTATATATAAATATATGTAATATATAAACATAACATATTTTTCTTAAATATATACATGCATGTATGTCTATTTATATATATGTAATAAATATACACAGCACACACATATATTATGTAAACAAATACTTTTATTTTGGATGCGATTAATCGCGATTAATCATTTGACAGCACTAATATATATATATATATATATATATAAGTTATTTTAGGATTTCAAGTTAAACTTAAAAACTAGAAAATGATCATGTTTCCTTGGTTGCTAGCTGAAATGAAATAAGTTTAATTTTTTTATATTCTATTTCAGTTAATGTTTGTTTTATTTCAAGTAATACAATATTTTATGGTTTTAGTTTTAGATGACTACAATAACCCTGGTGCAATATGAGAGCCGTACCTGTATATAACACTATTAAGAGAGTATGAGTTTCCATCGTAGGAGTTGGCGACCACCAGGAACTTGTCATCTCCCACAGTAAAATACTCCCAGTCCAACGCACTGAAAGACCCAGACAACAAAGTGTTCCTTAAATAAATACATGAAAGCTTTTTTGTAATGAAGACCAGTTCACAATTTACCTGTTTGTTTCAATATCCTGAAACTTGCTGAAGGTCTGAGATGTCATGCTGAGTTCATAGATGGTGGAGTTGATGGAGTACAGAATCTTGCCCTCCTCCGTGAGCATCTGGCTGTTCGCCACAGCCAAGAAGACCCTGTTTTCAATCTGGAACATCTCCCAATCTATCGCCCCAAAGGTCTGAAAGATTTTTTTTGGAAGAAATTAATGCTTTTACTCAGACAGGTGTACTTACTCAAGTGACTGTAAAGACATTTATAATGTAAATAATATATACTGTATTATTGATCAAAAATGGTGAGCATAACAGGCTATTACAAAAACACTAAAAACCCCAAACTGATTTGCAGATCAGGGAACAAGGGCATGTGTATGTGCCCTTGGTGCTTCTATTGTGATGATGCTGAGAGAAGATAATTTTGCTCACTGTAATGAACTGATAAGGCTGAAACATCCCTCCCAGCCAGATATAGATGGTAGAATCAATGACTGTAGATCTTCCATTGAAAGTGTTAGCGACTGCAAGGAAGTAATATGGGCCGATGGTGAAAAACTCCCAATCATAAGCACCAGTGGTGGGGATCGTCTGATTGACCTCAAAAAAGTGAGTAACTGGGTTCCACTTGTAGATTACACTGTCAATATTATGGTTTCTCTCCCCTGTGAAAAAAAAAACAATATATATAAAAGCTTAGTTTTTCAGCCACATTTTAACACAGAAATCTGCATGGATTGACATGGATCAGCTTGGATGGGTTCCAGCAGATGCAGGTGTATAGATGGGGCCTGTATGGTTATGAAGTGGTATGAAAGGTGTCTTTTATGCCCGTGTTTCCGCTTTGATCAATGCCAGAGGTGCACGTAAGAACTTCCCACAAACGGATGAGCACAGTGTGCTCTCGTAAGCGAATAGACATCAAGTGCAGAATCAAAGTGAACCACATAAACAAGGAGACCTTTTAGCCTTAAAAAGATTTCCTTGATGGTCTTTTTGTTCAGATTGTGTGCCTGAAAGACCATAGATTTGTATGAGATTTGTATGGAATTCAAGTTTAATCTTCTTTTAGAAATAATATTAATGAACTTCCTCCTCTTATTATTCAGCAGATAAAGCCTGTGGAGTTGTACAATTTAAAAGGACAAAAACAATGCCACATGAGATGACAGACGTGCAGTGAGCTGTTCTGATAAACATTACCTTGCCTATGATTGGCCACGGCGAGGAAAGTTTCGTCTTGAATGTTGAAAGCCTCCCAGTCACGAGCGCTGTGTGTGTTCAGAGTCTGATAGCGAATAAATTTCAGCTTCCTTGAGCTCCACTTATATATCACAGACTGCTCCTGGTCCCCTGCATCCTTACTTCTGCAGTTAGCAACAACCAGGAACTTCTGTTACAGGAAAATGGTTGTAAGAAATCATATCAGCAGCTTGAGTAAATTAAAGGGTACTGTGATGAAAAACAGAATTAAATTGTAATGAGTTTTGTACTTTATAATTTTAGGTGCTTTCTGCATCTTCAGAGGCTTTTAATTATCCCGGACAGACTGTGCTGATGGGAATATTTTAATGAATTGCCTAGCTCTTAACTTTAGTTTAATGGTGCATTGATTTATCTTTTAATAACTGGTCACCGATGCAATTACAAAGAATTCCCCCCTCTATTTCACTTTAAATTGAACATGAATCATAATTTTATTTTAGACTTCCAAGAAGAAAAACATGTGGCTAATTGCACTGCAGGTATTAACAGAGTCTGCTGTAATTATGCAGTAAGTTACGGTGAAGGGAAGCAGGAGGTGTCTGCTGTAAATTCTGGATACAGCATCAGACAAAATTAATTTCTGTTATTATGCACATGTGATTTACAACATTAAAACTTGAGAGCCGGGTTTCCACCCCTTCTCCCATTGGAAAACCACATCAAAAACCACTCTAATGTGTAAAGAACAGCTGGGGATGAGCAAACAGACGTACTTTACTCCGCACAATCTTCTGATAGTGGCCTAGCAGCTGTTCCCCTTGGCAGCTCCATCAATATCACAGGTTTTCATTTACACAACAGTTAGTTTCGGTCCTCAAATTTGATTGGCTTAGCAGCATTCCAAGAGTGCTAATGTATCAGTCCAACAGCACTAAGGGTTTTTACTGTTTGTATTACTCCGTTTGTCTATGTTTGCTTCAGATATACTGTTAGTCTTTGTATTAGTGGTGTGGATTTTTTTACAGATTCTTTCTGCAGGTTACACAGATATTCCAGTAGGCGATGAAAAATGGCAAAAAGTCTTTAAAAGTGAATCACAGAGTCATTTACCAAATTGCTTCGTTCAAGCAAACTGATTCATTTAGGAACGAAACAAAGAGATTACCTTTCTAGGTGAGTCATTGAATCATTCACCCAACCAACTTGTAATTCATCCTGAATGCCACTACTAGGCTGTGACTTCATTTAAAAGTATTTTTGTTGGCAGAGCAAAAATAGACAAATTAACCGACAATATGTTTACTAAAATGTAAGCTACTCAGTGTTGACTGTTTGTTTATTGTATGAAAGCAATATCACATTCTGTTGGTAGTCCACACACACCTTTTTGCCCACTGTGAAGTATTGCCATGCTTGTGCATCATAGGTGCTGATGTTTTGATATCGTTCAAACCTCCCATCTGTCCATTTGTAAATTCCTGATCCGAGGTTGGAATCACGGTTGGCGGTCGCCATGAAAAGTCCTACAGAAGTGATGTGGAAAACCTCAATGTCAAATGTCTCAGAGTTGGTAAATAAATCCTGGTGATCCTCCACATAGTCCAGCTTCTCTTTCACTGCAGAGATGCAATGTGATAGTTAGATACCATGTCAGTTATAAATAGAAGCTGCAATCATACAAATTGCAGCTGCAAAGTACGGTTACAAAATCACCTTGCAGCATATTGAGCCACGTAATCCCATCACAGAGAAACAGTCCTCTCTTCAGTGTGTTAAACCACAGCTGTCCCTCCTCGGAGTGTCCACAGGGAGGAATCACACCGGCAGTCACCCGAACCTCTGCCTCTGTGTCAAATAAACAGAGTTGTTCGTTTTCAGAAATTATGTCATCAATATTGATGAACAGTATATTAACAGCTTCCACAGATGAATGGTCGGATGCTTAGTTTCCCTATTTAGTGCAGTTTAATGTAGTTTCTAGAATAACTATCCTTTTATAATCAAAAGAAAAAAATCTGAAAGGAAAAATGTTAATGTTTTATAGTTCAGTATACAGGTATATAGTAAATACAATAGTATTTAGAAATGTGTTGAGTAACTACTTACATATGTGACCCTGGACCACAAAACCAGCCATAAGTAGCATGGATATATTTGTAGCAATAGCCAACAATACATTGTATGGTTCAAAATTATTGTTTTTTTCTTTTATGCCAAAAACCGTTAGGATATTAAGTAAAGATCATGTTCCATGAAGACATTTTGTAAATTTCCTACCGTAAATATATAAAAACATAATTTTTGATCAGTAATATGCATTGCTAAGAACTTCATTTGGACAACTTTAAAGGCGATTTTCTCAATATTTAGATTTTTTTGCACCCTCAGATTCTAGATTTTCAAATAGTTATAAAATTCAGCCAAATGTTGTCCTATCCTAACAAACCATTCATCAAAGCTTATTCAGCTTTCAGATGATGTATAAATCTCAATTTCAGAAAACTGACCCTTATGACTGGTTTTGTGTTCCAGGGTCATATATAGTCTTTATGTACATGGTCGCCAACAACTTTTTAGAAACTTATGAAAACTTACAGTTTTTACAATCTCTGGGATTCATTCTCAAAGCCTTGGTCACTTTTTTAAAACTCATCACATAGTGGGCACAACAGCAGTCTATGCTGGCTAAACTCTGGATTATTTTCCACTGCTTTGCCACAAAATACATTCAATGACAACAAATTACATGAATTATTTTCTCACAAAAACACAACCACCACCATAAGCCAATATGCATATTTTCATACTCCTTTCAAAACTGTTAAACTTAAGTTCAAAGCTGAACAAGACAGCTACATATCTACATTTACTGAAATATTTTCAATTAAATACTACCAGAACAATTTGATGTATCTGAACACCTACACAGGTGTTGGTTTTTTCAATTACATTATCATCAACTTGTGAATAATTTTGTACAGTAATGTGAACATGGACCATGTGACGTTTAAAGCAGTAAATTCTAACAGTAGAGAGTGTCATTCTTGTTTTACAGAAGAAAACATTTGCTCAAGTATTGAGAAATGTGTCTCACATAAACCTGTGTGAATGTAATCATATTTGAAAATATCAAACAAATCTGCAATGATACCAGACCTACTGCATATTACAGCCTAAGTCTGCCTACATTATATAAGGGGGAATAAAGCAAACATGGCCTCTCACTGCCCTGTGTCATGTCTCTCAACAGGCCCACAGTATAAAGCATAACAGCGAGCCCTGCATGACTGCACCCTGCTTTCAAACACCAGCACTTCTTCTGAGCCACAGAGAAACTCAAAGCACAAGACTGTCAGTCAATGTCAGCGGATCAGTAACAGACCTGTGAGATAGAGTTACTCACATCCCCATACAATCACAGCATTCCTATAGGACGGACTCCTGCAGACTTAAAGATATCCTCAGTGGACATTACCTACACAGAAACCAATCTATAACACCTGCACCTTTTGAAGATTAGCTTACATTTAGATTCTTACTGGTTAGACAAGTTTACTGATTCAAAATATCAAGTTACTGAATAAAATCTTGCTAACACCTGCATCCAAATGTAAACCATACATTATATTGTGGTATCAAGGTGATAGTGAGTCTACATACTCCACATATGTGCCAGCGGAGTACTTTTAGTGATATGTACATACTGACATGCAGTCTATGATTCCAGTGTTAATGTTTTAGTAGTCTGACCATAAGGGTGGAGGGGAAGGTCAGTGGATGATGGTTTGATTGGCAGGTGTAAGAGGGCCTGAGGAACTGAGAGAGCAGACAGCCAGGGCTCAGATGAGGGACAGATTTGTGAGGTAGCATCTGAACCAGGTAACAAAACTAGCTGCCTTAAGAGACCCTGCAAAAAAAAAATAAAAATAACCGGTTGAACGAACTGATACATTTAGATTTCAAGTGCATTGTGAATCTAAATAAAATGATAAAAGCTTTGAAATTAGATTTGTACAGAAAATAGGCCGTTCCATCTTCTTCTGCTAGCAATGAAGAATGTGGAACCAGTTGTATCAAGATCATCAGGGAAAGGTCTTTCAAGCACTCTGTTTGAGACAAAACAGAACATTTTATAAGTTTATGCAACAAAATGATATAGTTCAATACATAAATGTAAAAATTATCGCCCATTTTTGATCATATATCATTACAACCTGACATCTACAGTATTCCCAAAGAGAGTCTTACAGCTCTAGAGGTGTGCCACAGTCCACAGAGAGAATTGTGTAGCGTCCCGTCACTGCCAAGACCACAGTGTGCCAGCGGTTATCATCCAGCCCTACTGCCTTAAAAGTGATGCGTTTCCTGCTACTGTGACCCTTCTGTAGAAAGTGGAACTTGTTTTGGGACAGACGCAGGCCGAGGAGCGGCTCATCTGAATCTCCCTCCAACAGTGTGAAGATGTATTCACTCTTCTGCACATCAAAGAGTGAAGACTGATCACTATCGCTATTCAGAAATCTAGAGCATACTCTGAGGAAAAGGCTTCTGAAGGTTTGATGTTTTAAAACTTAAACTCAACAATATCTTTATCTTTTTTTGTTCTCACCTCAGGAGCCATTTGTGGGATTTTCAGTGTGACAACGATGGAGAACTCGGCGGGAAAGAAGTTACAATTAAAGAAGAGCTGAGAGGCAGGGAAGCTGAACAGCTGTGGAGATCCAGAAAACTGAAATCCACGAGCACCTCTGGACTGGACCATGCTTATCCCATCCTGAGCCCTGCCGGACACAGGAAGCACCCGGGACAGGAGGTCCAACGGTAACAGATCTGTAAAAGAAACTCACATTCATTTATCATATGTTGTACTGTTTACTTTATGGGATTATGTACATTCAACAGCAATAAAATACCAACTTAATAAATAAATACACATGAAATATTAATTTAAGCTGAAATTACCTCATTATGTGAGAAGAAAGATACTGTAGAGTAATATATATATATATATATATTACATAATATATATATAGCTCAGTGTTTAAATTGAGTTATTTCACTTTAATGGCAATGAAAAGAACTAACTCATTGCCATTAAAATGAAATGACTTAACGTAAACATAGCTTGAGAAAAATGCTCATTTTAGAAGAAAATTTCAAATGACACTTAGAGGCTTTTGCATCTGAACTCTATAAATGCTTTTCTTTTGAAATTTCTCATCAAAGAATCCTGACAAGAAATGTAGCGTGATTTCCACAAAAATATCCACAAATTTCCACAGATTTCCACAAATGTTTTCAACACTGATAATAAGAAATGTTTCGTGAGATGCAAATAATTTCTGAAGGATCATGTGACACTGAAGACTGGAGTAAATCTGCTGAAAATTCAGCTTTAAAACAATTTTTTAAATTGTAGTAATATTCCATAATATTTCTGTTTTACTGTATTTTAATAAAAAATAAATAAATGTAGCTGTAAATGTACTTTCAAAAAGATTATAAATACCAACCCAAACTTTTGAACACTAGTGAACATCGTTTAATTGATTTACAAGATTCAACAAAATTATTTAAGGCATATAAACAAAAGATTCAAAGGGCAAGTGCTCTTTTTTTGTTTTGATTCACTTCAGTAAATCAAAGAGGGAAATGGTTAGAGTGAAGAACACTTTATGGATCATATTTCAAAGACAGCAAAGCAAAAGGAATTTTGGAAAGCAAACAGTCCTTATCAAAATATCTCACATTTACATATAGCGTACGGCTCAGTGATTTTAGTATGCTGGTACAGATTACACTTCAGATGCAGTGGGTCTGTATGCTGAATAAGACATCTTGAGCTGCTGACTCTTATACTGGAACTCATATTGGTTGAATATTAATTTAAATTCTGCAATACATTCAGCTTGAAGAAATTTAAGAATAATCAGGAACATTTTAGCAACATAAGCTGTTTAGCATTTTTTATTACTAACAAACTCAGCAAAGCTTGTGTGAAAACAAAAGCCTTGCCATGTTTTATTCTAGATTTTATTCTGTGTGGATAATGTTACCATAACAGTTTTTGCTTATCTTGTTAATATATCTGCATCTGCTTGTTTGTACCCAAAAGGAACACTAAATCTATTCCTGTTACATTATAAGCCCTTTTATGATTTTAATGTTGTGATGAGATGACAAATGAGAGAGGCAGAAATGCCATAAACTTCTGGTTTGATGTTTTATAACAGGATTTTGGATTCTCTCCAATATAATATAAAATATATTAGGTGTTCTGGCCATTTTGTGCTTGCTCTGTCCTGGGACCATATCATGTTTTCAAAGAGTTATAATAAAAGCAATGATACTGTGATGAATTGTGTAAAATGTCCTGTTTCCACACAGTGTCACTAAGAAGTGAATTTCTAAAGACATTTGTCCAGCTAACAGGGAATATTCTGATAACTTTGGTTAATGTTCTGGCAAGGTTCTCTCAAAGTTAAGAACAACTTCAGTTCAGATTTATCTTTAATAATCCTTTCAAATTTTATATCTTTAATAATCCTCTGATTTTCTATATATCTATATATATATATATATATATATATATATATATATATATATATATATATATATATATATATATATAATGTTTTATTTCAACATTTATCTAACATTTTTTTAAACAAAACTACTTGTTTCATATAATATATATATTCACATAATGTTTGCAACAAAAATTAAATGAAATGTTTCCTTAACATTAATGCATAAACAAGATTTTTTTTTTTTTTAATTGTTTTAAAAAACTGGACATTTTGAACATTCAGAGAATGTTCAGAAATAACATTTTCATAACTTAATGGGAATGCAAGCAAATGTTCTTAGTACATATATTTATTAGTTAGATCATTCAAGCAACAGTTGCTACAAACAGTGAACAGATATACATAGTTTAGAAATGGCCCCTAATTGTCATTCTACGGTGCATGACGTCTTTCAAATGAAACCACTGTGCAACACCAGAGTGTTTTACATCAGCACCTGGCAACCACATCTAATCTGTGTCTTCTTTTACACCTGCATCCCACTGGGAACCTAGATATTCAGAGTGGCTTATCCTGACCAAGTAAATAACCAAAAAAAAACAGACTTCTGACAGTAGAGTATACCGTGACAGTTAGAACTGATTGGCATTTGTGTCTGAATTACAAGAGCTGTTTTTTTCCTCTCATGACCATCTGCCTTTATTTAGTTTTCCGAAATGGTTTACTGAACTTAAAGCCCATAATCCAATGGCAATTCAGAAGAAAATCTGCAATAATTACAAAGGATAACATGACTCAAATAGTGTCTTTAACAACAGGGACAAGTTGTGACTAAGACTAGACGTTTTCCAAATAAAATCGAATAATTAAAATCCTGATTATCACAGATTATTCTTCCATAAAATGCTTCTAAATGTGTTTGTTTATAGTTGTGTTTATTAAATCAGCAAGCAGGTCTGACCTGTGCAAGGTTTCCATGGTCCAGACTGACAGGTGATGATCCAGGAGAGGAGCACACAGGCCAGCAGCAGCAGCTCCGACATCAGGGTCTCCGCTCTCTCAGCTCCATTCACACACAGCCAGACTGAAACAAAGCGATTCTCAAAGCCCAGAGACCATGCTTACATCCAAACTGTGAGGATGAGAAGATGTCCAGGAAACAGCTGAGTTGTCACTCCTAATTACACTGGCATCTTACTCACTCCTGGAGATGCCGCTGTCCTCTGATGTCCATTTTTTATTTTGTATTTTAATAAGCATTACAATGAATGTATGATCAAACAATGTAGAATACAATGCCAATGCATTTTGCGTCATCCAAATCCAAACTTCTTTTGCTCAAGAGAGTCTATCAAAACTCCATGGCTGTGAAGAACTTCGTCCTTGAACAGTGTCCGGCTGAGGTCTCTCTGCTTTGCTGTACATGTCAGTGTGCTGTGAAAGGGAGTGTAAACTTCACCTGTGAGTTTTGAGCAGGGAGAGGTGTTTTACCCTGCAGACATTTAAATGAGAATAAGTTAGCTGTAGAAAGGAGGGGTCGACGTTAAAGAGAGGGAAAGGTGGGGCGAGTGAAACACACAGGAGAGAGAGAGAAAGAGGCTTTTTCCAGCTCTTATCTCATGTCTTAAAGGTGTCGTGAGGAATTCCCCAGTGTTGTACATGTGTGTGTCAGGTTGCTCTTGTTCTAAACGGCATCGCTCGTTTCGATCGGTGTGATGAGCAGCATACCCTGAGGACCCCTTTTCAAGGAAATCTCCCTTCAGTCAGTCGTTTCCTCACCTGTATCTCAACCCATGTCTTCAACAACACCTCATGTGGCTGGCTGGAGGGGAAACAAGTGCTGGATAAACAAATGTTCACAACCAAACACTGTTAACACTCTTCTAATTTGATAAACACATAATGCACAATGCTCACTTCCGGTCCTCGGATGTGATTGGCCAATTAGGGGTCCAAAACGCTGATATACAGTCTAATATACAGCACTGGGACTTCAATGTTTGTATATCACTCTACTAGACCACAGTATGTGAGTGAATGTGGAGTTGTGTAATTTTCCCTGAAGCATAAAGCAGATACTTAGAAAGTCAGAAAAAAACTGTAAAATAAATATACTGTATTGTAACACTATTACAATTTTAAAAATGTTATAAAAACACTGACATTGACAAAGAATTTCATGTAATTATTATTTATTATAATTATAATTTAATAAATGAAGTTAGAATATCACAGTAACTGCATTGAAACACTTTATTTATTACTTTATTTGGTACTAATTCTCTTGTCAAGAAAAAAAAGTAATGTCTATGTATATTATAATTATTTAATGTTAAATTCTTTTTGTTTTTAAAATATACTCATCAGCTGATGAATCAAAGTCTTAATTTAATAAAATAATGTTCACTATGCATTTTAAGGTTTCAAGCTTTCGATTTATTCATACATAATTAATTCAAATATTATTTTATAACTTAAAACATTACATTACCTGACAGTGATGTAATCCTGTACAGTAGCTGCCAGCAATAGTAAGTATTTGTGATTGGCGTGTCTGTTTAACCACCAAACCAGAGATAAAATAGATTTAAACTGAGCAAAATTATAACATCAATTAATGATAAAACACTTAAATTTCTGAAGAACTAAATTAATTACAAGCAACTTTCGAAATGAAAGAGACTGTTCACCCAAAAATTTAAATTCTGTTATCATTTACTCATCCTCGTGTCGTTCCAAACCTGTATGAGTTTCTTTCTTCTGTTGAGCTCAAACGTTTTGGTAACCAAACAGTTGATTTACATAGTATGGAGAAAAAAAAATACACTGGAGGTCAATGGGGACCAGCAACAGTTTGGTTACACACGTTCTTCAAAATATCTTCTTTTGTGTTCAGTTGAAAATTCAATGTGTGCCTCGGTTTCCCCTACATTTTATGAAAATTTTACATCAAAGCACTAAGGCAATAATAAGAATACTCTCTGTGCTTTTCACCTGTGCCATATTTTGTCTTCAATTTCCTTCCTCAAAGCTGCTCAAGCTTATCTGGAAATCTGTCATGGATTCTGAAGGTGTGAAAAAGACATAGGTTGCATGTAAAGGAAACAAGAGAAAAGTCTGGTTAAAATAACAAATAATTACACAGACATATAAAAAAAAATACATTACAGTAAAACTAATGCAAGATATTGCACTCAGGGTCAAACGGTAAACCAGTCATCCATGTTGCTGTGTTAGAGATTGACTTGATATAAAATGTTCAAAGGAGAAAAAAACAGAAAACACAACACAAGAGAAAATGATCTTTCAGGGTTAACATTAATCTGTTCTCTTTGTTGATGCTGGCTGCAAAACTCCTCACAGGTTCTGTGCAGCGATGCCAAAGATAATTTGTGTGAAATACAGCATAATGAATACAATTCTGCCGTGTAAACATATGTCAAATAGTGTTAAGTCACAGCAGTTAACCCCTAAATAATTCCTGACAGGAAACTAAAAATGTAAGCGATTATAAAAAAGCAGCAGAAGCTCATGGAAGTAGCAGCTCTTACATTTCTGTTTTTGTTTCATTATCAGAGTGAGAAAGAATCCTGGCGTGTTTGGGCAGGTGAACAACCGATCAGTGCATGTGAGAAATGACAGCTACTGTTTGCATGTGAACATCTTCTGTCTTCTGGAGTGGAACACCTTACAACTGTGACATCCACAATCTAAATACAAACGCCATTGTGTTCTTATTTTACAGGTTGGACAATAAAAAACAAAACAAAACAAAACAAAACTAAATTAAATTAAATTAAATTAAATTAAATTAAATTAAATTAAATTAAATTAAATTAAATTAAATTAAATTAAATTAAATTAAAAAGCTGCCTGAAAAATCACCAAAATTCTATCATTTATTTTCTTTACATAGTGACAAAAACTATTAAAAGCAAACAGTGCATTTATCATTTGGCCCGAGGGCTGTGTGAGGTCAGCTGACTGTGATATTTCACTCTAATGCATTGTAAAGGGGCAGTTAATAGTTGGGCGTCTACTTTGACACTCGCAGTAAGCCTGTAATCAGGAAGGGAAGCAGCCCCAGTCATTACTGAGGGACAGGCTCCCTCACAGCTCTCTGCCTCAACCAGTACATCTCACCTACTCATTAACCCTCCAACTGACCACCTGACCTCAGAAGACATGCAAATACCCGAGCCTGACCCCATGACTGCATCATGATCTCATACTCTTATTACATAATACGAGACACAGCGGATCAAATGACTTGAGAGAAACATTTGCATTACATTTCTATTGATATGCGTGATTGTCTTTCTGTGATGTCTCACACTATAACCTTAAAAAAAATTATGTGGTGTTTTTTTAAGATAGATAGATGAAAAGGTTATATATAAAACACTACATAGAGTTAAACCATTTGTTTCTGAATTACAATATTTGTCATATTTATGTTCTTGCTCTTTCACGTGCTTTTATAATATAATGTCGGCTTTTTCTACATTTGATAGTTCAATCAATCTTTAAAAGAGAGTTTGTCTGACAAATGGAAGTTGCAATGGACATTAAATTTTACAAAAGTTGGGACACTTCAAGTATAACTCTGGTTTAACTCTTTGTCTTTTTTTAAAGACTAAAATAACATTTATGTTTTGGCACAAGTTGTGTCCTGTGTCTATCACATGTATTCCCATGTAGTATCCAGTGTACAGACGGAGGGGAAATGTATCAGATATGCAACATCTCTGTCAGTGGCTTCATTGTGTGATCAGTTCTTTTGTATTCTGAGCTTAAAGTGTCATCTGATCCAAAGAGCCACGAACAATCAAAAACTATCAGCACTATGGCCCAGAGCATGAGAGAGATAAAGGTGGGTAACTAAGAATCACTCTTTAAAAAGTTTCAAATGGGGTTTTACAGAACCTTTATAAGTTCCACAAAGAATGTCTCTAGTTCTTTTGTAAACCTTCTATATACAGGTGCTTTAAACAACCCAGAAACTATACTGACCTGAAGAACCTATTCACCTCAGTTTTAACATAAGAGCAGGCCATGCCATTTTACTTTGAATGTGTTCTAGTTCAAACACTTCCCCAGCTAAAAAAATTTATTGTGTTTTTTTTTTTTCTGAAGAAAGGCAAACATAAATTGTGATGAGAGCCAAAATATTAAAAGTGATGGAAGAATATTTACTGAGTAATACACAATTGTATCTAACTTTTGAAGTTTTATAACTCCAGAATTATTTAAGATGTCTTTTGATATCATTTCAGCTTTTGGTTTTTAACAAACATTTCTTTTGGTATCTTCATTTTTAAAGGCCTATATGGTTCAGATATTGGGATCTCAATGTGGCTCCATGAGTAAACTGGTAACTTGTACACATTTTAAGTGGTCAGTTCATCCATTGCTTTCTTCTTCATTTACATATTTCTTCATTTATGTGTTTAATCTGGAATCTTTGTTTGAGTTGCAAGGAATGGAAATTCAAGAATTATACAGTTTTAAAAAGGCGATGTACAATATTGGTTCTCATGTGTCTTTTAACCAAGCTCAATATGCCAATTTTGAATATGCACAAGCGTGAATGAGATTTGAGAGCTACAGGGGAAAACAGGATTTCCATTTCTGGGTATTACCCATTTTTGGGTAACTATTCCTTTTGTTACACACATTAGGACTGAAATGCAGTGGTATTAACTTAAAGAGATTTATTATAAACATGATTCCCTGAAACTGAAATATCGACTACATCAATACCATCTGATGTACTTACTGAGACACAAGTCAAAGATTAAAAGACCTCATCCTACGTCAGGACAAATCAAAGCCTTCACGTATTCACAGCATGGACTGCAGCTATGCCACAGATGCTATCTGCCGCCCCAGTGCCCAAACTCTGCCAGCCTGCCTGATCTAGAGGCTGAGACACAGACTGATAACCATCTGATAACTCCTCCAGCTCTCTGTGTCAGAGCCAGCAGGGCAGATAATGCGCTCCTACACACAGGAAACACTTTATCAGGCTCAATGTTTCCCTGATCCCACGGCTCTTCACATCTCAAGGGCCCCTCAGTGCATGGTGAGCAGCCAAAGAGTTACAGTAGCAGATAACCACTGGCAGCTCTGTGATGCACTATAAAAGCCCTGAGGTGTTTTGGGCAGAATATGAGGAGCATGGGGGAAATGATTGGCTGATATAATCACTGGGATGATAAATATGTGTAATGACGTGTTGCATAATTCTGAATGAGGCCTGATAGTGCGTGGACACAGAAGAGACGTTTTGTCAAAGCAGAAAAGGTGAATCATTTTTGTGAATCGAACGAACCGGCTCATGGAATTCCAAACGCTACACTAACACCCCCCAAAAAATGGTGCTAAATAGCACTAAAAGTGGTTCATTGGCCCGCAATCATAGGGGAACCACTTTAAGTGCTATATGCACCTATCTTTAAAAGGTGAATGGGAATTTAGTACGCAGGCAAAAGCAGTTTTGAATCACTTTTAAGCTTTTCTGAGGACAAAAAATCTCATGTGGGGGGGCCCTGGAACATTTCCAAAGGTTGTTATCTTCAGGAAATACACTGTATTTTAATGTCGTTTTTAATTCTTTCCCCAGCTAAACTAAAAGACTAAGAGAGAGTCAAAGAACTACACAGGGGCTTAACAGGTTCTCTGTATGGCAGTGGTGATATAGAGCACATTATTAACCACCCCAAAGAACTGCTGAAGAACTGATGAAAAACCATAATGGGCTTAACAGGTTCTTTATTATGGTAACAGTGCTATATAGCACCTTAAAAACCCCAAAGAACTGCTGAAGAAACAAAACTGAAAATGTAGTTAAGCTAGTAGTGTGGTAACTTTAGTTACTTTTTGCTCTTTTAATTACCCCAAAGGTGCAAAATGTAAACTACTGACCTTGTTTTGAAATCGGTCAATTAGTTGATTTATGCAGTTTGAAGAGTGGCTGTTTCTGTATAAACTTGACATCGTTCTTTTGACTACAATAGCAGCCAATCATGCTTCAGATTACAGCAGCGTGTCCGCAGGATTGTGCATCTTGATAAATATATATATATATATATATATATATATATATATATAATACCATATACATGAAGCTGAAGTTGGGTTGGTTACATGAAGAAAAAAGAAAATTCCCTAATGTGAGGCCAGTGAAAACAGAATATTTAACATATGCTACCATTTCAAAGTTTAAGTCCAGTAATTTCTTTTACAGAAATCAATAATAACAATAACAATGTTTTGTTTTTTTCAGCAAGGATACATTAAATTGTTTAGAAGTGTCAGTAAATACATTTATAATGTGACCAAAAGGTCTATTTCAAATAAATGCTGTTCTTTTGAACTTTCTGTTCATCAAAGAATCTTGAGAAAAGTACAACGTTTCCACAAAATATATGCACAACTGTTTCAGCATTTAAAATAGTGAAAAAATGATAAAGCACATATTAAAATGATTTTTGATGGATCTTGTTTCCACACAAGATTCAAAATCATACTGAGACCAAACTTTTGAATATTAATGTAATGTCATTATAAAATATTATAGTTAGCCTACATAATGTTATAATAAATACTATTTTGTTGCTTTGTGATTTACTTAAACAGCTAAAATATTGCACATAACTGTCATAATTGTAATTCATTATATATTTCTTTAATCAAAGATCTCATAGAATCTTTTAATGACTGCACTTTTAAATAAATAAATCATATAAAATAAGTGTGAATAAAAATGAAGTTTATTCTATTACAAGAAATTTCCACTGAAGCATTTCTTTGGATCAGTAATTGCCTCACCATTTTTTACCAGAGAATGTATTAAAAACAAACATTCAAAACAGAATTGGTTTTAAATTCAATAAAAATGTTATTCAAGTTAGTCTCAGCCTCGCACAAAACTCCCCCACCCACATACACTGCTGTTTTTTTCACACTTGTCTTAAATGGCTTGCTGAATGCATGACACAATAGCTGAAATAAGGTCAGCGTGTTTATGTCTGTGTCCAGACTGATGGTTGTTGTCTAGCTGACACGTGAGAGACATCAGAGCGGCGGGAGCCTTTAATCAGACCAGCGAACCGCTCATCAGCTCACACAGAACAGCATTCCCCATGTGAGATCAGACCTTACTCTCCAATTTACCACAGCAGCACCAGAGACTCTGGGGACAAACCTTTCAGAGACTGAAACACACAGACAGTGACAGCCCTGTAATCATATCCATCTATGAGTAAATTTTGTGTAAATAGTGAAAAGTATAAGCAACGCACTTGGACTTTCGAGTGTGTGAATCCAGCGCAATAATTCTGTTTACACTAACTGATGCTTTCCACAAGACCAGCAAGTATCATTAAAGTTTTGATCTTTATAAGTGTAACAAACACCTGCACATATCAAATAACACCATCATTCAGATGAAGGGATAAAGAATGCCGTGGCATTTTCCAACATGCTCTTCAGCGCTTTAATGTGAGTCAATATCCTATTAGGCCTTGATGTGGGCTGTAAGAGGTTTGCAGCCCTTCACCTGCTGCCGTTGAAGACATCTTTTATCTAATGCAGTTCATCACGTGCACCACTGTAAAAAATAAAATAAAATAAAATAAAAAAAGTTGAGAAAACTTAAAAGTTTAAGCCAACCAGCTTCAGCAGATTTTTTGAGTTTTCTCAACTTATTTTTGTAGGAGATTTTTGAGTTTTCTGAACTTTTTGTTGTATAAACTTAAAACAACAAGTTGAGAAAACTCACAAATCTACTGAAGCTGGTTGCCTTAAACTTTTTAAGTTCTCTCAACTTTTGACTTTTTACAGCACTGTAAAAAAAAAAAAATGATAATAATAATACAAAGTTGAGAAAACTTAAAAAGTTTAAGGCAACCAGCTTCAGCAGATTTTTTGACTTTTCTCAACTTGTTACAGATTACAAGCTACCCTATTTAAAATGTAATAAGAAGTGTAACTATTTCAATTACTTTATTAATGCAACTGATTACATTTGAATGTTTTCCAACTGTTATTCATTTTCAAATCGAATAAGCTTGTGTCCTATTCTGTGTCCTAAACTTCTGAAACATTGGTGTCTCCTATTTTAAAGCAGTCAATGCAATTTGGGAAAGAAATCAATTAAATCTGTGTGTGAAAATATTCAGATGTAACCCCTTTTGTAATCATTAACATTTTCAGAAGTAACTGTAATGTAATTACACATTTTGTTCTCAGTAACTGTAACTGATTACAGTTGCATATATTTTGTAATTAAATTATGTAACTCCGTTACATGTATCTAGTTACTCCCCATCACTGATGTTAAATGATCTTCATGGAACCATTGATGCCAATAGAGAACTTTTAATTTTAAGAGTGTATGAAGGGACAAATTTGACACTAAAAATCCAAAACAAATAGGAATATCAGGAGGATTTTACTGTCATTTTGCTAAAACAGACCAGAAATAAAACTGACTTTCTTTTATCCACAATAGGAGTCATTTTATCCATCACCATTATTAGCCATCACCTGTCATGTTGCAGATCAAGAGTGGGATTGAGAAACAATCATGTAGGCAAAATATGTCAACATGGGATTGTGGAAAGACAATAAAGTCGAACATATTTGTGTAAGGAGTATTACAAAAAAATCTTTGCTGTACAATGTTTATGAAATCTTTCAATAAAAGAGATGCATGATGTTTCTAAACCACGACATTCCCACTGAATCTTTGGCAGGGGCGGACTGGGGCCAAAAAGTGGCCCTGGACTTTTTGCCACAGAGCGGCCCACCAAACCCACAACACACAGTGCACAACACACCACACCACACCATAAATGACTGGCATTCTTCACATTATAATTTGTCTTTCCTGGTGTATATGGCAAATAGTAAATCATTTTAAAGAATTTTTATGAGGGACAGTTTAATATCACTAAAGTTAAATACCTATATTATCAGTAAATGACACAATGCTCTGGTATCATCTAGAAGACTTGAATAGTTCAGAATGCAGATTGTTTTTATGGTGCCTTTCTATTGGTCATATACAGTATTTGTCCTTTTGCAGGAGCTTGACATCTATCATTTTAAGGAATAGAGCTCCAATTGTGGAAAAAAGTATACAAATTATTTTGATGATGAAAAATATAGTAAACAGTACTGTGAAATATATAGCTGTCTTCTATGCTAATATATAGTAAAATATAATTTATTGCTGTGATCAAAGCTGAATATTCAGCATCATTACTCCAGTCTTCAGAGTAACATGATTTTCCTTCAGAAATCATTCTAAAATGCTGATTTGCTGCTCAAGAAACATTTCTGATTATTATCAATGTTGAAAACTGTTGTGCTGCTTCATATTTTTGTGGAAAATGTGATACCATTCACATTCAGTCTTGGGTAAGACTAAAATAATATTTTTCTTCAACAAGGTTGCATTAAATTGATTTAAGTGACAGTAAAGATTTATACTTATATATACTTATATTATTACTAAGTACTTATATTTCAAATGAATGCTGTTCTTTAACTGAGAACCATTATACCAATAATAAAAACCATTATTAATAAATGTTTTTTTTTTTGTGTTCCTGTGGCTCAGTGGTAGAGCATTGCGTTAGCAGCGCAAAAAGGTTGTGGGTTCAATTCCCAGGGAACACATACTGATAAAATAATGTATAGCCTAAATGCACTGTAAGTTGCTTTGGATAAAAGCGTCTGCTAAATGTAATAATTGATTAAAAATAATAACTGATAGTAGTTAGGCAGCAAATTAAGCAGCATTAAAATGTTTTCTGAAGGGACACTGAAGACTGGAGAATGATGCTGAAAATTCAGCTTTGATCACAGAAATAAATTACATTTTAAAATATCCTAAATAGAAAACCACTATTTTAACTGTAATATTTCATAATATAATTGTTACTGTATATTTGATCAAATAAATTCAATCTTCTTTCAAATAAATGAATAAATAAAAATTATTTCAAACTTTTAACCACCAGTGTGTATATAAAATAATGCATGTGCACAAACTATATTTTTATTAGGCCTATAATATAAATCACTTTCATATGCACAGCACTCGAAAGCAAAAGTCTTCAGATTTACAATGTTTTAGAGTAAGATTGAGAATGATTTTTATAGATTTTTAAACATTTTCTTAGACACAGAAATCACGGAAGAACACCTATACAGAGATACATTAACTCTCATCTCATGTCTACTGAAAACTGCTATGTTATAGACGAATAACGTAAATGGCATTAAAATCTAAGTTTGAAAAGGCCAAGTAGGCCGCATGGCGAAAGGATATACGTACATTTATTACAATTCATTTTCATATATATTTACGCAAAGGGCTGGCCCACATTGTACAGCGGCCCACCGGGAAAACTCCCGGTGCTTCAGATGACCAGCCCGCCCCTGATCTTTGGGATGGTAAATGTCCCTTTGTACCCTCATTGACTCTCCACATGTACGGGCAGGTCAAGAGGTAATTCATCCGCCTTTAGAGGGGATTACTGAGTGCTTCAAGTTAAACACACTTCTCTGCTGCTCCTCTCTGATCTCTCTGTTGCTAAATGTGTTTAGAGTGTACGAGGGAGGTATTTTCCAGCTTACTGTGAACTCACTCATTAGCACAGTGGGACTTCTCTGCTTGAACCCCTGCGCAGACTGAATGTAAACACATCGAGACCAATAAACAGCTTTGATATTAAAGTGGCAGCCAAGAACACAAGTGCAAATTGAAATGTAAATACTGCTCTTTTTTTAGCTCACAGCTGAACTATGTAAATTGTGTGGTGATTACATTGTTATTAATTAGCTGAATTATAAAATCAGGCT